>CALNHX010000938.1:0-267845 GCA_940337035.1 Agriotes lineatus
TGTTTCTCGCATCTCATAATCAATGCATTTATTATTTTTAATTTGGTTAAAATTGCAATTATATAAAATATCCTAACTCTGTGTTTTATTGACTTGGTTGAATATTTTGTACTGCAAACAGAGCCAAGTTGTGGGCTTAATACTATTTCAATATATTGTTATAGCTTGAATGATATGTTATTATTATATTAGATTTTAAATAAATACATTTTTGTTTGGATTAATTTATGTAAAAATATTATGCCATCAATTAAATTATTTATTATTGAGTTTACTTTTTTTACTAGCTTTGGTAGAACATTTACTCTTAAATCAGGTTAGATGCATGCTTTATAAAGTATGTTAATTATTTGCATTTATTAATCTTTACTATCGTCTTGATTATTAAAAATATTATACTTCATAGTTAATTGGTGGTATGAGAATTGTATCAAATGACACTTCTATAACTGTCAAAGTCAAATTATTCATATGAACGGTTATTCATATCTTTTACAATTAGTATCGTCTTAAATGTTGATAGTGATAAGTATTTCTTGTAAATATGTTATTCGCTCACTATTAAAACCAAATCCCACTCTTTAATTAGTGATGAGTTTGAAATAATAACATAAATAAATAAAATGGGGTATCAGAAAAAATACAGGTTTTAATAAGAATTATTGTTGAATCTCAGGGTTTATTAGAAATGTTTTAATTTGTATTACAGTCCATTTACTAAAGGAAAAAAGTTCTAACTTCGTCGATTCAAAACCGATTTTGAACATTTTTGATATTTCGGAAAAAGTTTATAGAAAAGTTCCCCATAGGTGAAACGGTGTGCTTTTTATTTTTTCAATTGTTATTAACAAATAAATGTTTTTTAATATATTCTTAATTAAATAAATTTCTAACATATTTATTTATTTAAACCACTGCCTGATATTTGATAACATAAGGTTTTTGGGTTCACAGATTATGAATCTGGCCTTAAAATTGGTTTAAAAACAAAAATGGCGTCTAATTTTTTTTCTTTTTTTTATTTTGATTAGATGTCTAAGGGTTTTTGGGGTCGCGAACTACGAATTTGACCTTAAAACTCAACTAAAATAAAAAATGGCGGATCCAAGATAGCGAAAAAGCGTATTTTTTATTCGAACTTTCTTACTTATATAGGGCTTCTGTGTCGCTGATCTCAAATTTTATGTTAAAATTTATCAAAAATTAAATATAACGTCTTTAAAGCGGCAAAATAGCTTTATTTTTGAATTCCGCCCGTTGCCTCCTATCTAGAGGGTTTGGACACAGTGATTATAAATATAGCATTAAAAGATAAATTTTTATTCTGTACTATTACTATTATTATTATTATTTAATAAACATTCTATACAAATAAAAATCTAAATTGCTAAATTAACTCAAATTTAAACAGATTAAATACATTTAAATATAACATACGAATACATATAAATTCCAACGCCTAAAAATGTGTTTTCTACGACCTCTTTGTACAATTTCCAAAAGATATTACTGAATAAAAAGATTTTCCTGTTTGTGACCGACGGAGGAATGTTATTACATAAAAACAAATGGCAATTTGTTCAACAGTATGGTGAAATTGTAGATATATAAATTTTATTGTACGTAATTAATTATGGAAAAAAGCAATTGTTTTTGTCGATTATTAGAAACATAGAATAAAATCTGCTGAAAGAGACCAACATCTAAAAACGAATACTGCAGCAGATATTCGATAGAGATATTTGAAAGAGACAGGTTTTTAAAGTTGTATCAAGAAACATTTCTGGCAAATGTCTTTCATGTCGTTTTATTAATTTTTTAAAAGCAAATAATATCCCTGCTCTTAATCTGAAAGCAGAGCTGAGCAAATTACTTTAAAAAAGTAATTAATTACTAATTACCAATTACCCCACAATGAAGTAATTTAATTACCAGAGATTCAATTACTCACAGGAAATAGTAATTCAAGTACCAATTACTTAGTAATTGTAATTGTAAACATCAATTACTTTTACAATTACTTTCAATAAAAGTAATTGTCATATAGTTGTATTTAGTAGAACTTTCTTGCAAGTTGCAACTATCATTAGTGTCGTGTCGATTCGTAATTGTAATCTAAAAATGCTTAATTTTTATGTTTTGTTAACCATAGTGACCTAATACATACTTTATCAATTATGAAGGTTTTTTGATAATTAAATCTTGTAGCTACATGCACCGTTCATCAAAACCAAAACTTTTTATTTTGTTTTGATCTAAGATGTAAGTAAATAAATAAAGTCAAGGATAACAATTATACAGGGTGTCACAAAAAGAATGGGACACCGATTGGTCATAGATTCCTTAGGTTAAAATAAACGGATTAAACCTAATATACCTTAGTACAAAGTCCATTCAGTAAGAAGGTATAGGGACTTGGAAGTTCAATTTCAATTTTTTAATTTTTTTATTAATTTCCCCACCTGGGTGGTTGAGTGAATTTGTAGTCTGCATAGCAACCAGGTGGACATGGGTTCAAATCTGTCCGTAGCCGAGAATTTTCTCGGAGCTGCAGTGGATTTGAACTCATTAGTTAAGTTTAGCTGTAAGTTGTTGAGTGTGTGGTATGTTTGCATGCGGGGGGCGTAATGTAAGTCGCATGCGGCGCATTACCTCCGTTGCACTTCCCGCGGGGTGTGAATGGTCCTCGACACCGAAAGGTATAAAAGAGGCTATAGATTACACAGGTCTGCGACCAAATTTTTTTCTTTAAAATAATGGGTGATTCTTATGTATTTTGGTGCGCTGAGTTCGGAAATGCCCTCAGTTTTTTCCCAGCACGTAAGCATTTTCCTCAAAATGCATTTTTCTGCGGGATTGCCTACCTTAAGGCGTATATTTATGAATATGCCGAAAAAAGTTGTTTTTCTTATTCGGCTTCATAGTTTTATATTAGAAACTATGAAATATGATAAAAATTAGTATATTTAACAATATTAGTCAGCGTATGAATCATGGAAACCCATTAAATTAATAGTATGCAATTAAGGTTTATCGCTTTTCTTCGGTGTTTTCAGATTCCAATGTTACTGTAATAAATGTTTTTGTTATTAAAAGTACTTAAATAAATAGGAAAAATTCTTTCTGGTAATTAGCGTAATTGTGGTGAACATTATTGACAAATGAAACCTGGATTTTCCCATTGCCCTATATATACCCCTCGTAGTCCTTCGATTTGTTCATTTCAATTTAAATATTCTTAAAGTGTCTTTCAAAATGTCTTCAAGAGCTTGTGTTAATAATCCTGATAGTTTCTGTTACATTTGTGGCGAACTTGTATTAAAAAAAACAGTCTCGAAGTATTACGGAGTTTATTAAAAAAGTGTACTTTGCCTATTTTGGTGTGAAGATCGGAGATCAAGAAAAATCTTGGGCCCCTCATGGAGTGTGTTCAGGCTGTGTTGAAGGACTTCGCATGTGGTCTAAAGGAAAGGTGAAATCTTTTCGTTCTGGGGTGCCTATGATTTGGAGAGAGCCGAGAAACCACGGCGATGACTGCTACTTTTGTTCTTGCAACATACAAGGGTACAATGCCAAAAATAAAAAAGATATATGTTACCCAAACATGCAATCTGCACTTCGGCCTGTGCCTCATGGACCCGGTATTCCAGTACCAGTGCCCCCACAAAATTTTGACGATTTGCCAGAGTCATCAGAGAGCGAGTCAGAGCAGTTGGGTGATGAGTTTCAAGTCGAAGACTGTGGACCCCAACAGTTTTCACAAGAAGAATTAAACGACCTCGTTCGTGATTTAGGGCTTTCTAAAGAGTCTGCTGAATTACTGGGCTCTAGACTTCAAGAAAAGAACTTGTTGAGATCTGAAACTTCATTCTCTTGGTACAGAAGCAGAAAAAAACAATTTGAGTCAAATTTTTCTCAAGATGGCGAACTTGTATATTGTTCTGATGTTCCCAAGTTGATGTCAATGTTTAACATTCAACATGTGTCAGATGAATGGAGGCTTTTTATTGACTCGTCAAAAAGAAGTTTAAAAGCAGTTTTGCTACACAACGGCAATAAATACGCTTCTGTACCCGTGGGGCACTCTGTGCATCTAAAAGAAAAGTATGACAACATGGCTTTTATCCTTGATAAATTGAAATATAAGGAGTTTGGATGGCCTATCTGTGGTGATCTCAAAGTCATCTCTATGGTGCTTGGACAACAAGGTGGCTATACGAAATTCGCCTGTTTCCTATGTGAGTGGGATAGCCGGGCAAAAGCACAGCACTGGAGCCAAAAAGTGTGGCCAACGAAAACTTTGAAGGTTGGAGAAAAAATGTTCACTTTGTGTCTTTGGTTGATCCCAAAAAAGTGCTTTTACCGCCACTTCACATCAAGCTTGGACTGATGAAGCAGTTTGTCAAGGCATTGCCAAAAGATGGCGAAACGTTCAAATACCTTGAAAAGAAATTCCCGGGACTGTCTGAGGCAAAGTTAAAGGAGGGTGTTTTTGTTGGCCCGGACATTCGGAAACTAATGAAAGATAATCAGTTTGAAAAGGTGATGAAAAAAGCTGAGAAAGAGGCGTGGATATCATTTAAAGAAGTTGTGACTAAGTTTTTGGGGAACAATAAGGACCCGGATTATGAATAAATTGTAAATAAAATGTTGAAATGTTTTAAAACCTTGGGGTGCTCCATGAGCTTGAAACTTTAATTTTTGAACTCCCATTTGAGTTATTTCCCAGAAAACCTTGGTGCCGTAAGTGAAGAGCAGGGCGAGAGGTTCCACCAAGACATCAAAGAAATAGAACGGAGGTACCAAGGACTATGGGATGTGAATATGGTGGGAGACTACTGTTGGATGCTTCATAGAGAACTTCCAGACATCCCACACAAACGGAAAAGCTCAAAACGGAGTTTTGGGGGAAAAAGATGTAGATATTATAAAGAATTATAAATCCTTATTGTATATACTACATATTATTTTTATCAAATTGTATTTAAAAATGTAAATAAACCACTAGTAATATATATTTTCTTTATTTCAAAATGCATTTTTACCTATATGTACTGCGGGTTTTGCATAACTTTCTTTTTCATTTTGCGGAAAATCCCTACGTGCTGGAGAAAAACTGAGGTCATATTTGGACTCAGCGCACTAAAATACATACGATTCACCCATTATGGTGAAAAAAAAATCAAAAAATTTCATTAAATAAACCTAATTGTTGCTGTAATTTTATTTATTTCTGGAAATCTGTGATTTCTGGCCCCCTATGTTTTTTTTTGGTTATTATTAAAAGAGCTTGCAGCAGTTCAGCTGATGATAGAAATCTGCGGCCCAAGGCCACCGAATTTGAAGCTAGCTAGGTCATTGCGGTAAGTAAGAGCATTTCAGAGCTACCGTGGTGTATAAATGATAAGGGGGTTGATCTGAGATTATACTACCTTTGATTATTATTAGTAATCGATCGCAGGTTGGCTTCTTTATTGTTTCACAGTGTCTTGGTATGCAAACTACTATTTTTTTAAATTGGCAGTGAAGAACGTCGAAATCGTCATTAAAATATGAGAAATGAAGTAATCCATTGTTTTACGACTTTTTGTAGGCTGCTGGGCGATAGGTAAAGGTCAACCGACGTCAACATAACCTACAAAAGTTGGTTAAAATGTTGTAATTTCGTGATTCTGATTAAAAAAAAAACAATGTGCCCCTCGGTCTGGAAATTCCTTTTTATCCCTCATGTGGTTTATTTGCTTTGGACCTACGGGCCTCGGCAACTAAACTCACATTTGTGATAAAAAGCTCAACTACAGTGATAACCTATGTCTAAATTAATACATCTTTCATCATTCATTCATTCAACAGGCCTGCAAATTGAATAGTTGCTCGCAACATCGTAATTAGGTTTGTAAATTGTTTTTCATAAAGTTTAAATACAGTAAATAATACAGTGTATTACAAATGCTGAAAATGCAGCACGCATAAAAATAAGCGAACCTCTTTTGGGCTCTTGGGTTGGATGTGATTGCAATTCAATGAAGGGATAAGCTTACCACTGTCATATGTAATAACCATTATCTCGGTAATGATAATCAAATGGCGTGAGGGCACTTTTTACAAAATTTTTAATAAATATTCAAATGAGCATTTAGTAATAAAGTAAATTTGTGAATTGTAAATTGGTGAACAATTAATACATTATGTTTTAAATTTGCAAAGTATAGGCTTGTGAATAATTAATACATTACGTTTTAAATTTATAAAACGTAGATTTGTCAACAATTATTACATTACGTTTTAACGTAGTTTAAATTTGTAAATTGTAAATATGTTAACGGTGGTGTAGCGTTGTTGAAATCAATTCAGCCAACAATTCATAGGCAGACGTAGTTATCAACAAAAGTTGAAACAAGACTAACCTGGGTGGTGATAAAAAATGTTGCCGGCAGGCACTGAAATGGTCCAGGGTTAGCTTAACGTAAGCCGACAGCAACCTTGAACTCGTGGCCGAATTGATGGAATGGAATAGACGCTCCTTGTACCACTTGGCAAGCTCAAGGTGACATTCCAGAATGGAATTGCGGGTCCAAGTTATTGATTAGGGTGTTAATTAGGGAACCCAAATAAAGAGTCGTCTAAAAACGGCATCTAATAATGGCGTTTAAAAGTGACGTTGAAGAATATCGTAAAAAAAGCTAATAAAAAAAGGAGAAATTATTAAAATGAATATCAAACAATTAGCGTAGACATACCTGATTTTAGTTATCAGCTCACAAACGAAGTTAATTAAAAATTGGTGCGGTAGCACGTGGGAAAGCTATCGTAGAAGCAAATTACTTCAAACGAATGCAAAAGTCAAATGCCGGAATCGCTGCTCGCTGGCGCAAAGCGATAACAAGTGAATTTCGGAAAAACCAAATCCAGCACTTTTGCGCGGACAAGAGTTGATATCGTTTGAAATACAGCAAATAATAATTCAAGTAGGAATATACAGGCTGGCCCGGAATAGGTGAATAAATGACGAAACAAATAGCAGGAGCTAAAGATTTGTTTCAACTGAGTTGTAACTTTTTATCACGAATGTGGATTTATTTGCTTAGGCCCGTAAGGCTAATGCAAATAAACTACATGAGGGATAAATAGGAACTTCAGTGCCGATGGGTACATTGTTTTTTTTTTAAATCGATAAATCGTGAAATTACAACATTTCAACCAACTTTTTTAGGTTATGTTTACTTCTGTGGACGTTTATCTGTCGCCCAGCCACCTATAAAAAGTCGTAAAACAATGGATTACTTCACTACCGATTTAAAAAGATATTTTATTTCGAATACGAAGAAATGTCGAATTTCATTTTGGCTAGATGTTGTAATGGCATTAGAAAACACAGCACGCTGAATGTTATGAAAGTATTTTTCCATGTTCGTGTAAAATTAATCCACTCCCTTTGCATCGTTCGCTCGTTAATTAAATGTTGAAAAACACTCACTTTTCTGAACTTGTAGAACAATCTACTATTAAATACGCCTAACATGAGGCTGAATAACGAAAATATGTAACCTACTTAAGTATACAGGATGCAGCATTGCATTTCTTAATTGTTTGACAGCAAAATTCTATTTAGATTTTGTAAAGAATACTACATGGTGATCCAATTGGCGCAACTTGAGCATTTTTTGTTGGCTCAGTTCGAAAAAAAATGTTTACCCCTTTATACGAAAGTGACATTTTCTGTCGCCTGTTTCCCGAAAATATAAGTTTTGTTCCCTGGTCAGTAATAGATCAACTAGCCTCCTGATTTTCATATTTAAATATTTTTGAATGCAGCTGAATTCAAGAGATACTCTCATCATAAAATGTAAACGTGTCATATGTATAAATCTGGACTAAAATGTCATTTCCTCCTTTGCATGATTATTGATTACAATACGGCTGATTGAAATAAAAATTCTTACATCATATACAAAAATAAAAAACATTTGCTCAAGCACGTAACAATGAAGTAATTTTTACATTTAAGAGACCTTTATACTATGTGTTTAAAAAGAAATTACATAAGGGTTGGCCATGGAAAATAAAACTAATGTCGACAGCAAGCTTTAGAGACAGGAATCTTTAGAATTTTCAATCACGATATCAGCGTATAATATAAACTTACAATCACAACGCCGGGCTCCATAGCTCAGTGGTAAGCATTCTGGCTACTGATCTAAGGGTTGAGAGTTCGATCCCCGATCCCGGTGAGGTTTTTAAAACTAAAAAAATGCAGATGAAAGCCTCTACAGAATGCCATCATTCGGAAGTGATGTAAAGCCGTGGGTCCCAGATTACTACGATGTGTAGCAGGTAAAAGATCCCTTGCTAAGGTTGGAACTCCTTAGTCTCGGCAAAATTCTAAGTAGGACAAAGGTACAGTCGTGTTCAAATAAATCTGGGACAATGTATTTTTCATATGTAGTTTGAGTTAAGAATTGCCGAATATCTCCGTGGATTTCCTGCTATCAGAAGGAGTTACATTAAACTTTGAGAAGTAAATGAAATCTTAACTCTTTCTGATAGCAGGAAATCCATGGAGATATTCTTCAATTCTTAACTTAAACTACATATGAAAAACATTGTCCCAGATTTATTTGAACACGACTGTACCTGGTACTCTGCATGCCTAGACATTGTTCATGGGGTTGGCAAAAAGGGCCTATAAAGGCCTACTTGCTAGACGTAAGTCTCTCTAAAAATAATACATACATACATACAATCACAACAAAAGTGATGAATTCTAAAGCTTGCTGTTGACATTGCTTTATATTTCATGGCCCATCCTTATGTAATTTCTTTTTGAACACACCGTGTAAGACACAGGGTAAAATACATATTTCATAAAATTACTGTCAACGTTCCACAAATGGCGCAGGTTGCTTTCATATTTTTACTTCAAATTTAAAAATTTTAACATCTTCAATAATACCTATTAATTTTACCAAATTTTTAATATTACCTATTGATTTTAGATTTAGGGCAGTAAAATATCTGAAATTACATAAATTGGGTCACTACGCACGGTTCTTTTAAGAAAACTAAATGGAATTTTGTGTAAAATCAGTACGAAGTCAATATTTGAATGTGTCGCAATTAGCATGGTTTTGTATGTTTCGTCCGTCAACGCAGCACCCTATATAACGTAAAGACGTAATGTTGGATGAGGTAATCGGAATTATAAGAAAGTCACGATTTTTATAAGACACTATTCCAGATTTTTAATAAAAATCAAACCTAACATGCTGCAGCAGTCCGTATACAAAGCAGCATATGACCATTACAAGGCAAGAAAGCGACAAAGAATGGATAGTGTAATTTACAAAATGTTCATTGCAAGAGTGCGGTAAACTTCTGCGGTGTTTTTATATTGTATGATATAGTACCATATCTCATACGGCATTTTAGAGTCAACCAGGCCCACAATTTCGCAATTAGGTACATCTTATTTATGTGTTTTACGCTGTTTAAATGTTGTTATCGAATTTTGGCAGTTTAGTTCAATTACTCACTCAAAAATGCCCGTTACAGTATAGTCCTATGCTAGTACATCATTTAAAACAAGCAAATTGAAAGGAATAAATAATTATTACGAACCAATATCGTCTAATGAAGATATTTTAAATTATATTTTTACCGTAGGTATTGTAATCTATAACATACTTACCGCAAATATAGTTTTAGCGTCTTAAACAATAAATATTAGTTTCCTACATATCACATCTACTACATACACGCACCAATGCACTCTTTGCTCGTGATTCGTGAACGCGTCGTACAAAATGCAAATGTTGCACAAAAGTTGCTGCTATTCGATCGTCAGAGGAAATCATAACTTAGGCTTATATTGGTTGGGGAAGACCCTATCCCGATTTGTTTAATATGTAACTTAATAAGATCTTATTGTATTTTTTTTTGTTCTGGAGATTTAGCACTCAATCGAGGTCAGTAATTGAAATACCACAAAGTAATTCAATTACATTCAGTAATTTCAATTACCACCGGTAATTCAAATACTTGTAAAGTAATTTAAACACTTTAGAGTAATTTAATTACACGAAAGTAATTGAATGTAATAATCAATTACTTTCAAAAAGTAATTTTCAAGTACTTTTTAAAAAAAAGGGCAATTCCCAATTACAATTACCGCATTTTGAAAAGTAATTCAATTCCAAGGCAAATAAACAAAAAGGAATTTAATTAGTAATTTAATTACAAAGTAATTAATTACTGCCCAGCTCTGGCTGAAGGTGATGCTGATCGGTTAATAGTTACAACAGCTATTAATGCATCAAATGTAAACATAGTTATAGTATCAGCGGATATAGACGTACTACTTATATTAACAGCTTTAGTTTTACCAGATAAAAATATATATTTTTTAAAACCTGCCAAAAATAAAGAAAATAAAAAAATATCTTCTTCTAAAAGTCTGCAATTTGCGCATCCTAAATGTAGTGAGCATGTTCTTTCTGTACATGTTTTAACTGGATGTGACACAGTTTCAGCATGTTTTAACAGAGGAAAGAATCTTCTTCTTCTTGTTCAGGTGCTTGTCCGATTTCGTATGTTTTGCGATCAACACGGTTATCTCCAGTTTATTGGTTGCAATTCTAGATAATTCGTTAGATTTTGCAACCAAGATATTCTTCTGCGTCCTGGTTCACGTTTGCCATATATCTTGCCTTGTATAATAGATTGTAGTAGGGCGTACTTATTCTCATTCCTCATTATATGTCCGAGGTATTGGAGTTTGCGTATCTTGATGATGTTCATGTACTCTTTGCTTTACTTCAGAACTTTAATATTTATTACACGGTCTTTCCATGATATCTGCAATATTCTCCGGTATAACCAACCACATTTCAAAGGCTTCGATTTTTGTTGTGATTGTTTCGTTAAGTGTCCAGGACTCGACCCCATAGAGCAAGATAGGAAAAATTTAGCATCTTAGCATGCGAGTTTTGGTGTCAAGGTGCAGATCATGGCTTTGTTTAATATATTGAAGATATATAAGGATGAGGATGACGAATAGGACCGGCACCTTATTAAAGATCCACATGGATAAGTCCTAGTAAATGAAGCAATGGCTATGTTCAGGAAAGAATAAATTTGCCAAAATATTTGAAAATAGCAGTGATTTACAAGACTGCAAAAACGTATATAAAAAAATGCTGGTATAAAAGGTATGCTTGCAATATATGGTGCAAAGAAAAGTAACTGCTTAAACTCTTTTATTGAACGTTTTTTATTATTCATATAGCGCAAGTTAAATGAGGTTACAGACAATACAATACGAGGGGACCGAGAAAAATTTTGCCTTTCTCAAAGATTAACCTGTTTTTATTTTGAAACGTTTTTTACAATTTTAACCTTTTCTATATAGTCTCCTTGAAAATCCACACATTTCTGCCACCGATGCTTCAACTTAAAATCCCGTTTTTATAAAAGTCTGCATTTTGCTCCTCCAGCCACTGGGAAACTGCACTTTTCACACTTTCATCTTCTTTAAAATGCATTCCACGTAAATGACTCTTTAAGTTCCTAAATAAATGGTAATCAGAGGGTGCCCAATCAGGTGAATATGGTGGATGTGGCAAAATTTGGAAACCCAATTCGGCCGCTTTTGAAGTTGCTGCAACGCAAGTATGGGATGAGGCGTTGTCATGCTGCAGCAGGACACCGTGGCTAAGCATTCCCCTGCGTTTCAGTTAAATATTTTCCCTCAATCTACTTAAAAGAGACGCATAATGGTCTCCAGTAATCGTATGTCCTTTTTTTAAAAAATCTATGAGTATAACACCCCTTGAATTCCAAAAAACTGAAAGAATCATCTTCCCGGCCGATGGCTTGACTCGAAACCTTTTGGGGGTGGCGAATTACTGTGACGCCACTGCATGCTGGATTGTTTTGTCTCAGGATCAAAGTGATGAACCCAGCTTTCGTCCATTGTAACGATTTTGTCAAAAAAATTATCAGGGTCAACTTCAGAATAATTTAAAGGTTGACGACAAATGTCGACTCGATCCTGCTTTTGAAAAGGTGTCAGCATGCGTGGCACCCACCTGGCAGATACCCTATTCAGATGTAACTGATCGTGTAAAATAGATCTTACCGACCAATCGCTAATCTTTGTACTTCTTACTATCTCATCCGCCGTAATTCTTCTGTCCTCCATAACTAATTTTTCCACTTTTGCCACCATTTCTTCATTTTGTGCACTTGCAGGGCGCCCACTTCTTTCGTCGTCTTCTAAGCTTATTCTCCAATGTTTAAATTCTATTGCCCAACGTCTAACTGTAGATTCTGAAGGTGCAGACTCCCCATATACATTTCTTAAACGTTCCGAAATTTCGGTGAAGTGAATTCCCTCTTTTGTGAGATATTTTATTACAGCGCGGTACTCGATTTTTTCTATTTTCAATTACCCTGTTGTATTCTGTTTTATAAATCAGAAGTTAATAAACGAAACTTTATGAAATTTGCAGGCACAACTACCAAAACTTTGACAATTATGACAATCAAGAAATGTTGTTTTTTTCCATGGCCTAATGAGATCGGCAGAACTTTTCTCGGTCCCCTCGTACATATATGTTTTAAATAAAAAGGTTTTGAATTTTAGGTTTGACTCTTTTATTAAGGCGTCTACTAAAAAAAGTAGCGTTAATATAGCATCATTCTGATGGAATCAGCTGAACAACATTTAAAGCGCGTGTATTTGCAAACACAGTTGTCGCTGGGAATCCAAGATATTTCAACGGAAGATTGGGGTTGGAAATATGATACAGGAAAGTGTTTTCCAATCCTTATGACACAAGAACCAGCTCCACAAAACATCTTAAAGATTCAATTCTGAAACACGCTAACCTCATATTGTTTGCTTTTTCACTATACGTGTAATGAAACACTGGTCCACAAGTTTACTAACACTTCACTGTAGTCTTTCTGGTATTAGGTTGCCTTTCAATGCTCTTTGCATCTTATGCCTTCTTACACTGCTTTTCCACCCTTCAAATTCACAATTTTGTCTTGAAGTTACAATATTAACCTGTCAGTCATCATAAATTAAATACATTTGCCATAACGAGCACAAATATTGAATAAGACGTAACCCTGCCGATGTTTCAATTTAAATACTAACTTCTGTTAATCAAATTACAGTTATTGCTAAACATTTATTATGTGACTATCTATTAGTGTTTAATAGTGACTTATTGTTGCAATAAATAGAATACCAATTCTGAACCTATTTGAATCTTTCTTTCATGTTCGTGCGTTAGCACTGCCACCAGAATTGCTGTAAGCAATATACCATTCCAAAACCTGTTATTACTTTAACTTAAGTGCTCCAATCAGATGTTCCCGTCAAATCAGGTACATACTGCCTGTTTATTCCGGCATCCAGGTATGGCCAGGTACCTAACGCTCCCCTATTAACCGTGTATAATAGCTGTTGTTACTAATTAATTTATTTGTAGCTCGAACAAAGATTCCAGATCTGAAAATTACTGCTTTGCAGGTTCCGCCTTACTTAAATCTGCGACGAAAAACAGTCAGCAACCCAAACTGCTACGATGTATGGAACTCGGATGTAGATTCACACGTCAACCCAAGAAAACACTAGTAACTCCAATGCAGTTCATCCAAATCAAACAGGATACTTTAGACCAACCTCCAACAGTTATTCCAAAGCAGTACGCATCATCAAGATTCAACTCAAGTGTAGATGTATTACCCCAATAGTGACTCTAATGCAGTTCATCCAAAGCCTCCGCAGATTTCGCCAATTCATAGACTATTTTGTTGATCGTAGCTGTTCACGTTTTTTTGTAATACCATTATTCTTATTCCTTTTCTAGCAGTCCATCCGTAACTTTATTGATATTATAGTTTGTTTAAAATTTCTTACTTTGCATTCATTTATATTACTACAAAATTTTACAAGTACAATTTTTTTATCAAAAATGTGTTATTTTCTTAATTAAAATTCACCATAGTAATATCTATTCACACATTTTTTAAAACTAACACTCCTGGATAATTTACATTACAATTTATTTATGTTAAGTTGACATTTCCTGTGACCTTTCAAAATATTTATTCAGCTTAGGCCTTTCACATATATACAAATTTTCGTAAAGTTTGTTGTACTTATTACCTAAAATCAATTATGTATTGTTTTCTGATACTACCAAATAACCATCTTTATTACTCCAAATATCATATTTTAATTCATACAATAGAACATTTTTTCTAAGAGTGTTAATTGCTTTACCGTATTTGAATTAAATCTGTAATTTATTAAATAAATCTTAAATAGCTATTTTGCTCTTTTAATATTTAAATTCACCTTTTATAAAATATGTTTTAACAATTAGGCACTTTATCATTACATAATTAATCTTTAGGTATGATTAACTTTCATAGGTAAATTAATTATTAGTCTTGAGGTACGGTGTCATAACAATATATATGGCCAATTATTTTTAAATGCACATTCCACATCATACGGTAACTTGTTAAGAATGCATTGGTAACTCTTTTCAGTAGCGCAGTAGGTAATGCATGTTTGGTTTGTACGTATACCTAGTAAGATGGAAGTGAGCTTCGTTAACCATAATTAAGTTGTTTAAAATGTTTTCATCCTTACTTAAAATGTTTAAAATTCTTCAAAAAAATTTAATCGAGCCATTTCATCACTTTGGTTAATCTTCCGAACAATTTGAATTTTATATAGGTGTAAATTGAGATCCTTAGATAACATTCTCCGAAGGGCTGATTTCGGAACAGTCAACACTGAAGATGTCTTTCAAAGAGAATAACCAGGACCGTTTGCAACTGAATGTTCAACTTGTTTAATAATGTTAGCAGTACAGAACGTGAACGGCCATGTTTTTCTTATTAATTAAGGATGTTATCTAATTGTTCAAAACTTCAAACCCACCTGATTATCGAATAATACCGTGGTAGACGATGAAAAAGGTCACTGTGTCTTCACAAATGGCATCCAATTACCTACCTATTTAGTAAAAAACAGAACTGTCTAACTCACATTCTTTGTTTACTAGAGGGCTCAAAATGTTGCGATCGGATTTAGAATACCCGTTATAGAGATATAAAAATTAAAACAAAGACATTGTTGGTCTCATTTTATTTACTTTATCGTGTCATTGATTATAAAGACAACTTTATCTTAAACCTTTATTAGTAAGTCTACAGAACATAATAACATACCAACTTCATAATTCGTTAGTTACATAATATAAACAAACACTATTTGTGTAGATGAATTTGGATTGCATTAGAAGATCTGCATCTTCTAATGCAACGACCACCGCTGAATTTTCAAGTTTGAGGAAAATGGCAACTTTTTCAGGAATTTAAAAAAAAATGAATGCCACAGGGTTGGGCAGTCCATTTTCTATTTCTATACGACATGAACAGTCTGCTATGTGTAACATGACTTGGTTGCAATGCCAAGTATGTTTTAACTAAAGTCACAGGATTAACATTACCTTCTGAAACTAGAGCAAAAAATCGCTTCTCATGAGTCTTTGAATCCGGGATACTCACAATGGTCTTACTTTCAATAATTTCAATATCCTCCGTACTCATTTTTGCCAGTTCATTGGTCCGACAAGCTTTACCACCTCCGACTAAAAAAGCCACTTTTATCGTGAGAAGGACTTGCTTCGGAGCTGTGCGAAGAAATTCGTCAACCTGCTCCCTTTTAATATTTTGGATTTTTCTTCCTTTTAATGAACCTTATCAGAGTCCCATATTTGTTGACTTCAATTCTTTCTTTTAGCCCTAAACAAGCTCTAAGCATAGAGTATTTTGGCCAAAGCGAAGAAGGAGAATACTCGCCTGAAAGTTTGACAAAATAAGCCAATAATACATTTTCTTCAGCACCTGGGACCCCTCCTTTGTCCCGCCACTGACAAAACAAACTATATTTCTTCTCGTATTGGATTTTTGATTTTTCCGGCAATAAATCCAACCTTACACTATTAGTCGCTTTTAGAATATTGTCTGGAAGATCCAAATCTTCTTTCATGATTGAATTATTTATTAGCGGAAAGATCAGACAAAACTTTAACGTCACTTTTTCCGCAAAATATTTGTTGATTTTGTTTTGACAATGCTGTTGTCAATTATACGATGAAGCTTGAAATATAACTCGAATATTTGCGATTTAAACCAACTCGGACGTTACGCAGTTGACTCGGCTTGCGCCTCGTCACCTAGCAACGCCAACCGCTATTATAAATCGCATAATATTCTTGTTATATTAATAGCTATTTTTAAAATTTCTAACAATTGAACGACTTCTGCTAAACTTAAAAATGTTAGTTACCCCTAAAATGTTTCAATTAAATTGGAAACAATCATACAACTAACTTTTATGAGACTAGATTGTAATCTTATCTTCTTATAGCACATCTTTGGTAAAAAAATCTATTTAACAGAATACATTAAAATTTGTAAACAACAATTAAATATAGCAAACAAGAACCTATTCTCTTGTAAATTTATTTAACCAGCGTAAATTTTATCTTTTTTATAATTTTTCATAATTATTTAATATTTTCTCTCTAAAATTATTATTATATAACTAGATATTGTTTGTATATTGGTGCTATTACTCCATCTCTCCAGTCTGTGAGCATGTCTTCCTCCGTCCATATCTTTACTATTAAATTGTACAATCTTCCCAAAAGTACATCGCTGACTTTTTAGGTTTTAATTGGTTAATTGCTTCGTTAAACTCCTCCAAACTAGGTGCCTCTTCTTCGTTGTCTCTGTTGTCTACTATTTCTTCTTCTTGGCTTTGTTATTTGATTCCAGCTCTTGCATTAGGTTTGTAAGCAATTCCTTTTTTTTCTTCTTGCAATGGTTTGTTGCTTCGGTCCTTTTTCTTTTGTATTCCTTCCTGTTTTGCTCCGTTCCTATTTGTATCCATTTAATTCTTGCTAGATTTTTATTGTCAATCTTGGCTTTACATTCATTGTCAAACCATTTTTTAATCCTTTCGTTTTCATATTGTCCTATTACTCTTTCTGTGGTGTAAATAATACTGTTTTTTAAGCTCGTCCACTCTTCTTCTATACTATCTCTTTGCTTTGTTCCTAATTGTTCTTCCATCACATCTACCAATTTCGTTACAATTTCGAATTTTTGGGGTGAATCCAATACTACCTTTATCGTAAAAGGAAGTTGCCATTTAAAAAAACATTGATAACGTCATACCTTCTACGAGGAAAATGCGCAAATAAAAATAATGGAATTAACTATTAGTGTCTTGTTTTCAGGTTGTATGTATTTTAAATTTTTATGAGAAGTAAAATAATAGTAATTTACGATACAAGTGCGTAAAGCTAGTCTTTAGTCACGAGTGGGGCAAAGTTAAAACGCGAGTGAGCGAGCGTTTTAAGCCCCCCGAGTGACTAAAGATGCTTTACGCATGTGTATCGTACAATATTTTATCTACGATAGAATCGAGAAAACGCGGTAAATATAACAAAAATTTAAATGTAAATTAGGATTATCAGCAACCGGTCGTAATTTTGCGTGTTTTAAAAATTCGTACCTAATGAAATCTTTTAAACACGTTACTACTGACAACGTAAACTAATGAAAACATGTTATTAAACAGTCGTTTTACAAACTTAAAACTGCCAACTAAAAGGCAATTTTACACACTGCCGTAGATAAAAACTATTAACCTATTATAACTATTATGAAATATATGTATATAAGCCGTTCACGATCTTGTTGGGTCAGGTGAGGCTATGACCATCTAGTAATTTTGTTGGCAGAACCTCTGTTGCAACTACATTCCCTCATGGAAATTGACACTTTTTGTGTTAGGTTAGGTTGTTTTCAGTTTAAGGTTATATTTTCTGAATAGGTACATTGTTGCCGGATATTATCTAGTATCCACATCGACTCGCGTTCTTTTAAATTTGGTCTGTCCTTTTTAAATTGGAAGTAGCATCGTTTAATGGAAATGTTTTGTTGTAACAAAATTATTTTGAGCATTTTGACTTTTCCTTTGGCGGAAATTTAAATTATTTTTACACATTTGATAAATAATTTATTTTCTTACAAATATTACAATAATAAATCTGGCAATGTGGTGGCAAGAACATGTCGAACAGACACTGACAGAAAAAAAGTTACATCCGCTACATCATCGAATCAGTTAGGCCAACATGAACTCTGTCCGAAAAAGGTCGTGAACGGCTTATAAGTAATACATTTCGCAATTTTCAGTTAGAACTTCCAATTGTGTTGTATTTACTGTCATCTAAACGAGATTTTAGACAATTGTACAAGAACATTCACAGGATTTTTGTAACAGGAATTCACTAACAGAGCTAGATTAGAGATTTTAGAAGCCATTTAAATAGATATTAATTATAATTGAAAAATATTTCTTCTAGAACGCACCTTGCATAGAACACGTAAAAACTATGCAAACATACCACTTTTCGGTAAATAATAAAAAATCTAAAGAAGTAATTAACATTTTACATTATTTTTTCCAATTATAAATCTTTAAAGTATTCACATAAAAAAGTTTGCATTTTAATATTAAGAGTTGGTATGTGAAATTTTGCAAAATTTTTTAAAACTTAAAAATAAATTTTTAGCTAAAGTTAAAAAAATAGGTGTTTTCTGGCCTTGAGACTGTTCATTTAGCTAAAGATAACACACTAAAAAATCTCATTAAATTCTTACTTAATTTCCGAAAAATAACACTTTTTGGATTTTGACGTTTTCGAAAAACTCCATTTTCTTATTAAGTTAATAAGGTTTTAGACTTACACAAATTATTGACGCAAAAGGTTTTTTTTTTCATATTATGCCGACTTTTTGGCGGACACTGTAGATATAAAGGGTGTTTTTTTAGAGTGATAGAACTTTAAATTGAAATAAAACACAGAAAAATGTTTTTAATATGCATGAAATTGGCTTTATTTGAAAGATAATTTTATGGCATTTATGTTTGAATATGATTTCGGGCATGTGACCGTCGCTGCTGGCGTGTACATGACGTAATCTGGAGGTCCAATTTTCACGCACTCTTCGCAGTAAATCAGGCTGTATTTCGGCAATAACGCGTCGAATGTTGGCTTCCAAGTGCTCAATTGTTTCCGGTTTATCGACGTAGACATGCGACTTTACATATCCTCAAAGAAAATAATCTAACGGCGTCAAATTGCAAGAAAGAGGTGGCCAGTTAACAGATCCATTTTGTGGATCCATTTATGACAGAAATCGCCTCGATCCTGTATGTCATACAACGATAAGGGGGTTTCGCCTCTTCAAAATCTTTAAGCTGACAGATATAAGTTTGAGCTAAAGTTCGGGGTAGTAGTTAGCCTTTTTGCTTGCATAGCTTTGGTGTGTCCGCACTCTACCTCACACCTGCGTTGCCAAATGAGTAGCAATTTTTTTGCGGTAGCTTACAGTTTAGTTTGCTTTATTATTGGTTTATGAATGAAATGGTTTTACAGATTATATTGATGCAGTGCTCTTTCTCGATTTTAACGTGTTTTAGTTTGTTTATTGGTCTGTGTGTATATTTATGATTGTTTTGTTATTGATTTGATTGTATATTTGTGATTGCTTTTGATTGTCGATTTCCCTGTCCGTGCTTGTCTAGCCATTATTATGGTGTTGCACTAAAGAACCAATTATCCAAATAATTGCTATTATAAGTTATTGGTTTTTGCTGATTGTTTTGCTGGATTTATCC
Organism: Agriotes lineatus; assembly: GCA_940337035.1. Classification (NCBI taxonomy): domain Eukaryota; kingdom Metazoa; phylum Arthropoda; class Insecta; order Coleoptera; family Elateridae; genus Agriotes; species Agriotes lineatus. The sequence continues at coordinate 19,787 of CALNHX010000938.1, forward strand.
GATACCTTGAGGAGGTCCGACTCAAGGATCTTTCGACGTCGAAGACCTGGAGGCCTCTCCCTTATTTTTGTTGCAGCTTTGCTGGAACCCCGACGCTCTCGGCTAGTTAGCCAAACTAGGCCGATATTTACCAGCCGGAAAAATATCAAATACAACTTTCGCCACCAGGTAAGGCCAACCCTGCTATCCTTCGTCACAGTGAATAAAATGTAACTGAAGTTATATACTACCAATCACAAGCATAAACACGACTAACCTTCAAATAAGTGACGCAGCAAAATGCTGAGAAGCACAAGGAGCTTCATATTGTACAATGCCGCACAGCTGTGAGGACCTGTGTTTAAATATACCATAGTGCCATCAGGGTCAGCGTTAAAGTTGTCCAGCAACAATTTCAACCAGTAATTTAATGGGAGACGATTACTATTCATATGCGATAAGTATAGATTCATGGAATTTATATGTAATGGGAATTTATCTTCTATGATGTGGAACTACTAAATTTTGTGTATAGAATTATATAATTTATTAGTTATTGTCAAAAATAAACCCTTCGTCGCTCTAATATAAAGCTGGAACGGTTTCCTAAGAGTAACATCTCAGCACATTTAAATATTTACAGATTCTTTGTTATAAGCCCATACAAATGTTTAGAAAACAGAAAATAATTATTAGCAAACCACAGGCGTAGGCTACATTGGTGTAAAAAGCACCAGCACCCGGATGTAAAACGGCAGTTTACAAGGTTATAAGAAGAAGATTACCTAAAACAGTTTTCCTATCGACGTTCATACGAAAAGGTCGTGTTCGAAAGTTCATTTACTTTATTTATTTATTGTAATATTATTATTAGGTGGTTCTCTGTTTCTCAGTTAACTGCGACTAATAACTATTAGGTAATTAATTACTTATTTATTTTTTTAGAATTGAAAATTAACAAATTTAGATTTCCGGTTGATTGGAAATATTTGTATATGCCTGAGGGGCAAACTTCGTAAATCCTTCGAACTAAAATGCCCTCGGTCCCCTTGAACGATCCAGGCATCACTCACAGTCTCAGAAGAAAAATCATAGTTTACTCTCTTTGAAGCATAAATAACTTGCTATTGCATGAAGTGTTTTCGATATTGTTGTAAAACTGCTATTGTTTTTACGGACGAGGTCCAGTATACATACTGGAACAAAGTTTAATAGTTTGCTGTTTGAGATCTTGCTTCTTATTTGGTAGAGCTTTTAAATATTTTTTCTACTTTCGCTTTAACCACAAGTGCATACAACTTTTGTTTTTCAAATAGCACCACCTATTTTTTACTTCCCTCGTCTGAAAGACGAAGGAAGTATTGTAATCATGAAAAACTCACCTTCACAGATTTGTTCAGATCTTCACGTTTTAGGGTCCCTAGATGACGAAAAACAGGTTTTCTCGATTTTGGCTGCCTGCCTGTCTGTCTGTCTGTTGGCGGTATAACTCAAAAACTATTTCTTGGAGGAAGAACATATTTTGCATAGATATTATGTATCTACCTGGCATGGAACCGAGAAAATTTTAGACAAATATACAGTGTGTCCCCGGATTGAGTTCACTATATGTATAATTGACAAAAAAATTTACAATTTTATTTTAATGTTTTGGGATTCCGCCCTGCTTGGTCTGAAGAGAATTTTAAGAATATTTACAGTTTTTGAAAACACAAGTTGGCCTTGACAGTGAAGCAAAAACTATTTTCTTTTCAGGTAAACTACCCTTTCTGTTCATGATACGGTAAAATTTTACCAAGAAAAGTTGTTCAGAATGATAAATTATGGTCATATACAAAATTTCAGGAAGATCTACCTACTTAAATTAAACCGTTAAAATTGTACCTATTTATTAAAAATTACGGTTTGATTTAAGTAGGTAGAACTTACTGAAATTTTGTATGGGGCCATAATTTCCCATTCTGAACAACTCTTCTTAGTAAAATTTTGCCGTATTATAAACAAAAAGGGTAGTTTACCGGAAAAGAAAATACAATAGCGTGTCCCAGGATTGATGTTACGAGAGGTGAGATGGACTAAAAATTTTTGAATTTTATTTTAAGGTTCTGGAATTCGGTCCTGCTTGGTTTGAAAAGAATTTTAAGAATATTTTCAGTTTTTGAAAAACAAGTAGGCCTTGGCAGGGAAGCGAAAACTATTTTATTATCAGGTAAACTACCCTTTTTGTTCATGATACGGCAAAATTTTATTAAGAAAAGTTGTTTAAAATGATAAATTACGGCCCTATGCAGAAAGATCTGTTGACTTAGAAAACACCGTTATTTTTTAGATAATTGTATTTTATTTTCAGGTAAACTACTTTTTTTGTTCATGTAACGGAAAAATTGTATAAAGAAAAGTTGTTCAAAATGAGAAGTTGTGGCTCTATACAAAATTTCAGAAAGATCTGTCGACTTAGATGAAACCGTCATTTTTAGTAAATGCAATTTGTTTAATCTAAGAAATAACGGTTTAATCTAAGTCGACAGATCTTTTTGAAATTTGGTACAGGGCCATCATTTTTTATTCTAAACAACTTTTCTTAATAAAATTTTGCCGTATCATGAACAAAAAGGATAGTTTACCTGAAAATTAAATACAATTATCTAAAATTATAAGTTTTTTATAAGTCGACAGATCTTTCTGAAATTTTGTATAGGGCCATAAACTATCATTATAAACAACTTTTCTTAACAAAATTTTGCCGTATCATGAACAAAAAGGGTAGTTTACCTAAATAGAAAATAGTTTTATCACATTTTTCATGGCCGACTTAATTTCTAAAAATTAAAACTCTGCTTAAAATTGTTTTCAGACCAAGCAGGGCGGGATCCCAAAACATTATAATAAAATTGTAAAAATTTTTGTCGATTATACCTATAGTGAACTCAATCCGGGGACACACTGTATATAGGGTGAGCACTAGAGATGGGCGCGTGAGTGATTTTTCGCTCACGTCACACACTTTTCACGCTGGCTTTAAACAGTCACGTTCACGCACGTTCACGCTCACGTTTACTCACGTTCACGGCGTGACACGCCAATCACGACGTGACACGCAGCTTTTATTTCAAAATTTAAATTCAGATAGAACAGAATGTTCAAATTTAAAACCAATAAAAAAACCCTAAAGAGAACTAAAAATATGTTTTGCACCTGACATAATTTACGTGATATGTTGCAATCAGAATAGTTGACATAAAAAGAAAAAAATGAAAATTTACTACAATAACTTCGACAAGGGATAAATACTGATTTCGCGCAAATATACTTCTTGCAACTGTTTTCAAAGACATTACTTTTAAGACTAAAAGCTGTCATTGGAATTGACGTTTCCTTTATTGGTATGAGTAGAGATGGTATATGTTGCTAGGCAACACTTTTAATTCTTAGGTTTGAAAGTACTTTTACGTACAAGGATCAACAAGGCGAGTATACAAAAAAAACATTACTTTTATTAGAATAATAAGTTAATCTACACAAGTACACAATAAATTGGTTTAAAAATAAAACGTAATCAACAGTTTCAGTGTTAAGTCGAGTATACAAAACAAAACATTAGGTACTTTTCTAAAAATAGGATCATCTACACATCTACACAATACATTTTTGGTTTAATAATAAAACATTTAACAATTTCAGCGTTAGCCGAGTATAAAAAACAAACCATTACTTTTATTAGAATAATAAGTTCATCTACACATCTAAACATTAAAATGTTGATTTAAAAATAATATGTAGTCAACATTTTCAGCGTTAAGTCGAATTCTGCGCTCTTCTAAAATTCGCCCAGCTGTAAAAAATACTCCCTCGATTGTAGGGGAACTTGCCGGTATGTTTAAAATTTCTCAAGTTTTTCTAACAGTGGCGTATTTACACTGTTTTTCCAAAATCCTAAAATGTCATCTACATTTCCGAATTTTAATTTAACATACTAATTTAGTTCTGTTTCGACATCATCCTAATTACATGTGTAATCTTCAGAACTATCTCTAAGTGTAGAAAGATAAGAATCTGATGCTGATGTACCAGTTTTAAGTCGTTTGCTATGTATTTCATCATTATCATCTATAGTTTTATTTGCATTATAATCTTCTGTTTTATGTGAAGGTATGAACTTTAAGGATTTATAATTAGGGTCCAAAAATAAAACCACATAATGTAATTTGTTTGGCACAATTTGTGATTTAATGAATTTAAAAGTTGCTGCACCCTGCAGTTTTTTATTCGTTACTAAATATTTAACGTGAAATTAACGTGAAACGTGAATCACGCCTTGGAAATTTTCACTCACGTTCACTCACGTTCACGTCACGAAATTCAAATATTAATCACGTTCACGACTTGACACGACTGTTTTCAAGTCACGCGCCTATCCCTAGTGAGCACCTTAAAAAATAAACCTTTTGTAATTTTTGCTTGAACTCAGAAATACATAAAAGTAATAATTTGTACATAGCGTAGGCTTTATTCTTGACACAAATTGCACCTAACAGATACAGGATAAATGTTCTACAAGTCAAAAAGGTGAAAAGAATAAGTGTGTTATGTCGACCACTTAGGCCGCGAGCCTCATAAATGCGTAAATCCCAAACCTTCAAATAGACGGAAAACGCATATTTGGGCGAGGCCGTAAATTCAATCATAGGATGTGCATTCGAAGATATAGTTTAAAAACAGTACACTATCGGGAATTACCTAGCGGATATAAAAAATGTGTAGGTCTCCATTCTTTTTGAGAATGCAAAAACCCAGAAAAAAATATTTTCCGAAATTTCTTTAGTACTAAAAATTGATGTATTTTACGAGTACATCGCAATTACAGGCTTAGTTTTGAATATTTCTCAATGATTCTTAAATTAGTGGAAATCTTATTCTTTCTAGATTTAGATATCAAATTATTCTCACTTATAATACCATGAGTAGTCAAAGTTATGCCGACTATTTTTGCGGTGGTGTCACGAATGTCCATTGCGCTTTGGTACGATTAGGACGAGTGCGCTAGCACGAGTCCTAATCCCAAGCGCAATGGACATGAGTAGTGATATCACCGCAAAAATAATCTACTTAACTTTGACTAAGAATGGTATTCGAGGGACTATTTAATGAACCAAACTACTTTTTCAAATTAGTTTTCAGTAAATCTAGCCACAAACTATGCAATTTCTATAGTAACAGAACACTATTATTGGCTTTTTCTAATAAAAATCACATTTGTTTAAAATAGTCACTTGAATACCTTCTAGGAAGATATATCCACTGATATTTTTTTGATTAGTCAAGAAACGTCAGAATTCTGGATTTTCATTGGTCACTTTTTGACAGATGACAGGTGAATTGAATAGTCAAAATTATTTTTAACAAATGCTACAGAAATTGTTTAAACAAAGCGTACGGGAAATGTGTTGCATAAATTGCAGCATAGACGTATCGTAAAAACGATTGCACATAAATATATGTTCTTCTCATCGTGCCTTATCCGTTTCGGACGTTGGCGATCAACATGACAGTTTTGACTCTATCGGTGGCTTTTCTAAATAGTTCTATGGAAGCTTGACCGAACCATTTTCTCAAGTTGTACAACCATGAATGTCTTCTCCTGCCTTGCAATATGTGGTATTTATCGTTCCTCATAACATGACCAAAATATAGGTGCTTTCTCCGTTTAATAATGATTATAACCTCCTTATCTTTGCGCATTTTTCTCAGTACCTCTTCGTTGGTAACGTGGTCCGTCCATGATATGCGAAGAATGCGGCGATAAACCCACATCTCGAACGCCTCCCGTTTTTTCAATAACTCCTTAGTGAGGGTCCATGCTTCGAGCCCATAATATAAGATCGCAAAGACATATCAGTGTAGCTTTCGAATTTTTAGAGGCATACTCAGATCTCTGCATACAAACAATTTTCTCATTTTTATAAATGCTGCTCGTGCTTTTTCTATACGACTGCGAATCTCTTGCGTATGATATATTTAAAAAGCAATGAAGAAATCTTTAGTGAAAGGATTATCTACATTGATTTATTGATGTAAAAAATATAATTAACCTTCCATTGCCTGATTTGGTTGAAACTCACCTTGCTTCGGCACGAAACTTAATACATGACCGGCGTGAAGGTTAAGTCAGCTGAAACGCAACGATATGAAATGGGTTCCGTAGGGTGGCGAGAAATTGGTGAACTATTTGTTCGCAGTCGCAGGCGCCGTGGTTCAAATCTTTCCGGTAACGAATTTTTTATTTGAAAATTATTGTAATTCGCATTCAAGGGTATTCTTTTATTGTTTACGTATTATTTGGAACGTAAAAACATATTTACAAGTAGATTTTTAAAAGATTTAGTGTCACAATGTCCACTTGAGGGGGAAGTTTTGAGTAAAGCCTTTTACAATTTTGTCATTTTCTTGTAATGTGATTGTAAAAGCAAGTTCTGCTAAATATCGCATCCAAAAATTGGCAAGTGGTCAAAACATCACGCCGAGAAAAAATAAATCAACATGACCATTGAAAACAAAAAACCAAGTATTAGGTGAATTTGATTTCAGCCGTTAAAATTACAATTATTACTGCATACGTATGAAATTGTAATGTCAATTGTTGAAAAACGTATTAGAAATGTAAGTAACACACTATAACGCTCCGTTGTGTTTTGGCTTTTCTTTAATGAATTTTGCCTATACATTTTAGCTTTCGCATATCTAAATTAATAGCACAATGCTCGCATCATTAATTTTCCAAGAATTTCTGTGAGGAAATTTCAATTTTCGAATGCGCACACTTGGAGATAACACCGGTCGCCGAATTTGAGAATACGAGCGTCCTTCTTCCACCAGCTTTGGTAGCGAGCTGCCGATGCGGCAATTCCAGTCGTGACCCTCACGGCATATGTTTCACGTGATCCTAAAATTTTAGAGTAGACCTTGCTAATTGACGACTTTTATTTGTCTTCACTAAACAAATACTTGCGCAGACTGACAACTTGAGCTGCACGTCACCTAGGCCCGTTTTCCATCTCTGGGTAAGAAAACTTGAATTGTTAGGTTTCCGTTGTAATTAACTTGGTTATTAGGACTCTTAATGCGGCAATTTAATTGCTGACATATTTTTGCATCTGCATTATGCACGCTCTTGGGCGACTTTGCCGGAAGGTGATTCCATGAGATCTTTTGAGCCTATCAATCTCCTGCGCAAAGTTCTCTGTCGCCTTCCCTGAGCTGTAGATCTTGGCCGCATGACTCCTGAAAAACCTACGTCGAACTGTCCCAGCAAATTCGCGGTAGGTAGACGCTCATTGGATTGGTGTACATACAGACAATTACGCCAGCGATAAGTTATGCGTTGATCTAAGCAAAGGCCTTTTGTTTCCCAATCACGTGCGGATAAAGTATCTCAATTAGCTTTATCATCAGTCGCACTAGCCATTTCAATTAGAAAACTACTGAAGTTGTGACGTTATCCTGACGCAAATATAATTAAGAAACGCAATTAATGCATTTAATATTTGCGCATAGTTAATAAAAACAATAAAAGAAATGTACACAAATAATAGCAGCAGAGTGAAAATTGGTAACAAATTAGGAGTGGAAATTAGGACAACGAAAGGACTACTACAAGCCTGTTTTACCTCCCCGACACTGTTTAAAGGAACAGACACTAAAGAATTGGAAACATAAATGTGAAGGCATGGGAGTCCCAATAAAAGACGACTACCTATATAGCTTGAGCTTCGCAGATGATCAAGTCGTCATACCCCAAGACGAAGAAGATCTAAGCTAACTATATGGTGAGAAAGCTGAAGGAGGAGTATGACATAATATATTAGAAATCCTAAACTTTTAATGCAAACGAGAAATTAAATATATTCCAAATTTCATTCTAAAACAAACCGCACAAACAGTGAACAACGATTATTCAATGAACATCCCGTATCTTGATTTTTATTTTTATAATATTAGTGGTGTGATTATTACAGGTTACAAAATCTAGATTGAAGCGCGGTGAAAATCGGAACGAATGTTAGAATCTAGTAATTTTCAAGTTTCGTATTGGTAACATTTTTGACATCTACCATATTGATATTAAATTGTTAACCTTATTTAAGCTAAATGACACAATAAATCAGAGGCGTGCTCAACATTGTGGTATGGCGCCATATCAGTTCTTGAATGTTAAATAGGAACGCGGAAATAGCGGTGTTGAGTTGAACAACCAGGCTGTGCTAAATCTTCTATGCCAGATAATGATCCATTCAAAGAATTTTTAGACTTTAAAACACCATGCATCTGTCATATGACGTTAGTCACTGCCCAAACGAAATTCCTTTACCCACCGTTACTCATTACTTGTCATGTAAAATATAACCAAACTTTCTATGTTTGACAACTTTCCACATATTGCCAATTCATCAAATATGATCACAGCGCCTTTCATGACCTACCTTACAGTCAATCTAGTTTCTGTAACATGTATCTTTTATTATTCTTTATGCACGGCATCGATTACTAATACTATTAGCCGCATCCCTGAAAGTGTTAAATAGATATAAATAATCCGATTAGCTGGAAAAATCTTATCGATTTCTCACCTTCAATCCCTTACAAATCATCAATTATTCCATCAAAGGTCCTTAATGCCGAAGGTTTTCTTACTACAATTTATTCGACTAAGGGCCGATTCTACAATGCAAGTACCTAGAATAAGCTATCCGAGGTATAATTGTCATAGTTTCTTTTGTTACAGCAATAGTTTCTTTGTTATTTATTCTCCGGATAACTTTATCCTTGGTTTGTAGAACCCGCCCTAAAAGAATTGCATTATGGACAAATTTTTACGACCTGAAAGATTCGATACAGATCCAAACACTGCTAAGACTTCCCAAGAATGGATTCATTGGTTGACGACATTTTTTGTCTCATCCATCGAGAAAGTCAGAGAGAGGATAAACTAAAACTACTAATAAATTATCTAAACCATTCAACCTACGAATTTATAACAAACTGCGATTCCTACAAGAAGGCGATCAAAATTTTAACTGACATATACGTCAAACCTAAAAATGAAATATTTGCTCGCCATTGTCTTTCAACAAGAACTCAACAACCAGGTCAGACAATAGATCAGTTTTTAAATAATTTAATAAGCCTCGCAAAAGACTGCAATTTTCAAGCTGTGAGCGCTGAAGAGCATAGAGATAATTTTATACAAGACGCTTTCATCAATGGACTAAATTCCCTTCAAATTCGCCAGCGTTTGTTGGAAAATAATACTTTAAACCTAGAGAATGCTGTTAGTCAAGCAAGGGCACTGAAAACCGCCCAGAAACAATCACTAGCTTATTCTTCACCCGAAGATATGACTTGTTCATCACAAGAAATTAAACCCGGAGTCCCAAAGATGATTAAGAGATAATAAGTCCCTCATCTCTTGCTGCATCTGCTGCTGCTACTGCCACGAATGGTAAATGCAATTTTTGTGGAAATAATCGACACCCACGAAGCATGTGTTCTGCTAGTGAAGCAATTTGCAGGGCTTGTTCCAAGCAAGGACACTTTTCTAAAGTATGTCAAAATAAAAAACTGAGAAATAAGTCGACTACTGCGTCAGCTGCTCCTATATCTGGATTAATAGCTGCAGCACCTCAATGCTTGGCTAAATCATTAACGAAAATGTTTATAAATAATACTCCCGCTGATGCTTTGATTGGCACCGGAGGTTCAGATTCCTATCTAGGTGAAAAATTCGTCAAAGAGCAGAGTATAACTCTTTTCCCAAGCTATGGTCAAATTTCAATAACTACAACCTCTTTATGTTCACAAATAACTGGCCATTGCCTCGTTTCTATTAAACTTAAGGATAACCTTTATCACAACGTCAAAATACAAGTATTACCAGATTTATGCTAGGATGCCATTATTGGATATGGCTTGTCTCAACATTCTAAAATTAAAGTTAAATCAAATACTATGTTAAATTTGGTGGATCAAGACCCCCGCTGTCAGTATGCAGTTTGGCTGTAGCAAAAGTCGACTCTCCACCACTTTTTGGTAATTTATCTTCCGACTGCAAGTTCATAGCCACGAAATCCAGACGACATTCAGAAGAAGATGCACGTTTATCGGAGCAGAAATGGAAAAGCTTCTTTCTGTGGCAGTTATAGAAGAAAGCAACTCACCTTGTAGGGCACAAGTGCTCGTCACGAAAAACTAAAACCATAAGAAACGTATGGTCATCGATTATTCTCAAACAATAAATCGATTTACATACTTAGATGCTTATCCGCTTCCAAATATTGAACAGATAGTTACGTCAGTTTCCAAATACGAAATATTCAGTACTATCGACTTACGTAGCGCTTATCACCAGGTCCTTATTCAAGAACGAGATAAAATCTACACAGCATTTGAAGGAAATGGAGGACTATATCAATTTACTAGAATGCCGTTTGGAGTTACCAACGGAGTAGCATGTTTTCAACGAGTTATGGACAGCATTATTAAAAAAGAAAATCTGCTAAGAGTTTACGCTTACTTGAATGATGTTACTGTATGTGGAAACTCACAACAACATAATGAAAACCTAAAAAAAATAGAATTCGTTAAAAAATGCAGTTTAACTATCAACACAGAAAAAAGCAGCTTTCATAAGAAATCGATTAAACTATTAGGATATTTAATAGAGAATAAAACGTTGAAGCCAGATCCAGACAAGTTAAAAGCGCTAATAAACCTTCTTGTACCTAAAGATTACACAGAGTTGCAAAGGGTGCTTGGTATGTTTGCGCATTACTCAAGGTGGATACCGAGATTCTCTGAAAAAATTTATAAACTCGTTCAAACTAATACCTTCCCATTAACGTTTCTAGCAGTTTCAGTTAAAAAAAATACAGGATATTTCCCAATTTGTATTAATGGCCATCGACCCAAACATATCCTTTACAGTCGAAACAGACGCCTCAAAGCACGCCATTGCTGCTACACCGAGTCAGTCCGAACAACCAGTAGCATTCTTCTCACGGACGCTATCTAAAATTGAGCAGAAACATTCGGCAGTGGAAGAAGAGGCTTACGCAATCATTGAAGCTTTACAAAGACGGCGCCATTATTTGATGGGTAGACATTTCCGACTCATAACTGATCAAAGATCTGTCTTCTTTATTTTTGAAATGGAACATAACAGAAAAATTGAAAATGAAAAAATTCTTCGATGGCGTTTAGAATTGTCGTGTTACAGCTATGATATCGGATACCGTCCTGGAACAGAAAACACAGTTGGGGACAATTTTTCAAGAGTTTGCGGTTCCAGCAGCGGAAACACCCTTTATGATCTTCATCAAGCATTGTGCCATCCAGGAGTAACAAGAATGACGCATTGGGTCAGATCTAAAAAGCTTCCATATTTAGTCCTACTTGAAATAAGGAAACTCACTGCTCAAAAGGTATGTGCTGAAGTTAAGCCAAAATTCTTCAGAAACGCTAATGGCAATTTCATTAAAGCTACTGCTCCATTCGAGCTATTAAACGCAGACTTTAAAGGACCATTACCGTCAGTAATACGAAATAAATACTTATTAACAATCGTTGACAAATACTCACGCTTTCCTTTTGCAATTGCTTGTTCTGACATGACTTCTACTACGACTATCAAGTCTCCCAATAAACTCTTTTCGATATTTGAACTGCCCTTCTATATTCATTCTGATCAAGAACCATCATTTATGTCCAAAGAGTTGAAAGCATATTTGCATGATAAAGGTATTGCTACAAGTCGTACTACTCCATCTAATTTTGAGGGGAACGATCAAGTCGAAAGGTATAAGGGAATAATTTGGCAAACGACTTTTTGGCTCTAAAATTCCGACGGTTAAAAATAACACAATGGTAGGAAGTACTAGTATTCATTCAGTCAGTTCTCTTCTCTCTACTGCAACTAACTATACACCTCATAAAAGGACGTTTTAACACCAACGAAAATCAACTTTTGTTAATTCCATTCCTTCATTTCTTTTGTCACGAGCCCAAGTCTTACTAAAAAACCATGTAAGAAATAAATATGACCCTTTTGTACAGGAAACTGAATTAATTGAATACGCCACAATACGCCTTGATCCGCCGTCAAGATGGACGGGAATCTACAGTTTCGTTAAAGCATTTGGCTCCACGAGGCGATGTTATTTTACTAAAAGAAATTACCACTCTTCATGTAAGTGAACTATTAAATTCGTCAGATCAGATTGAAAATATTGAAATTTGAGGGACTTCGTAGAATGCAATAGAAACAAATATTTCTGACCTTGTTCCTGAAGACAATGAAAATTGCGATAATAATGATCATACAGAAAGTTTGCATAGTCTTACTAAAAAACCATGTAAGAAATAAATATGTCCCTTTTGTAGAGGAAACTGAATTAATTGAAGCAATTCCACAATACGCCTTGATCCGCCATCAAGATGGACGGGAATCTACAGTTTCGTTAAAGCATTTGGCTCCACGAGGCGATGTTATTTTACTAAAAGAAATTACCACTCTTCATGTAAGTGAACTATTAAATTCGTCAGATCAGATTGAAAATATTGAAATTTGAGGGACTGCGTAGAATGAAATTGAAAAAAATATTTCTGACCTTGCTCCTGAAGACAATGAAAATTGCGATCGTAATGATCATACAGAAAGTTTGCATAGATCAAGCAGAACAAGGCGATCGCCAAAATATTTAGAAGATTACCTGCGTTACTAAATAGGGAGAGGTGAATGTGGATCTTCTACATCGTCGCAAAATGTGATTCACTGTTAATGGCAGGTTTTACAAATTGGTTGGTTTTCCGTTGACAATATATACGTATTAGTTAGACATGTGTGTCTTGCGTTGACCCTTGTCAATAATACACACATCACAAATGTCCAGGGATATATATTTTTGTATCGACCGCAAATTAATTTTGTTATCAAATATTTCTGCCATTGATCAAGTATGTTAGTGCTAGTCTTTGAGCTACGATAGCAATTTTTCAACAATAAATAAACAAATGTAAATGCTTAATTGTCAACTCAACTAAAAGAGAAGAGCACGAAGAGCATATTCTATGGACAGAAGGGCAATGGTCTAGGGTTTCGTTCATAGATGAATCTCCTTTTAGAATACACTCTGGCAGTCGAAGAGTTAGAGTGTGGAGAGGACTTGGTAACTTGGAAAGGCTCAAATGTGTTCAGGAGGTCAATTATTACAAAGAATGTCCAGTCATGATGGAGGTGGTATCTGCATTGGCGGAAAAACAAATCTCGTTTTACTTGAGGGGTTTATAAATGCCGACAACCATCTAAATAGGGCACTGCGGCTTATAGTGTTTGTTGATATCTGCTGCATGATAGATGGTTGCGACTACACGATAACAGATGACTCTTTCGCATTGCTTATCTGAAATATCTAGAATTACTTGAAAGTTGTTCTCTATAAAAACGAAAAACCGTTTATTTGCGACTCGCAAAATAATCTAAACGTCTTCTTTGACACGTTTACTCGAAATAGTGAAAAAATATATTTTTTTCTAGAACCGTGTCTAAAGTAGATACTTTAAACACGTTAGTTAGTTTGTAAAGTGCCACTTTTTAAAAAGCAGTGCATAAAAAGTTCTTTACAAACCCTAGTTCACAAAAATGAAATGTATTTTGGGTTGCCTATTTACATAACCTTATTCTATCATGTGAAAAACCAGAAAGATGTCATTTATTTAATAGAATTTGGTAATTATAAGTACAAAACAATAATAATAGTGAAAAATTAACATAATTAATGAATTATTATTAGTAACAGTAATAGTGCATAAAAAGTTCTTTACAAACCCTAGTGCATAAAAAGTGAAATTTATTTTGGGTTGCCTATTTACAAAATTTTACATAATTTTGATAGTTCATTGATCTTGATCAGTGGCGGCAACTAAAATCTAATTTCAATTAACCAACCAGATCCGTACCAAAATAAATAAAGCAATTGATAAAAAATGTGAAATGTTCGGTTGTAGAAACAATCTAGTATGCAACACGGGGCACGGGCCAACTCGTCACTTTTTAATCCGGGATTTAATTTAGCAATTCACACAATAGGCGAACTCGTAACCGAGGTACCTTCGGCGACCGGTTATCTCGTAACCAGCGATTGGCCAACTGGTAACCCAGGAATTTCTAAGAATTACCTACATGACTGAATATACTTCTTAAAGCTCTATATAGCTGTAAAACACGATCACTTATTTTATACCTGAAAGAAACACATAAATGAAATTTTAAACAAATAACTTTAGCACGATTTTATTACTATTCTTAACAATACATGGCAATGCCCTATTTAAGTACTTTAATCTAAAACTTGCACTATCCTATGTCGAATTATTAAAATTATAAATGTCATTCATAAATTAAAATTATTTACACCTTATACCTATGCGTAACTGATTTAACAAACTCGTATTGACTAATACTACCCGACTCTAATTCGTGCAGTTTTTGTTGTACAAACATTTCTGCTCGACACACAGCTTTCTTTTTAATTATGGGTCTATTTGTAATACTTTGAATTTTTATGTAAACGGAAGTTTGAAAACGTACGAGAGTAGCAAGAAAGATGTTAATATTAGGGTGGGTATGATAAAAAGAATAAAAAAAAAGGAATGAAAAGATTCACATGGATTGGTGGTAAGGTATAGATGAGAAGAGTTGGAAGCCCATAAAGAAGGTAGAAATGTGGCATCTTCACTAATGTAGTTATCTACTAGATAATCTGCTAGGTTGGAAAAAGAAGAAGATAAAGGAATACCAGCCATAAAATGGTTTGCAAAACAGTCACCAACTTGTTCCGGATCAAGAAAGGGTAAACCAAAAAGATGTTGCAACCATGGTGTACGAGTATATGCATTAACTAATCCCAAATTTTGGATTTTTCTGTACCACGCTTGTGCTAAGTGGATTTTTTGCTGAAGGCCAAACACTATTCACCGCTTTATGAATATCGCTCTCGAAATCAACTACAATTAAAGAAGGGCGCAGGGATATGTTAATTTTCGAAGAGATACGTACAATACTATGTAAAGCTCTGCAATAACTGGAATAATGCTTATTTGGCAGTAGACAAAAAATTAAGGAAATGTAATGGCCATTTCGAACGCAGTGAACAGTAAAAAGTTGATAAAAGAATTTAGAACAATATTTAAAAGTGCCGTCCATGTAATAGTTATCTGAATCCGCTAGACATTTTAAATTGCTAACACATCCAAATATTATGATATTATTTTCGGCATCATTTTCTAATATAAACGACTCCTGTCTATCTGTCAGCGTAGGAGAAGACTTGATGACTTCGTGTACCTCTTGTAATGTACGGGGTGTTTTGAAGGTAGCCCGTTGACTATTTCGGCAAATGTTGTGTCTAATCAAATCCACATCCCTCGACGTCAGGTTCTCCTTGTACGAGGAATAGGCTACTTCTAAATTGATAATTTTAGAAGGTTTTTCGCAGATGTCGTCTGCCGCTTTCCGCTTGCAAGAATTGCTGACAGCTTCCCGGCTTAATTTTTGTAAATCAGACCGATGATTATGGGAAACATTATCTAATAAAATGTTTATCTACTAGCAACATGACATTGTACATTTTCGTCATAGAAACAAAATATGAAAAGCTACTCATAACTCCTAAGGGACTTGTCAAATTATTTCTCCCTCAAACTCATAGTAACAATGCAACTACACTTAACGTCTTAGCAACCATACAATGAGGCAATCCTTGATGTTACATATTCTAATTTTAAATGTCATTATGACGTTTTGAAATTTCATACTAATTTTACGAATATGCTAGTAGATAAAATAGTGTATGCACCACGGGAGATATTCATGTACTTTACCTTCGGTTGACTTACAGACCTCGGGCCAGAGGCTCTCGGTCTGTAACACATGTCAACCTCAGGGAAAAAACATATTCATATCTCCCTTATTGCATAATGGTTATTTAACCAACAAGTGTGTTAATAAAGGTGATTAATAATCGAGAGATTTTAACGCGTGAGCGAGTGGAGCGAGCGAACACGTTAATGAGCGAGATTATTAATCACCGATTAACATAAGAGTTGGTTACACGACTTTTCCGTCAATCGTACGTTTATTAAAATCCATCAAAAATATGTATTAGTTTTGACATTTCAGATACATTTGACGTTTAGTACGTATGGTTGCCGATGCCGGAGCGGGTTTTGCGGCAATTAAAAGACTTGCTGGTTGAAAATCCGCCTCTGTTGCCGAAGGATACATTGAGAACTCGATTGGAAATAAAATAGAAACTGCCACAAAGATATTGAGCGAAGCGTTTTCTAATGTAAATATTAATATTAATAAATCCACGGAGTAATTTAACCTTTAGTTTTGACATTTCAGATACATTTGACGTTTAGTACGTATGGTTGCCTATATAAAATCATTGCGAAAACGGGTCTATTAATGCATGATTTTTTAGACAAAATCATGCATTAATGAGTCGATATATACACGATTGACGGAAAATATCTATTTTCCCGTTTTCTGAAACACACATAAAAACTTTTTTTACAGGTTGTTGTAATTATATACTATTTTATTCACGGCCCAAGTAAGGTTAAACTCGAAAAATGTTGTTTTTTTAAATCTAATTTATTGACATTTTAATTTTGACAGATACAGTGTATTTCACTTTACATGAAGACAGCTAAATAACTTTTTCTCCCGACCGGGTATAAAATGAATTTTATCTACTAGCAACATGATATTGTACATTTTCGTTATAGAAACAAAATATGAAAAGCTACTCATAACTCCCAAGGGACTTGTCAAATTATTTCTCCCTCAAACTCATGGTAACAGTGCAACTACACTTAACGTCTTAGCAACCATACAATGAATCAATCCTTGATGTTACTTACATATTCTAATTTTAAATGTCATTATGACATTTTGAAATTTCATACTATTTTTACGAATATGCTAGTAGATAAAATATTGTATGCACCACGGGAGATATTCATGTTCTTTACCTTCGGTTGACTTACACATGTTAACCTCAGGGAAAAAACATATTCATATCTCCCTTAATGCATAAATATCTATTACTAACCTGATTTTCGACACTTTATTCCCTCGAGAATAACGACATACATTAAGTGTCAAAAATCACAAGATAAACGAAATTGTTACCTTGACAACATTACAGTTACTGTATAACATAGTAGGTAGGTAATTATTAATTTATTTTGAATAAAAAATCAAAAAATTTAGATTTACTGTCTAGAGAAAAAATTTGAATGCCTCTGGAGTAAACTTCATTATTCCCACGACTGAAAATTAGTTACAGTCTCTGGAATAAAACCTTAGTTTACTCCCTTGATACATAAATAAATATGTTATTTGAAAAGCAATCAATATAAAATGTAGCCAACTATAATTGAAATAAAGAGTAGCGTTTCAAGTAATGTCATAGTAGGGATTAAGATAGAGCAAAAACGCATTAAAAGAAGTTTTTGGAAATCACAAAAAACCTTAAAATACGAATTTTGCTCCAAATTTCTTTTTCAATTTTTTTTATGCAAAGACTGTTTGAATTACATAGTTCGGTAATTTGTTAAATCTGCTTTACTTATGGTTGAATAAAATTTGTGCATTTTTGTGAGCTAACTTCAATAACAAATTCCTAATTCCTGCCTTCAAATAACAAATTCTTACGGCTTTGCATAAACGCGGTTAAAAAAAAAAAAGATTTTTTAGTATTTGCAATTTTGCTTTTGTATCTTAATCGCTACTGTGACTTTACTTGAAACGCTACTTTTTATTTAATCATAGTTGACTACATTTTGACTTACAAAATTATATTGCTACAAAAAGATACATCTTAACGGCCTGCATAGTGCGTAAAAAATTTATATTATTTGCTTTAAAAAAGTATTAAGTTTACTGTATACCTACAGAGCGGTTGTATTTTAATAGGTTTCCATTTATATTGATTACTGTGAACCCACAAATGCATAAAAGTACATCTTAAAACCTTAGATACTAATTTTGTTCAACAATTTTTAACCAGAGCTTACCAAAGAACTAGTGGTTCAAAGTTTTTTAAAAATTGTTAATTTATTTCAATTAACATAATAATACTGTTAGCTTAAGAGTCAACTAGGCATATTTTTATTTCCAGCTGTATTCAAAAATTTAAGAAGTTGTAACTTTCAAAACTTGAGAAGAGCATAGATTCATAAAGTAAAAAAACTAATCTAAATTGATCGTATTAATGAAATAATGTACGATCGGTATAAAATTTATGAATCGTCTTTCTGATTTGGCGAATTACACTTGTTTACTCTCGAGAGCTGAGCGGACTAATCTGTCATCGTTCATGCGCTTTACATGGCCGTACCAGTAACGTCTTCTCTGTCTTCCACATCTGACTACGACGTCCACTCACATATTTTTCTTATTTCGTCATTCCTGACTCGGTCTCTAAGTGTCTTTCTTGTTATTATTCTTAGCGTTGTGTCATTTCCGATGTTCTTATCATGCTTTTGGTTGGTATCTGCTTTTGCTATATCTTTATTTGTCATTATTATGTAGTTGGGTACTTGTCTTTGGCGGCGTATTTTTATAACATCATGCAATCGAATTCGGTGGAATGCTTTCCCTAAATCGACAAAGCACATAAGTATAGGCTGTTCTGCTGAGTTCTATTGAGTTTTCTAGAATTTGTCTCATAACAAAAATAGGGTCATTACACGAACGTCCATGTCGAAATCCTTGTTGTTCATCCTCTAATGAAATGATATTATATAGATAAACTGATTTCAGAAGTTTTAGCGTGTACATAATTGGTTTATGTCTCTATAATAAATTGTCCGGCATTTTTGTCGCCGTTTTTAAAAATAAGTTTGATGATATTTGTTTTTCAATCTCTGGGCATTTGATGCGTAATTATTAAACTGTGGAATAACTTTATTATTTGCACTTGCAGTGCTATTTCTCCATATTTAAGAAGTTAATTTGGTATTTTACCTTCACCTGGAGATTTCCGATTTATAAGATGGAGATTGGACTTCTTTTTCGGTGTTCTCTACATTTTCTCCATATACTGGTATATAGTTTTCGTTCTCTTAGTTTTATTCTTCGTCTTAGTTGTTATTTTTAAAAAGCTTTCCAAAGTACTCTAACTACCCTTGGATTTCCAATCTTCTACGTGTGAATGTAGTCTTTCATTTCAACCTTTTGATTTCGGATCATGCACCATGTTTGTTTTTGTCAACCATCTGTTTAGAGAATTGTTGTCAGTATTCTTATTTAATCTGTCTTATTTTTCGAGTTGTTTGGTTTTTTATTTTCTTTAAGAAAAGTGCCAGCCGTTATATTTATTTGGTTCAAACTAGCTATCAAACTGAATACTCCGCATAAATGTATTTATACAGGGTGGAAAATTTTACATACTCATCATTGGTAACTTTTTAAGTTTTAGATATACAAAACAACTTAGATAGAGACAATTTCACTAATTTATACTGCCATATAAAATTTCAAATTCCATTTCTAATAGCGGTTAAACGGGAAATAGTACCGATTTTGGATTTTAGATGGAACAACTCGTAGATGACGAAAACAAAGTTTTCTCAATTCAGCCTGTCTATCTGCTTTTGGCACTATAACTCAAAAACTATTTGTTGTATGAAGACGATATTTTACATGCAGATTATATGTCTACCTTGCAACCGAGAAAATGTCAAGAAATACATACAGGGTTAGAAACTTAAAAAAAATGTTTACTTTTGCTTGAACTAAGAAATAGATTAAAGTAATAATTTTGCACATAGCTCAGGCTTTATCATTGGCAAAATAAAACCTAACATATGAAGGGTAAACATTACAACCGAGGGAGGATATGTGGTGTCTTTATAACGCAGCGGAAACTCGTACGATTCGAGCACGTTCGTGGCTCAGTTGTTCAGGCGGCTGCAGGCAGCGGACCCGAGCGGCGGACTAGAAAGTAGGCTCAAAATATTAATTTCATTCGCCTGGGTGTGCAGAGTTCGAATCCCAGCTGACTACATTTTTACTTCCCTTGTCTAAAACACGAAGGAAGTATTGTAATCGTGGAAAAAAATGACTTTGAGATTTCTTCTGAGCTTCACGTTTAGGGTTCCTAAATGACGAAAAGCATGTTTTCTCAATTCGGTCTGTATGTCTCTCTGTCTGCCTGCTTTGTATAACTCAAAAAATATTTGTTGGAGGAAAACGATATTTTGTATACACATTATACACCTGGCATAAAATGTCAGACAAATATATAAGTGCTACCGGATGTTGTTAAGGGTGGTCGTTTAGTGCTACCGGCTTAGGCCATAAGAACCTACCTACCGGACTTGTTGATAAGCTGGTAGATAGTATCTACCAGGCCAGTATACAAACAAGTCATGATTTGTACATAGCGCAAGCATTATTCTTGACAAAAATGGGATCCAACAGATACAGGATAAATGTTTTACGAGATAAATAGGAGCAACGAATAAGCGCGTTATGTTAAATATAGCTGCATGGCAAGAATTTTAAGGGTTCCGGTAATATATTTTTATTTTCAAAATTGATGTAATTTGAATTACCATGAAACCGAAAAAATTCAGAAAAATATATCCTGCGCGAGCACCTTAAAAAGTAAAGTTGTGTTTAGTTCTGCTTTATCTGGGAAATAGATAATAGTTATTTACGATACTAGGCCGGTAGCTAAGCGTTTATGGCCGAGTTGGTACATCACTGTCGAACCCGTTAGGGCGAGACACTTGAATCATGGAGGCCATAAATGCGAATCCCGGCTATGTGTCGTATCCTTTTTTTTGTATACTGAACAAGAACAAGTATTTTTTAATTTGATTTCATTTAAGAATTATGCCAAACTATTTGCTTGAAAAGTGCTGTGCTTCCTGTTATACGTTTGGCAGTACTGAAATGTATTGTTGGTGACGCTGTCTATGTCAAATTTGTAGTTAAGTTTTGCGTCAGTTTGTGTCAGACTGACGAAAAACCTAACCTGATAACTTCGAATCTGACATCGACTGACAGTGCCAGCAACAAAATACTTCAGTACTGCCAAACGTATAATATAAATCATAGGCGTTGTTTAGTGCTACCGGACTAGGCCATAAGAACCTACCGGACTCGTTGATAAGCTGGTAGATAGTGTCTACCAGACCAGTATACAAAAAAGCCATAATTTGTACACAGCGCAGGCTTTAGTTTTGACAAAAATGGGTTCCAACAGATACAGGATAAATGTTTAACGAGACAAAAATGAGCAACGAATAAGTACTTTATGTTAAATACTAGCTGAAACCCGCGGCATATGCCGCATTTAAAATATACGACGAATCTAATAGCTTTTGTTGCACTAAAGAAAGTTTTAAAAGCACGCTAGAGATTGGAAATATTTGGATAGCCTCCAGGCCACTTTCCTCCTACATATTGGATACACCGATACTGCTGAATTGAATAGTGTCTTCTTTTTTCTGTTCAGTATTAAATGCTAATTATTGTTACAATGCTATAAATCCAGTTAGTGAAAATGTCACTGGGACAGTTTCTAAAAACTAAATTCCTGGAATTTGCTGATCTCTAAAAGCACTATATTTAGACAAACCTACAATTTTCTGAAAATAGGGACAATTAAGTACTTATCTGCTTTTGGAATATCCCAAATATAAAGGAAATATTATGTTTTATTGTTATGATGGATAATTTGTATACGTATTTAAGTGTCCAATTCCTATTCCAAAAACTCAGGTAATCAACCCCACTTGTAAAACAACCTGATATCAGCAACATTATTGCTTAAAGTTCTTGGTGTTCAGTCGCTTTTGTAATTTTGTCTTGGTATATTATTTATTTGGCTTGGTGTCTTGTTCTTATAAGTGGTGTGTGAATCAACCTTAGGGTGACCACCCGTCCCGATTTACCCGGGACGGTCCCGTGTTTGATGACCAATGTTCCGGTCCCGAGTTGGTATCGCCCGGGACATAACATTTCCCGATAGAGGGTAAATTTATTTCCCCCCTTTATTTCATGTATTACGACTTCATTTCGTCAGCAAAAGCAATAGCTGACAAAATTTTTTAGCTCTTTGAAAAAGCACAATCTTCCAAGTAATAGAATATCAGCATTGTCTGCAGATAATGCAGCCGTAAATTTTTAAAAACAGAACTCCGTCTTTAAAATACTATCTCTCGAAAATGGTAAACTCTTAGCTGCACATTGTCCAAGATTTTAAGATTTTTACTTCCTCTTACGAAAGGAAGTATTGGGTTCACCCCAAAAATTCTAAATTGAGTTTTCCACAGATTTAAAGTCCCCTGAACCCAAAATACATATTTTTGTTCATTGGTCTGTCATTCTGTCTGTGTATGTGTGTCTGTCTGTCTGTGAACAGAATATCTCAAAAACGAAAAGAGGTATGGCGTTGAAACTTCATAAATAAGTTTTGTGTACTATCTAGATGCGACAGCAAGCTTTTGAAGAACATTTTTCAAAAACAACTCTTAAAACGATTTTTTTTCAAACTTTACATGTTTATTACATTTTTAATTTATATTGATGAAAGATAGGTGATTTTCCAGTTGAATACCTCCAAAAAAAGTTTCGTTTGTTTTTTTCCTATTTTTTTATGAACTATTTTAAATAGAACATCCGGTATATTATTAATTTTTGAATTCAGCTTAAAAGTTTAGAGAAAATTTGTCTCTTGAACTAACGCTCCATTTTGTAGGGTTTCTTTAGCAATTGTAATTTTTGAAAATGTTTGACAAATAATGCTTAAAAATTAAAAATGAAATTTTTGGCTAATTATAAGATCACTGTAAAAGGAAGTTGTGTGCGTGTATCACACCAGATTTTTTTCTATTCGTTAGTAGCTATGGTCAATATAAATAAATAGGTGTCAAATGTCCCGAGTTAGCTTTTCCAAAAGGTGGTCACCCTAATCAACATGGTAAGTAAAATGTCCATCATATTACCTACTTTTTCTACAAAAAAATATGTAATTGGCTTAACTAATGTTATTACACATTTATATTTGTCAATAAATTTCCTGAACATATTCTAAGTACCTATGAGATTTAAAAAAGAGCTAGTATTATTGCAATTTTTTTTCAATTGATAACTGTAAATCAGTTGGTTTCTGGCCTGCCCATGAAAGTTGGTGTTTTATAAACAGTTATTTAAAATTTGTATGTATTCCGCTAGTGATTTAAAATTTTTATTGCGCTAGCGTTTTAAAAATGTCAAATAAATGTCAACCAAAATAAATCAATAATTTATCAAAAAATTAACATAAGTACATTACAACTAAATTAACAAAACGACGTCCACGTCGTCAATTTTCATTTTGACCAGTTCTCCAATGCGACAACCGCCAGCAATACGCATAAGTATAGTCTGCAATGTAATTTTACAATTAAAAGGAAACAAATGGATCAATAATGCTAACCTTTGCAAGTAAATACTTCTCGTCCGGTGAAGTACGAATGCACCTCAAAACTTCGTCGCGGCTAAGAACTTTCGACTTATTGGGCTTAAAGTCCTCTTGCGTTTTGCTTGGAAAAGTTACTGGCTCCACACAAATAAAAATTAAATTAAAACGATTTTCTTACCATATATGAATGTGACCAGTAAGTGTATATATACAGTGTGTCCTAGATCGAATGGGATTGCATAGGTAACCTTTTTATCATTGAAGATGGAGATTTGGTTAAATTGGCAATGTCGAACCAGTTAAGTTATTTAAAAAAAAAACTAAAAACTGTCATTTTCTTGTATGCCAAATATCTTTGTAAGTATAAGAGATACGAGAAAAAGTTTTATATAAAAGTCGCTGTTTTCAATGAGATCAATTTAAAATTGGTGTCGAACAAAAATTCAAGATGGCTGCTTTTGAGGTACTAGTATCAACTTCCTTAAGTTATATGGGAGCAATATTTGATTTTTAGGTTACTGAATAGAATTTTGTATTCTCTTTTCAACGATGTAAAATAACGTATGATTGAATAAAAAATACCAGTAAAATTAATTGTTTTTACATTTTAATCAAGTAGGCTTACATGGATCCAAACAAAAACAAACAACATTTATTTAAAAACAAAACATAATCCTGATAATCACATGAAATGATCAAAATGCTGGCGATTGTTAGCGAAACATAGTTGACACCATTTGACGACACGACGGGTTACTTTACGCAAACTTTCTTATTGTTTTTCATCATAGCTGGTTACCTACTTGATTATACATTTAAAAAGCAATATTACCATGGTTTTTGTGGTTCAAGTACTTAGTACTGAATTAACATGTTACTAAGTATTATAGGAATTACATACAAAGGTTTTCTAAAATAAATTTCAACTAATTTTGATTTGATCCATGTAAGCTTACTTGATTAAAATGTAAAAACAATTAATTTTACTGGTATTTTTTATTCAATCATACGTTATCTTACATCGTTGAAAAGAGAATAGAAATTCTATTCAGTAACCTAAAAATCAAATAAAAAGTTTTATATAAAAGTTGCTGTTTTCGATGAGATCAATTTAAAATTGGTGTCGAACAAAAATTCAAGATGGCTGCTTTTGAGGTACTCGTATCAACTTCCTTAAGTTATATGGGAGCAATATTTGATTTTTAGGTTACTGAATAGAATTTTTTATTCTCTTTTCAACGATGTAAGATAACGTATGATTGAATAAAAAATACCAGTAAAATTAATTGTTTTTACATTTTAATCAAGTAGGCTTACATGGATCCAAACAAAAACAAACAACATTTATTTAAAAACAAAACATAATCCTGATAATCACATGAAATGATCAAACTGCTGGCGATTGTTAGCGAAACATAGTTGACACCATTTGACGACACGACGGGTTACTTTACGCAAACTTTCTTATTGTTTTTCATCATAGCTGGTTACCTACTTGATTATACATTTAAAAAGCAATATCACGATGGTTTTTGTGGTTCAAGTACTTAGTACTGAATTAACATGTTACTAAGTATTATAGGAATTACATACAAAGGTTTTCTAAAATAAATTTCAACTAATTTTGTTTTGATCCATGTAAGCTTACTTGATTAAAATGTAAAAACAATTAATTTTACCGGTATTTTTTATTCAACCATACGTTATCTTACATCGTTGAAAAGAGAATAGAAATTCTATTCAGTAACCTAAAAATCAAATAAAAAGTTTTATATAAAAGTTGCTGTTTTCGATGAGATCAATTTAAAATTGGTGTCGAACAAAAATTCAAGATGGCTGCTTTTGAGGTACTCGTATCAACTTCCTTAAGTTATATGGGAGCAATATTTGATTTTTAGGTTACTGAATAGAATTTTTTATTCTCTTTTCAACGATGTAAGATAACGTATGATTGAATAAAAAATATCAGTAAAATTAATTGTTTTTACATTTTAATCAAGTAGGCTTACATGGATCCAAACAAAAACAAACAACATTTATTTAAAAACAAAACATAATCCTGATAATCACATGAAATGATCAAACTGCTGGCGATTGTTAGCGAAACATAGTTGACACCATTTGACGACACGACGGGTTACTTTACGCAAACTTTCTTATTGTTTTTCATCATAGCTGGTTACCTACTTGATTATACATTTAAAAAGCAATATCACGATGGTTTTTGTGGTTCAAGTACTTAGTACTGAATTAACATGTTACTAAGTATTATAGGAATTACATACAAAGGTTTTCTAAAATAAATTTCAACTAATTTTGTTTTGATCCATGTAAGCTTACTTGATTAAAATGTAAAAACAATTAATTTTACTGGTATTTTTTATTCAATCATACGTTATCTTACATCGTTGAAAAGAGAATAGAAATTCTATTCAGTAACCTAAAAATCAAATAAAAAGTTTTATATAAAAGTTGCTGTTTTCGATGAGATCAATTTAAAATTGGTGTCGAACAAAAATTCAAGATGGCTGCTTTTGAGGTACTCGTATCAACTTCCTTAAGTTATATGGGAGCAATATTTGATTTTTAGGTTACTGAATAGAATTTTTTATTCTCTTTTCAACGATGTAAGATAACGTATGATTGAATAAAAAATACCAGTAAAATTAATTGTTTTTACATTTTAATCAAGTAGGCTTACATGGATCCAAACAAAACAAACAACATTTATTTAAAAACAAAACATAATCCTGATAATCACATGAAATGATCAAACTGCTGGCGATTGTTAGCGAAACATAGTTGACACCATTTGACGACACGACGGGTTACTTTACGCAAACTTTCTTATTGTTTTTCATCATAGCTGGTTACCTACTTGATTATACATTTAAAAAGCAATATCACGATGGTTTTTGTGGTTCAAGTACTTAGTACTGAATTAACATGTTACTAAGTATTATAGGAATTACATACAAAGGTTTTCTAAAATAAATTTCAACTAATTTTGTTTTGATCCATGTAAGCTTACTTGATTAAAATGTAAAAACAATTAATTTTACCGGTATTTTTTATTCAACCATACGTTATCTTACATCGTTGAAAAGAGAATAGAAATTCTATTCAGTAACCTAAAAATCAAATAAAAAGTTTTATATAAAAGTTGCTGTTTTCGATGAGATCAATTTAAAATTGGTGTCGAACAAAAATTCAAGATGGCTGCTTTTGAGGTACTCGTATCAACTTCCTTAAGTTATATGGGAGCAATATTTGATTTTTAGGTTACTGAATAGAATTTTTTATTCTCTTTTCAACGATGTAAGATAACGTATGATTGAATAAAAAATATCAGTAAAATTAATTGTTTTTACATTTTAATCAAGTAGGCTTACATGGATCCAAACAAAAACAAACAACATTTATTTAAAAACAAAACATAATCCTGATAATCACATGAAATGATCAAACTGCTGGCGATTGTTAGCGAAACATAGTTGACACCATTTGACGACACGACGGGTTACTTTACGCAAACTTTCTTATTGTTTTTCATCATAGCTGGTTACCTACTTGATTATACATTTAAAAAGCAATATCACGATGGTTTTTGTGGTTCAAGTACTTAGTACTGAATTAACATGTTACTAAGTATTATAGGAATTACATACAAAGGTTTTCTAAAATAAATTTCAACTAATTTTGTTTTGATCCATGTAAGCTTACTTGATTAAAATGTAAAAACAATTAATTTTACTGGTATTTTTTATTCAATCATACGTTATCTTACATCGTTGAAAAGAGAATAGAAATTCTATTCAGTAACCTAAAAATCAAATAAAAAGTTTTATATAAAAGTTGCTGTTTTCGATGAGATCAATTTAAAATTGGTGTCGAACAAAAATTCAAGATGGCTGCTTTTGAGGTACTCGTATCAACTTCCTTAAGTTATATGGGAGCAATATTTGATTTTTAGGTTACTGAATAGAATTTTTTATTCTCTTTTCAACGATGTAAGATAACGTATGATTGAATAAAAAATACCAGTAAAATTAATTGTTTTTACATTTTAATCAAGTAGGCTTACATGGATCCAAACAAAAACAAACAACATTTATTTAAAAACAAAACATAATCCTGATAATCACATGAAATGATCAAACTGCTGGCGATTGTTAGCGAAACATAGTTGACACCATTTGACGACACGACGGGTTACTTTACGCAAACTTTCTTATTGTTTTTCATCATAGCTGGTTACCTACTTGATTATACATTTAAAAAGCAATATCACGATGGTTTTTGTGGTTCAAGTACTTAGTACTGAATTAACATGTTACTAAGTATTATAGGAATTACATACAAAGGTTTTCTAAAATAAATTTCAACTAATTTTGTTTTGATCCATGTAAGCTTACTTGATTAAAATGTAAAAACAATTAATTTTACCGGTATTTTTTATTCAACCATACGTTATCTTACATCGTTGAAAAGAGAATAGAAATTCTATTCAGTAACCTAAAAATCAAATAAAAAGTTTTATATAAAAGTTGCTGTTTTCGATGAGATCAATTTAAAATTGGTGTCGAACAAAAATTCAAGATGGCTGCTTTTGAGGTACTCGTATCAACTTCCTTAAGTTATATAGGAGCAATGTTTGATTTTTAGGTTACTGAATAGAATTTTTTATTCTCTTTTCAACGATGTAAGATAACGTATGATTGAATAAAAAATACCAGTAAAATTAATTGTTTTTACATTTTAATCAAGTAGGCTTACATGGATCCAAACAAAAACAAACAACATTTATTTAAAAACAAAACATAATCCTGATAATCACATGAAATGATCAAAATGCTGGCGATTGTTAGCGAAACATAGTTGACACCATTTGACGACACGACGGGTTACTTTACGCAAACTTTCTTATTGTTTTTCATCATAGCTGGTTACCTACTTGATTATACATTTAAAAAGCAATATCACGATGGTTTTTGTGGTTCAAGTACTTAGTACTGAATTAACATGTTACTAAGTATTACAGGAATTACATACAAAGGTTTTCTAAAATAAATTTCAACTAATTTTTTTTTGATCCATGTAAGCTTACTTGATTAAAATGTAAAAACAATTAATTTTACTGGTATTTTTTATTCAAACATACGTTATCTTACATTGTTGAAAAGAGAATAAAAATTCTATTCAGTAACCTAAAAATCAAATATTACTTTTTTCGTATCTCTTATACTTACAAAGATATTTGACATACAAGAAAATGACAGTTTTTAGTTTTTTTCTAATAACTTTTGACTGGTTCGGCATTCTAAACTTTTTCAAACAGATATTAAATCAGCATATGAAACTGGAAAACATTGGCCATTTAACCAAATCTCCATCTTCAATGATAAGAAAGTTACCCATGCAATCCCAGTCGATCTGGGACACACTGTATGTAATTGCTTCATATGTGCCATTGGGATTTAAAGTATAATTAAATCGTAACACAAATTAAAACTTGATATCGAGTCCCAAACTTTCATTTTTATCTGTTAACACACAAAAAATAAGCACACACATAATGAAATTCCACTAAATAACTTACAAACAAAATCTGATGCTTTCCGGATGGTTACATTGGACATGTACACTTACGATCATTGAAAATGAACAGGGTTATGCATGTCAAATTGACTTAACCGACGTTTTGCAATTGCGTGCAACGTTATTTTATTATTACGATGAGGAGAGAGTTAGGACAACACGATTCTGCTTTAGAGACAAGGGAAATTCAGAAAACGTATATGAACTACTGCAATGTTTGTTGCATAGCCCTGTTCATTTTCAATGATTCTTTGTGTACCTTAGGCTTTGATTAAATTTGCCAGTTTTTAATAAATATTAGGTAGTTGCTTTCAAAATATCCACTATTAATGCCCAATCAGCTACTGCCGATGTACTCTGAAATAAAATTTAAATAAAACACACAGTGATTCTAAAATACCAACAAATTACCTTGGCTGTGAACCGTCCTTTTAGCGTTCATTTTCAATGATTCTTTGTGTACCTTAGGCTTTGATTAAATTTGCCAGTTTTTAATAAATATTAGGTAGTTGCGTTCAAAATATCCACTATTAATGCCCAATCAGCTACTGCCGATGTACTTTGAAATAAAATTTAAATAAAACACACAGTGATTCTAAAATACCAACAAATTACCTTGGCTGTGAACCGTCCATTTAGCGTTGCTCATTATTCTACACTGTAGCCTTTCTTTTCTTTAACTTTTGGTAAGAATTTTTCTTGTAACCACTTGGAAAAATGCTTGTTATTCATATCGTCATGGTAGTCCCCAGTCTTAAGGCCCCATTTAAAAATAATTAGCCCATTCGGAACAAAACCTATTTTACCGCCAGCATGCACAATAATTAAGTGGTCTGTTTTCTGAATCAGCACTTGTCGTACAGCTCATTCTAACCTATAAACAATTTTCAATCTTAAACTTGGACACTTGTACGCCCATTCGGAATAAAACCTATTTTACCGCCAGCATGCACAATAATTAAGTGGTCTGTTTTCTGAATCAGCACTTGTCGTACAGCTCATTCTAACCTATAAACAATTTTCAATCTTAAACTTGGACACTTGTACTTACAGTTGCAATAAAATGCTGTAGCTCTGTAGCGTTGAAAAAACTGTTTTATAATAAATAGAAATATAAGTAGATAAAGAACGCAAAAACTAACTTATAAGCACGAAAACACAAAAACGCAAAGATATTTTCAGGTTGGTTTGTAGCCTTGCTTCTGACAAGTTGTAACCACCGTTCTTCCTAGAGGTAGTAAAGTCCACTTGCAAAAAGTTTATAACCATATTTTTGTACAAAGCTCCGAATTTAGGTTATTTGCAGATTTAATATTTATGTGTACATAGTACAAACATTCCTGTGTAATGTAAAAAATGTGTGTAGGCCCTAACAAAAGCATTAATTTTTCTCTCGTTCCATATTACTGGCTCTTAGAAAATATCAAGACCACGCCCAAAATTGTAACTACACATAGACCACGCGCATACATGTTTGACCTTGGGAATTGTTCTGCTTTATTATAGAGTTATGATAGCTGTATCGCAGGAATTCGAAGGGTCCCGGTGACTTAAGCAGGGAACACGCTTTTGACTCGTGGGCTAGCGCCGAGCAATAAAATAACCGAATACGCAAGGTCGCTCGCAGGCGCTAAAGTTGGAATCATACACGGGTAATATTTTTTATTTAAAATTGATGTAATTTGGATTAACAAGTGTTTCTTCTATTGTTTCAGTATTATTAGAAACGTGAAGATATGGTTACCCCTACTTTCCTTCGATTTGTAAAATTATTTAGTGTCCCAACGTCCACTTGCAAGGAAAGTTTTGAGTAGAGCCCTTTACAGATTTTTCTTTATATTACACATTTTAGGTTTGTCTTTATACCCGAAAAACTTTGATTCTCGGCCACTATTAAAGTTATATAAACAAGTGACTGCTGCTGAGGCTCCAGCCCTCGATTACCGCGACGGACACCTAGTTCTTTTACCGAGTGACACTGACTGATATTCCAGACCGACAGCTTCTCTATATTCTTGCAAGACATCAGTACAGGGAAGAAATACTAACATTGCCTATTTAAATTTATTGATATATAATTAACTTTAGTTCTACATAAACAAATCAGCACGATTTACAAGTCTGTAAATTTTTACTATTGAAGCAATGAGGCACCCTGTTTGACCCAAATAGTAGGTATACACGTTTTAAAATTACTTGCTATTTCTTTGGAATACAACTGTATTGATTTTTAGCTTGCAATTTATTGTTGCTAGACATAACTGCATCGACTTAGATCAAACGAACTTTCCTCTTTTTGTCCAATTAAACTTAAAGTAAGTGTTATCTTACAACCCACAACCACCTTATACTTGCCACAAGTTCACAGGGTTGTTGCCGGTTGTGTAAAGAAAACTATACTTAATTTTCTCGACAACTTTTGAGAAAGTAGGTAAAATTCTTATGGGACTCAGATCAAAGTATTATATCGGTTTACTACTTTTAGGATTCGAATTGTAATAACGTGCTTCTAAAACGCTTTGTGTTAGACGGACGTTAATGTATTGTACCACTTTTAAGCGAGGGGTGAGCAGAGCTCTGGATAGCTCCAACCCTCGGCAGAATATGGCGTAGATAAAAACGAGGCAGCCGTTGATAAGGTGACAAAAAACTTAATACATTTAATACAAAACAGCGCCAGTCGTTATTCGCAACAAAAACACAATTCTAGCTAACACATCCATTCACCACCTACTTTGGATGTCTCTTGCTCCAACAACTTAAACTATTAAAAACAAGCATGTTCATGATAGTTGTACGTATAGATAAACAAAGAAAATATATCAGTAACAGTAAGTAAATTTTAATTCACCAACCGGTGTCCCAAATATTAATGGTAATTAAAGTACACGAGGTTGAAAATGCCCAAAAATTACAGATAACAAAAGAATTTTTGGGTAGAAACCTGGCGCTCTACAGCGGCAAATAGGAATTAAATATGACTGCAGTCGAAACCAAATCATAATGTCACAAGTAGTATTCAATGTTACAATAATTTGACATCTAGAATGCCATGTAAACATTCCACCGGTTGAACTGACAAAAGAGGGGCCCGATAGCCGGCTATGCAAGCTATTAAAATTGAACTGAAACGCCTGACGATCGATGTCGGATTAGAAAATACTGCATTGCAGCTTGTGCACACTTGGTGCATGAGTTTGTAATATCCTGACTTTTACGGTATTTTGAACTTCCCAAATGAATGCTGACTTATAATTTTGACTAGATGTAAAAGCCAGATTACCCGCCCTCTTTAAATGGTAGCTGCAGTGGGCCAGAGTCCGTTCAAACATTCGATCAACACACATAAACAAGAGAAATAACTTTATAAAATGGACTTACAAGATTTCTAAATAAATAGCTTATGTGGTGGCAATCAATTTGACAGCATTGTCAAGCCGGTCGTCAGCCGCTGGTTTGGCGAATCCTGGACGGTAATCTTAAAATGGACACGCCGTCGAGATCTGCTTTATCGGCCTGGTCGGAAAAGAAAGGAGATATCTGTAATGCAACAATGTATTCATTGACAATTCAGTTTATAAACAGTTCGGCGCTTTGGTGCGATTTTTAACCCCAGGGTGCAACGTAAACATTAAACGGGTTGGTGCTAGTGCCTGAAGGTGCAGGAAACTTTTTGGCCAGGTAAGTGGCCTTCTGGAGCTCAATTCGCCGGAGAAGGCTACAGAACTAAATGTGACAGAAAATTAACTATGCGCAAATATTAAATGCATTAATTGCGTTTCTTGATTAGATTTGCGTTAGGATAACCTCACAACTTCAGTAGTTTCCTAATTGAAATGGCTAGTGCGACTGATGATAAAGCTAATTGAGTTACTTTATCCGCACGTGATTGGGAAGCAAAAGACCTTTGCTTATATCAACGCATAACTGCGGCGTAATTGCCTGTATATACACCAATCCAATGAGCGTCTACTTACTGCGATTTTGCTGAGACAGTTCGACGTAGGTTTTTCAGGAGTCATGCGGCCAAGATCTACAGCTCAGGGAAGACGACAAAGAACTTGGCGCAGGAGATTCATAGGCTCAAAAGATCTCGTGGAATCACCTTCCGGCAAAGTCGCCCAAGAGCGTGCATGATGCAGATGCAAAATATGTCAGCAATTAAACTGCCGCATTAAGAGTCCTAATAACCAAGTTAATTACAACGGAAACCTAACAATTCAAATGTGCTTACCCAGAGATGGAAAACGGGCCCAGGTGACGTGCAGCTCGCATTGTCAGTCTGCGCAAGCATTTGTTTAGTGAAGACAAATAAACATCGTCAATTAGCAAGGTCTACTCTAAACTTTTAGGATCACGTGAAACATATCCCCTGAGGGTCACGACTGGAATTGCCGCATCGGCAGCTCGCTACCAAAGCTGGCGGAAGAAGGACGCTCGTATTCCAAATTCGGCGACCGGTGTTATCTACAGGTGTGAGCATTCGAAAATTGAAATTTTCTCACGGAAATTCTTGTAAAATTAATGATGCGAGCGTTGTGCTATTAATTTGGATATGCGAAAGCTAAAATCTAGAGGCACAATTCATTAAAGAAAAGCCAAAGTACAACGAGGCGTTATAGTATGTTACTTATATTTCTAATACGTTTTCAGCAATTGCTTTAAATTACACCATTACAATTTCATACGTATGCAGTAATAATTGTAATTTTGACGCTGAAATCAAATTCACCTAATACTTGCTTTTTTGTTTTAAATGGTCATCATTTATCGGCTGATGTCTTGATAACTTACCAATTTTTGGATGCGCTTTTCAGCAGAACTTGCTTTTACAATCACATTATAAGACATTTAAAAAATCTGTAAAAAGTTTTACTCAGATCTTGCTTCTCAAGTGGACATTGTGACACTAAATTATTTTAAAAATCTAGGTGTAAATATGTTTTCACGTTCCAAATAATACGTAAACAATAAAAGAATACCCTTAAATGCGAATTACATTAATTTTCAAATAAAAAATTTGTGACCGGAGGGATTTGAACCACGGCGCCTGTGACTGCGAACAAATCGTTCATCAATTTCTCGCAACCCTACGGAACCCTTTTCATATCGTTGCATTTCACCTGACTTGACCTTCACGCCGCGCCGGTCATGTATTAACTTTCGTGCCGAAGCAAGGTACGTTTCAACTAAATCAGGAAATGGAAAGTTAATTATATTTTTTACATCAATAAATCAATGCAGATAATTCTTTCACTAAAATTTCTTAATTCCTTTTTATACATATCACACGCAGGATGTATATATTTATGCGCAATCGTTTTTTCGAAACGTCTATGCTGCAATTTATGCAACACATTTCCGTACGCTTTGTTTAAAACAATTTCTGTAGCATTTGTTAAAAATAATTTTGAGATTAATTTGATATCATCTAACTATAGAAAGAATAAGATTTCCAGGAATTTAAGAATCATTGCGAAATATTCAAAACTAAGCCTGTAAATGCGATGTACGCATAAAATTCATAAATTTTTAGTACCAAAGAAATTTCGGAAAATAATTTTTTCTGGGTTTTTGCATCTCAAAAGAATGAAGACCTACACATTTATATCTGCAAGGTAAACCAGATAGTGTACTTTTTTTAAACTATATCTTCGAATACACATTCTATATTGAATTTACGTCCTCGCCCATTTATGCGTTTCCCGTCTATTTGAAGGTTTGGGATTTACGCATTTATGCGACTCGCGGCATAAGTGGTCGACATAACGCACTTATTCTTTTCACCTTTTTAACTTGTAGAACATTTATCTTGTAGCTGTTAGGTGCAATTTGTGTCAAAAATAAAGCCTACGCTATGTACAAATTATTACTTTTATGTATTTCTGAGTTCTAGGCAAAACTTTTATTTTTAACGTGCTCACCCTATATATATTTGTCTGAAATTTTCTCGGTTCCATGCGAGGTAGATATATAATATCTATGCAAAATATGGTCTTTCTTCAAGAAATAGTTTTTGAGTTATACCGCCAACAGACAGACAGACAGACAGACAGACAGACAGACAAACAGACAAAATTGAGAAACCTGTTTTTCGTGATCTAGGGACCCTAAAACGTGAAGATCTGAAGAAATCTGTGAAGGTGATTTTTTCATGATTACAATACTTTCTTCGTCTTTCAGACGAGGGAAGAAAAAGATAGGTGGTGCTATTTGAAAAACAAAAGTTATATGCACTTGTGGTTAAAGCGAAAGCAGAAAAATTATTTAAAAGCGCTACCAATAAGAAGCAAGATCTCAAACAGCAAATTATTAAACTTTTTTCCAGTATGTATACTGGACTTCGTCCGTAAAAACAATAGCAGTTTTACAACAATATCGAAAACACTTCATGCAATAGCAAGTTATTTATGCGTCAAAGAGAGTAAACTATAATTTTTCTTCTGAGACTGTGAGTGATGCCTGGAGCGTTCAAAGGACCGAGGGCATTTTAGTTCGAAGGATTTACGAAGTTTGTCCCTCAGGCATATACAAATATTTTGAATCAACCGGAAATCTAAATTTGTTGATTATCAATTCTAAAAAAATAAATAAGTAATTAATTACCTAATAGTTATTAGTCGCAG
Source organism: Agriotes lineatus (assembly GCA_940337035.1). Taxonomy (NCBI): domain Eukaryota; kingdom Metazoa; phylum Arthropoda; class Insecta; order Coleoptera; family Elateridae; genus Agriotes; species Agriotes lineatus. The sequence continues at coordinate 55,527 of CALNHX010000938.1, forward strand.
TTAACTGACAAACAGAGAACCACCTAATAATAATATTACAATAAATGGATGGTGCGACGCTTAGATCAAAAAGTTTAGTGCGAAGACGTGTACGAACTGAATTGTGAGATATACTTATCCCAACGCTCAAAAATACCTTTAACGCAAAGTGTTCAAATGCCAACTCAACAGTTTTGCCAAAGTGAAAAAAGCGGACCAACAGTCGAAACCGAGATCAAGAGTGCGGTGCGACAATTAACATTCTATTCAAGAAAATAAATAAAGGCACTGTGAAGATTGACGTTCATCTGAAGACTGGATTCAATATAAAAGTTGAGGTAAGTAGATAGGTACCTACCTATACGATATACTTAATAGATATAAGCAGGTAAGTCAAGGGGATATTAAAGTGGCTGAAAAATGTTTGATATCAACATTTCAAACTGGCGTGTTAATTTTGTTAATTAATTGTTTGCAAGAAATTTGTGGCTAACAAAAATCAGATGAAAATGTTTGCGTGTCTTTTTCAGCGAAAAACTAGTATATTGAGCAACATTAAAAAAACTGACACTGGTGCCGTGTAGCCCGTTGTTTGAATACGGAGTGTAACTTTTTGATTTGAGAAAAAACCGTTATTTTAAGTATACGAAATTTGGAATATTGCTCGGAATATATTGTAAAGCGCTGCACAGACACTACTACTATATCGAGTTTTGACCGCATCGCCTCAAAAATATAGCCACAAAAATATAAAAAAACAAGTAAAAAAAGATATTAAAGTCCTGATTGACTTCCGAATTGACTTTGATATCCCCTTACAAATAGCAGCGTTATCAGGTAGACAGCATTGCCAAAATTTCATTTTTTATTATACCTGCATCAGAATCGCCGTTTAAAGTTAAAGCACTCCTGAGCGTGGGAAAACAGGCGATTAAAGCACGCCGAGCTTTAAAGGTTGTCAAGGAAGCAAGGTATATAGGTAACATTATAACTTCATCGCTATCTTTATTTTGATGACACGACTGAATGCAACAACGGACGTGGACGCGACAAAAACGTAAACAATTCTCGTAACTATAGTAGCAATATTATTATGCCCTCTCGATTTATCACGACAAAAATTATTTCTAAGTTTTTAGTGCGTAATTTATTTCCAGTATTGCAGGTATAATAAAAAATAGCGTAAAGTATTCGTGGATAACTGGTCTTTAAAACACTTGCTCTATTTCGAAAACTCGCGCGTGTTTTAAAGACCTTGTTATCCACTCATACTTTAATATACTATTTTCTACGATCGTGTTAAAATGACAACTTTTTTCACAGTTTCTAGAGTCAAAAGTGACGTTTGTAGCACTCTTAATATTAGCGCCAGAATTACGTTTTTTTTGACGTTGCCATTGGTGGCATGTTTTAATACTATTTTATCTACTCCAGTGGAATAAATAACTCATTACGTCACTTATTTGACACAATTTCCGTTAGGTAATGAAACTCATTACACCACTCAGTTATGTAATGGCTTCATTACCTAACTGAATGGTTCATTACCTAACTGAAATAGTGTCAAATGAATGACATAGTGACATTTTCCTACTAAAATATTTTTGAAAATGGCAGATCTGACATTTCTCTTAATGCACATTTCTCAATTTTAGGCAGTTGTAGATAAAATTTTGTGTGGTGTGTTTACATAACTCGTGCTACGCACTCGTTTGTAACTTACACACACGTATATGAATAATGCTTTTATCACACTTGTATAGTAAATAACTATTAAAAGACGCTTTTCCGTAAATTTGAATGTCAACATAACCTAGAATATCTAACACAATGTGACGGAAAAAGTGTCACCGAACTAAGTTTTGATATTTCTGTTACGATCGTAGAAAAAATAGCGTATGATGCAAGTGTGTAAGTGCCATTAAAGCACTAGCGACGTTAAAGGCACTCGTCGCTCGTGCTTCAAGGGCGTACTTATACACTGGTGTTATAATAGGTACTCTATTATGGACTAATATGCGACAAGTACTGATTTTTTAATTCTTGTTTATAGATCAATTTAGAACATGAATGTCAGAAGAGACCAAAAAGATTTTCCTACAGTATTTTGAAGATGGCATGACTCCGTCTGTTGCTCGAAACTACCATGAAGTAATGCTTGAAAGCGTATATGACAAGAATGATGTATATGTCTACCTTGCGAATGCCCAAGTCAATCCCAGTGAACCTTAAGTGAATTACTTATATGAAAAATGGAGGTAGGTACCTACCCGTCAAATAAATAATCAGAACATCTGAAATGTATCTATGGAAACAGTTATTGCCAAGTTTATTTAAGTCTGAAATTATTTATTACCATTCAAGTGGCATTTTAGTCACTTCCATTTCATTTCACACTACTTACCTATTTTATCCATAACTTATATTCTGAAGGTGTAATTACAGTGTTTTTAGTGTCTTATGGGCCTTATAAGTCACTAGTGTCTGATAGGCCTTATAAGATACTAATGTCTTATACACGAGTCTTATAGTAAGTTTATAGCAGTTTCTACACAAGCAGTTGTAACCCATCATCTTCGACGGAGAGCCAATATAATATGAGTTGTGGATAAAACGTTAGTATCACCTTCGTGTCTTATTGACTTCAAGGCACTCAAGAAAAGTAGACGCTTGGTCTGTAAACTTTTCTTTCGTGTTTTAAATACCTAATAAGACACTTATATGTAACACTATCATGTAACAAGTTCGCAAAATAAAGTTTAGCGTTAGACATTTGTTACGAATAATATTGACAGGCGTTAGATGGTGATTTAGGAGTAGCCCGCCAAACAAAAACCCTCAATTTCTTGGTTCAAATTATTATTATCTGAGAATAGATTTCAATTAATACTATCTCCAAGAACTATTTGAGCTAGGTGACCTTGGATCTCACACAATATTAGGCGCATGTAGGTATCGACAAAGTTTCAATAAAATTGAACCAGTGGCATAGAAACTAGGGGATGACGATAATGTCTTAAAAATATCACGGAGATGGCATGCGATGGTTTGGTTTTTGGCCATTTATTCCTGAACAGTGAGCGAACTAAAAAGTTTAATCTAACGAAATGTTCAAACTGAAACGTTATTTCGAATGATCTCAATATTTTTTCCAAAAATAATTAAGCAAACAAAGAATCAGTGCATTTTCAAGAGAAAAAGACAACTCCTTCATAGTTTCTACGGCCGATACATACGCTGACCGGCAAAAGATTTGACACCGATCATGTCCGTCGTTTTTCTCATGATATCGTTTTTATTGATTCAAGTGGGTCTTCTGATCAAACAAATACATGTGTGACATTTGTTTTTCCAGCATCGAAAATTGGCGCAGTTCCTTTAACTTGCATCCTGCATAAAGAACAAAGTGAATCGAATTACACTTTAGCCTTCAAGTTATTGCGTGAAACCTTGGGTGAAAATGGATTTAATGGTCATGGCTACCCACGAATAATAATGACTGATGATTCCTTAGCAGAAAGAAATGCATTGTGAAATGTTTTCCCAGACTCAAGTTTATTGCTCTTAATTTTTCACTTGCTGCAAGTGTTTTGGAGGTGGTTATGGAACAGTCAAAATGCAGTATCCAAAGATCATCGACAGTCTACAATAAAAATTTCAAGCAGTTGTTTACTCTACTTTTGAACATGAGGCCCAAGAGAAATATTCGGTGTTCGTAAAGACGTTATGGAATAGAAAAGTGGAGTGGGCTTTATGTTTCCGCATAAAATTAATAACAAGTGGACACAACACAAATAATATGGTTGAACCGTCAATTCGTATATTCAAAGATACAATGCTGCAAAGGTACAAGACGTTCAATCCCTGTGCGCTACTGGATTTCATTACGAAGGTGCTTCCAATACTGAACTAGCCCTTGACGACAAAAAAGATTTAGCGAAGATAGCATTGGATGAGGATATCGCAACAAACTTTTTTGAGGCGATGGATGTCTGTACCGAGGTCTCTGTCGCAAACACATGAAATGTTGATCCTCAAAATAGGACGATTGTCGCAAATGAAGACTCGCATGCTGACAACGCGACATTCGGAAACGACTGGCAAAAGACAATATTTGCAGCGGCGGAGAGTTAGACGAGTTTAAGACGCATTGGTCCGGATAACTGGAATCATCGAAAGTAGGAGTTCGGAAATGTCCAATGCTTTGGTCAAAATCAATAATATTTTTAAGAACGTCACTACGCCATCCGATTTAATATCAACACTGCATAACTTTGTGGCCAGAAGGGGTGGCAAAAGAATTAAGGTCCAGCCAACTGCTATTGCAAGGCGAAGAAAACCACTGGAGAGCACTGCTAGGGTTGTAATGTAGCATGCTGTGAAAATGCTTAATCATTTTCAATTAATATCCTGATATCTAAAGGGTATCATGGCATAACAAGTGTAAGTGAATAGTTGGTGGCAGTAAATATTAGCAACCAGAGGGTTGTTTACTGCAATTGAAAATTTTTCTATATTTTGAGTAATCCCAGTCTAATTAGTCACGTTAAAGGTCTAATATCCCTTTAATTGTGAGAATAATATTGAAGTTTGGTACGTGTTTGCAAAAATAGCCTTCTGCACGATCAAAGTCTGACCAAGGAGTCACAATTATTATTTGCATAGCGATTTGGAGATTAATAGAAACCATTTCAAGTGGTTATTGGTGTTTAAGTCATCAGTGAGTGCGAGTGTTTGTGTTTGTGGCATGCTTCACTACCGTTTAACAAAATATTAAACGGTCACGACAGCTACAACGAGTTTTTATGGGTCTTAGACATCTTAAAGGAGGTGCTTGACGACTGCGATCAGTTTGGAGCTGATATAGAAACACACTTCAGGTACGAGTTCATCTTTGAGAAGGTTAGTGTATTTTAATAACAGTTTGGTACGGCAAAATTAGAATAAAACATTGTATTTTAGATTTAGAGAACATTTAGAATATTAAGTTTTCCAAATTTGAATTGATTTGAGTACTCGACGTTTTCGGCCTTTATATTTAGAAATTATATTATTTTGGTCTAGTTATCTTTAAGAAAGTTTAACCTTATTTTGGAACAAGTAATTTAATTAAATATTTGGACAACCTTTAGTTTGATTATTAAATGTAATGTCAAGCCAAACATATTAATACACTATAACCAAAGATGCTCTTTGCTATAACTGAATTATAAGGTTCAATTTCAAGTACTAGATAGTGTGATTTAAAAAGCAAGTCAAATTGATAATAATTTTATAATTCAAAATACAATTCTAAAGATATAATTTATATTAACAATAACTCATTCAGGTGAGAAGGAAATATAGTTCTTAATTGCTAACTAAGCCGGCTAGCCGAGGTACATTTAAAAAGATTTAAATGACATAATTTCAATGTCATATATTTATTGATGAGATATGTCAAGTTAGAATTCATTTCAAAGTAACAAGGTAAGTGCGAAATATATTATTATTGATACTACTTCTGTTCATTAAGCAAATAGGGTAGATATCTTAATTTAATTATTATACATAAAAAACCCGGAAGAGGGGTGGTGTAATAGGGTTCAAGCAGGGCGGCCACCAAAACGCGAAAAGCGCAAGCATTCTCTGAAGACAAGTGTGAACAATAACACTGCTCACACAAAAATGCATTAACTAATTTCTAATGGTACCTTATTATTATTATGTGTTATTTCTTTCTCGCTTTTTTGCCAACAGAACTTTTTTCAAATACATTATTAAATAGTAATTGTTACTTTATTATTATTAATGGTAACTACGTAAGTAGTTCATTTAAAGGGCGATTCAAAAATCTCTAATAATTTCGATAAAAGGCTGTTTTTTTATATGACCTGAGCGAAACTTTGGAATTTTATGAAGCCATCCACAGAAACGCTGGAAGACTATTATGGTTGGTGGCGTCTGAAAGTCCTCGGTGATTTCTTTAAATAGCATCCCAATGGATGGCTACATAAAATTCCAAAGTTTCGCTCAAATCAGAAAAAACAGCCTTTAATTATTATTACGAGAGCGGCGAGTAAAGTGCAGTTCCGTGTGTGGGTATTGTTTCTGTATAGCAGTAAGGTTTGGCGATAAACTACACGCGCGAAGCTCGTCCGATCCTTACTGCGATACAGTCCAACCTAATTTCTGTATCGTAGTAAACTTAGACGTATGGAATTTCGCGCATTTGTAAAACAATGTCTACTGCGGTACAGAACGGGGTGCTACTGCACCGTGGTAAACATTGTATTTATGCATCCGGGTGCTGGTGAAATCCCACTTTTTACACCAATGTAGCTACGCCTGTGGTTTGCTAGTCATTATTTTCTGTTTTCTAAAAATTTGTATGCGCTTATAACAAAGAATCTGTAAATATTTAAATGTGCTGAGATGTTACTCTTAGGAGACCGTTCCAGCTTTATATTAGAGCGGCGAAGGGTTTATTTTTGACAATAACCAATAAATTATATAATTCTATAAACAAAATTTAGTAGTTCCACATCATAGAAGGTAAATCCCCATTACATATAAATTCCAAGGATTTATACTTATCGCTTATGAATAGTAATCGTCTCGCATTAAATTGCTGGTTGAAATTGTTGCTGGACAACTTTAACGCTGACCCTGATGGCACTATGGTATATTTAAACACAGGTCCTCACAGCTTTGTGGCATTGTACAATATGAAGCTCCTTGTGCTCCTCAGCATTTGCTGCGTCACTTATTTGAAGGTTAGTCGTGTTTATGTTTGTGATTGGTAGTAAACTCCGTATTGATGCTAGTTTTTTTATATCATTTTTAGTACCTACTTTATTAATTGTGCATCACAGAATTGTGTAGTTGAATTTCTTTCACAGGTACAAGCGCTGCCAGTACAAACAGAGGACGAACCGTTTACGTTCTTAATAGAAAATCAACTACTAAAAGTCAAGTGTGCTAAAGACTTAGGACCAAAGGCGCTCAATATTCCGCAATTTGGAAATTCTCAGCAGTACCCAGAAGACGACGAAGGACTAAGGGAGCTGTTAAGCTGCATGTGGAAAAATAAAGGAATTTTAAGCGAAAGTGGAGAAGTTGATGGCAAGAAACTGGAAGACGAGCTTGTGGGTTCAATTTCTACGTTCAGTAAACCTTCGTCAAAAGCTTTATTAAGAGCACACGAAATAGTGCAAGAATGTAAAGACATTAAAGACGACAATTATCATCTGAAAGCCGTGAAAATTCAAAATTGCGTTATATCTAAAAATGGATATCATCTACATGTGCAGTTTAGGGACTGAGTAACATTTAGCAATGGAAGTGTAAACTTATCTTGTAATGAATAATTATATTCAATCTTTAGGTGGATTGTTATCATTGTGTTGCAGTATGTAGCAAGCTGAACGTGTACGTCAAGTGTAAATAAATAACACCTTTTTTCACACACACACTGAATATTAATAATAGAAGTATAACAATATTACTGATAATGCACTGATTTTTTTATATGTATACTTATCCCTCGTAATTATTGATATTTACGGGTTAATAACTTTTCCAGTTTTGCAGGTTGTGCAGTAAAATGTATATTTTTAAATACATTAGGTTAGACATGCATTCCAAGGTGATTGAGCTAGCAGGACTAAGGGTGGACAAAAAGTATCCACATATTTTTTTGGCATTATTTTCTTCAATCTGTTCTAAAAATTCCAAAAAACTAAAATGTTGCCGCGTAAACCCTTAAGTCTAACTTGGGACTTCGAAAACTCCATGCAATGCGGTATTCGAAGAAGTACAACGTCGTAATCAAGTGGTTGCTGCTAACTGAATTATAGCAGGTTCAGTTACTTGCGTATTTGTTTCATCGCCTAAAAAAGTGTGTATAAAGTCTAAACCATTCTCCTATTACATTGCCTATGGAAAACCCGTGTTGTACAGAAAGCTGATACCAGAGACAGTGATCTCAACTCCTAAATTAGCAACGACAGGTGTCACTTGCTGTAAACTGGTAGGTCATTAAGAAACAGGACACGAACAAGATGACAAACCTACGATCAGTTGTTCTAAATGCAGATGGTGTGTCTGTGGAAAGCTTAACAAAGGTGAAAAGAGTTTGACCGAAAGTATTTTTTATTTCACCTACTTCCAACAAATATTTGGTGTGCTATACCGCCAACAAGTAGACAGACGGAATTGCGAAAACATCTTTTGGTCATGTAGGGACCTTGAAACGTGAAGATCTGAAGAAATCTCAGAACGTGATTTTATCATGATACAAAGCTTCCTTCGTCTTTCTAAGATCTAATATTTGCTTAATTTGCGAAGTGAACTGAAAACTCAGATTAAAAGTTTGTCATCTGCTAACCATTACTTTGACCTTATTAGGTCCTTTATATTATTTTTCTATATTTATGCCGTTAGTATGCGAGTATAAAGTTTCTTTTAGTTGTAAAACTATGTATTCAAGGAACATATCTTTTTTCACAAGGAAACCTGGTTTTTTTAGATTTAATATTGAGTGGATCATAAGCAAGTCATGTATTTGTAGTGAGCTTCAGGGATTATGCAGATACACGTAGATTTGGAAATAATAAATACACCTAATTTAAAATATTTCTTGTGTTATTGGGATTTACTGTCAGTGTCGAATTTATAAATAAGATTGCAAGTAATAATCTACTTTTTTGCACTTCCGGGACTAAAGTTGATACTTTAGTCCCCGTAAACAGGGACTAAAGTAGCTCATTTAATCCCTAGGGACTAAAGTAAAAAATGATACCGTAACTATGGTAAATTTATGTACACACGAGGTTAGTAGGTTAGGTTTTGTTTGTCATTTGACACACACTGACGCAAAACTTAACCTGCAAATCTCGAATTTGACATATACTGACAATACACTTCAGTACTGCAACTGATTCAGGCTATCCAGGACCTGCTGCAATTCAGTTTTTAATAAATTGTAATTGTCAGTTTCCAAATTGACAGATTCCAAATTTTGGAAATGTTTGATGATAATGTTCCCAAAAGTGCAAAAAATAGCGTATATACCTCGGGACTAAAGTGCCTAAATCCCTTGACTCCACTCGCGGGATTAAATGGTGCACTTTAGTCCCTGATGATATAATATACTATTTTCCACGAACGGGAGTAGAAGTCGGTTTCTATAGCATCAAAATTGTGACAGAAGTAAAACATTTGCTCCCTAGAGACTAAATAATACAAAAATTTTCCTAGGGAGTTTTCATTATGACTGACACAACAATTACGTCACATTCGAGGTGATCAGGTTAGGTTTTGCGTCAGTTCTGACACAAACTGACGCAAAACCTAACCTGCTAACCTCAAATTTGACCTAATTGTGAGCTCTTGTCATAATGACTTACAGTGCCACCAACTTTAAAATTTACCATAGGTTACTAATTTTAAAATAATTGTAACTAAAATGTTAATAAACAACGTTTTAGAAAACGGGTTTTTCGTTTTAAATCTTCCTGCAACGTGAAAAAAATAGTATATGCAACTCGGAGAGAATGTTGTTTTGCTTCAGTGCAATTTCTCTCCCTCATTGCATAATCTACTATTACATAGTTTACAGCACGTTTTCTAAGTAGATGTATAATGATTCAACTAACAATTTTTCTGCGGTCGATATTCGATTGGGCCAGCAAATTTTTATGTGCACCAAAGTCCAGCTTCAACCAAGTACTTGGTAACATGAGATGGATAATATTTGGAATCCCGTAGGAGACTGTCATCACAAAATGGTTCGCTTGTTACTGCAAAAATGAAGAGAAGACAGTTTTCTAAAAGGCTGAAATTTTAAATGCGATTCTCATGAATATGAAAGTACACACTAACGTACAATCCAAATTTTAGTTATAATTACTAACCTCCTATACAAAATTAAGAGAGCATTGTAATGGTGAAAAAATTACTCTTCGAGATTTCTTCCCATCATCACGGTTTAGGGTCCCTAGACGACAAAAATATGTTTCTCAATTTCATTTGTCCGTCCGTTTGCCTGTTGGCGATGTAGCTCAAAAATTATTTGTTGGAAGAAGACGATATTACATGCGAATTAAATGTCCACCTGGCTCGAAGCCGAATGACCTTCGGTCAAATATACACTGACTGAGCACCTTTAAAAAGTAAAATGTCTTCTATTTTTGCTTTAACTGGGGAATGGATAAAATAAGTAATCATTTGCACATAATTCAGGTTTTACTCTTGGCCAAAATGAAACCTAACAAGATACAGAGTGAACACTGGAAATGTTATTTTTCGCACTTTTGGCGTAGTAGGTGAATGTAATTTTGGTTAATGACAAAAATCCAACAGAATTATAAGGAAATCTAAATAATTATAGGATCTTTAATACTTTTTTACTTCCTTCGTCTGAAAGACACGAAAAAATTACCTTCCGGGATTTCTTTAGAAAAACAGGTTTTCTCAATTCCTGAGTCTGTCTGTCTGTCTGTCTGTCTACTGTCTGTCTTTCTGTCTGTCTGCCTGTTGGCGGTATAACTCAAAAACTATATATATATATATATATATATATATATATATATATATATATATCAATGTTATTTTCTTGACTGGGATAGGGGTTGGAATAACTCCAATCTCAGTACTACGCACAGGTACCAAGCTTTAATGGTTACATTGAAATAAAACCACTTGTATGTATCGCCGACGTTTCGTATATATTTAAAAATTTACAAATAAGCAAACGTTGTTATAAGAGTTATTGAAAGTGAAGGTCTTACCTAACAACTTGTGGAACCAAAACACATGTTTTTTAAGGACATGTGACGATATTCAAATTTGAACAAATTCATAAAAAAGGCAGTAGGCCACCAAGGTTACAGAGCTGGGCTACACATGATATAACTACGCTTACTCCTACATCTAGCAGGTTACAAATTAAAAATTCACTAGCACATTTAAAATTTGATTTACAATAATTTTGTTAGCTGTTTGGCCAACATAGCCGTCAATTAGATAAAATCGTGATATTGAAAATTATTTCTAAGCAAGCAGCGACAGGTGTCTGAAAAGGTTGTTAGAACCGCGCATGCGCGGAGCGCAAGGCGTCCAAATATTACGAGGGACGTTTAAAATGGAAATGACCAATTAGCTTGTGCAATGCAATCTAACGTGAGACTAGTCAAAAAACGACGACAAGGGTTATGTCTGAAGGTTCTAAAAGGTGGAAACTACAAAAAGAGTTCTAATTGAGCACCTAACTTGTAAGTCTACCAGGGGAAAAGACAACTGAGAAAATATGGAGGAGAAAAGACCCTAAATAGATCTAAATATAACTAATTTTATTGTGGAACCGTATTGAGTTTATTAAAAATTTTATTATTAAAGAAATAGTAATAGAATTGGGGCAGTAAAAAGAAAATATTATAAGATAAAAGTAACTACCCATTGGGTTTTCTCGGTTGGAGAAATTCTAAGGAGAATTCATTGTTGGACATGGCTAACAAAAGGTGGTAGGAGACACTAAGATGATCAATGTCAGTGTTTGAATTTAAGGTATTATTTGTACCAAAAATGTGGCACATTTCGATGAAAGTGCGTGCGGTGACTAGAATTTGGTTCAATAGTAATGATTTTTGTATTTTCAAAATCCATGCAATGACCAGCGCTGTTGACATGTCCAGCAAGGGCGCAGGCTTTGGGTTTAAGACGAGAGTCGCTTTTATGCTGAGTAATTCTTGATTTCAACCTCTGAGAAGTTTGACCAATATACGTAGAAGGACAACCACTACAGTTTATCTGATAGACGGCATTAGGGGTTAGGAGAGCTGGAGTTTTATCCTTTAATTTTGAGAAACAATCTTTTATGATATGATGGTGTTTATCCGCAATTACGATATGATCGAACTTACAAAAAACCTGTTTAATTATATGAGAAAGTCCTTGGACGTAGGACGTAGGAAAGAGAAAAGGATAGGTCGGTCCCCTTTCTGGACACCCTGGTCATCAGAACGAATTCCAACACTATTAAACTGGATTGGTATGTTAAACCAACCAGTTCTGGCCGTTATCTGAATTTCCATTCTATACACAACATTCGACATAAGTTGAATGTAGTGAAAGGGCTCAAGCACAGAATCTTAACGATCTCGCATCCCGATTTTCACGCAGTTAACCTCAATAAATTAATTAATACTCTTAAATTAAATAATTATCCTATTTCTTTATTAAATTCTATCTTATACTCCACCCCCAAGGGCAGGATCATTCCACCAGAAAATTCTGATAATAATTTAAATGATAAACCTCCACTTTACAAATGTCTCATCTACGTCCAAGGACTTTCTCATATAATTAAACAGGTTTTTCGTAAGTTCGATCATATTGTAATTGCGGATAAACACCATCATATCATAAAAGATTGTTTCTCAAAATTAAAGGATAAAACTCCAGGTCTCCTAACCCCTAATGCCGTCTATCAGATAAACTGTAGTGGTTGTCCTTCTACGTATATTGGTCAAACTTCTCAGAGGTTGAAATCAAGAATTACTCAGCATAAAAGCGACTCTCGTCTTAAACCCAAAGCCTGCACCCTTGCTGGACATGTCAACAGCACTGGTCATTGCATGGATTTTGAAAATACAAAAATCATTACTATTGAACCAAATTCTAGTCACCGCACTTTCATCGAAATGTGCCACATTTTTGGTACAAATAATACCTTAAATTCAAATACTGACATTGATCATCTTAGTGTCTCCTACCACCTTTTGTTAGCTATGTCCAACAATGAATTCTCCTTAGAATTTCTCCAACCGAGAAAACCCAATGGGTAGTTACTTTTATCTTATAATATTTTCTTTTTACTGTCCGAATTCTATTACTATTTCTTTAATAATAAAATTTTTAATAAACTCAATACGGTTCCACAATAAAATTAGTTATATTTAGATCTATTTAGGGTCTTTTCTCCTCCATATTTTCTCAGTTGTCTTTTCCCCTGGTAGACTTACAAGTTAGGTGCTCAATTAGAACTCTTTTTGTAGTTTTCACCTTTTAGAACCTTCAGACATAACCCTTGTCGTCGTTTTTTGACTAGTCTCACGTTAGATTGCATTGCACAAGCTAATTGGTCATTTCCATTTTAAACGTCTCTCGTAATATTTGGACGCCTTGCGCTCCGCGCATGCGCGGTTCTAACAACATTTTCAGACACCTGTCGCTGCTTGCTTAGAAATAATTTTTAATATCACGATTTTATCTAATTGACGGCTATGTTGGCCAAACAGCTAATAAAATTATTGTAAATAAAATTTTAAATGTGCTAGTGAATTTTTAATTTGTAACCCGCTAGATGTAGGAGTAAGCGTAGTTATATCAGAGCCAGTAGATATAGAGAGTACCGCCATTCTTTGATCCGTGAAAATGCCGCTATCGCCGCCATTTTTGTTCCCACCAGCAATGACTGATTCAGGTATGTCTAAAATTTTACTTGAAATTGGCAAGACTGTAAGTCTATGTCAAATTCGAGGTTAGCAGGTTATGTTTTGCGCCATTTTGTGTCAAAACTGACGCAAAAACTAACCTGCTAACCTCGAATTTGACATAGACTTACAGTCTTGCCAATTTAAAGTAAAGTTTTGGATTGCCAACAAACGTCACGTTGACGGAATTGTGTTACAAACCTCAAAGTGACGCATATGTCAGAGGAATAAACATGGCGGACGTGGCGGTACTCTCTATATCTACTGGCTCTGAGTTATATCATGTGCAGCCCAGCTCTGTAACTTTGGTGGCCTACTGCCTTTTCCAATAAATTTGTTCAAATTTGAATGTCGTCACATGTCCTTAAAAAACATGTGTTTGGTTCCACAAGTTGTTAGCCTTTGAAAAAGTATTAAAATAAATACGAAACGTCGGCGATACATACAAGTGGTTTTATTTCAATCTAACCATTAAAGCTTGGTACCTGTGCGTAGTACTGAGATTGGAGTTATTCCAACCCCTATCCCAGTCAAGAAAATAACATTTTACTGTGTATGTAACCACACAAGCTGTGAGAGGGACTATATATAAAGATAGTCCCCCTTGGCGTTTTCTACCACTTTTACTAGGACTTCAGCAACCTCCTTCTCGTCCGTGGTTGCGTCTATATCCGAAATGTGTATATATGTTTCGTTTTTATGAACCAGGATATCTCCGGTTTCCACATTTCGTTTCCGGATCTCTTCTCTGAGAGCGTTCGATTCGTCATTTCTGCCTGCCACTTCAATCATCAGGTCTCCTCTACCAGTCTTTCTAATATTTTTTACACTAACGCCGGCTTTTTTCACGTTGACTTTGCTTTCCATCTTTAACCAAATCGGCGTACGTTTTCCCCTCCGCACATCTGACCATCAGCTTTTCCGTCTTGGGCCTATCGGTTTTTCCTCGGTCTCTATTGCCCGCTCCCATTAGCACTACTTTTATATTATCTCCTCTGAATGCCGATTCCATTAACTTTCTAACGTAATCATGCCCACTGCCTCCGTTAAGAACCAATTGGAGTTTATCCGTGGGGTGTACCTCCATGCTCTCCTTAAAGAGCACTAATTGATTGTAGAACGCTCTCCATATGTCTCCGCCTTCCGCCTATATTAGAATTATATATAGTGCCCTTGTTTTTTTCTGTAGGCTCCCTGTCTTTAGAAAAGGTTTTTCTGGATGTGATCATGTAGTCAGCTTGGCCTTCGTTTCTCTTAATATATTCCGCAAGCTCTGAAAACATCAGCTGTAACCCTCCCATAGTCTTATATTTTCTGACGTTTTGGGGATCAACAATGGGTGCGACGTCCGTATCATTAGTTAGGGATATCATATCCGTGTCTCTCATTTCTGTGCGGGCATAAGCCTCTTCAGGCCACCCTTCTTCTATCATCTCTATCAGCTTATCCTAGTCACCTTTGCTGTCCAAAGCTAATTAATGACAGCTGTCTTTTAGATGCAAGTTGGAGTTCTTCTTCCAAAAGTATTTCATCCACTTGGGTGCACATATTTGACGTATTTGCTGGTTTTCTTTTAGGCGCCTGCATTTCTACGTGCACCTGGTCAAGCTTAAAATTTACCCAGTGGTTCTCTAGGCTACCCATTAATCTGTAGGCGCCTTAACGCCTGTTTTTATTTCCACCTTCGTGTTGGCGTGTGTCTTGATGATATCCGCCAGTGCCGCCATCTGTTTACTCGTCTTCCTAATATTTCTTTCCAGTTCAGCTTGTCTGTTTGTTTGGTATTTTGGGGGCGTATGCACCCTTCCTTTCTTGTTGCTGGGCGTTCTTGTAAACACCTCACCTTTTTCCGTTTCTGCGCCATCTAGCCCCTTCGTGGCACCCGATATCGAGTTTACTCGCCATATCGGCGATGACCTCAAGGACCCTCTCCCACTTGCTGCTCTCTTTTCTCCCTCCCCCGCATTGGCCTCAAGGGGTGTGTGACTCACACTGCCCCCTGACTCCATTGCGCCCTGTGTTTAGGTGGGGTCCGCGACAGCCTCTTCCCCCCTTGGAAGACGGACTCCTTTGTCTCTGTATTGCCATCGGTCTGATTTATGTCGCTGCCGAATAAAATGCCCATACTGTCCATATTTGTATGTAGTATTTAAATTTATTATATTATTTTACTTAGGGCAGCCAGCCCCAAAGCGTCCTTCACTCATAGACTCAAAACTCAGTTCATACTGTGTTCGTGCACGTTCGTGCAGAACGGCCTCAAATACCCCAACAGGGGGGTCCGCGCCGGTGAAGGACCAAGCGTCCCTAGCCTTCCGAGTCGCTTTATAGGAGGCACTTTCAGCCTCCGGTCCTCCAAACTTTGGGGTGGCTGGTCCCTACCATCCCACTCCGTTGTCTGGGTTTACGGCGCAGTGGGCACGCTTCCAGAGTTCTATCGAACCAGAGGGTTCTCCTGGTCACTCTTCTTCCGGCGTCCTGCTTTCTCCTGGAGCAACCTACCTGGCGAACAGTCCTGTAAGTTCCACGACTTCAATCCAGCTTGCCGCTACGCTATCGGCCAGTGGAGAAACTTCAGCCTTCCTGCGAACTGCGAACCCCTTCCTCTCTGCAAAGCTGTCGTCAACTGAAGTGCCTTCTTTATCTACCAGACCCAACCCGGATGCCTTTTGCCGCAGTGAAACGCTCCTAACCAAAAGATAAGTGTTATCATTTATCTACCTATATAAATGTCACTTTCAATTCAAATCAGCCAAATTACAGTAAAATAAACTTCAATCAGTCACTTCTAGTACTCCCATTCTCCGCATATAACTGCACAACCTTCAAATGATAGTTTTTTCAGTTGACGGGTGACACAAATTGACATTTTGCAATATCTTCACGGCAACCTCTTTTGTGAGCACATATCGCAAATAACGCGTCAAAGTGCTATAAAGTATATTCATTTTCAAACAGTCAACATTGATCTTTTGGCCTTTCTGGGACATCTTACTTGCACCACACACGGTCCAATGCATAATTTTGGAGACACTGTTATTAACCGTAACATATTTTTTTTTAAATTTAATTAAACCAGCGCAGCATTACATTTGCTATACATAATTTTGATATTACTTCGACACGAAGTGTACGAAGTATTGAAATTCCCTCATATCGAAAACCACTCTGAGTCAAATATCTCTAAAATTCGAGCCAACCGACTAATGAACCCACTATATCAAATCTCCGTCTCGGCGGTGCGGATCTTTTGGTGAAGATCCCAGCCCACTAGATCAATTCCCCGTGTTGGGGGGTGCCTAAACGTGCTGTGCGGGGGATGTATGTTCGTATGTGTACACGATTCCGGTCGCCAGGAACCTGCCTAAAGTCTTGGATCGTTTTCATACGATAGGTTCTCCGAAAATGAAGGCAACATCAACTTTTGAGAAATGGTCGTCGGCAAAAAAAATTTGTTTTTGGTTTTTTTTTTTTTTTTTTTATAAATAACTGGTTCATATAATTTCATTGTATTAGCGAAACGGAGTGATGCTGAGTATCGAAGTATCCTTGAAAAGCACGGAAGGGCGCTTTTCTTGGGTGGGGGGTACCGTATATTTCTTAATAATATTGACAGTTTTGAAGGCGAGGACAGTGTTACAGGTTTACACCCCTCTGTGGCTAATTCCTAATACTATAACTAACACAAGTTGTAAGAATATATGATTTATAATAGACAGTCCTGAAGTAATTTCCTTTTAAGTCTGTTATGTATGTTTTTCTGGCCGAGATTAAAGTACGCTGCACTGGAACACTCGTTAATAGTGGCAAAAAACTTTTCACACACATGTTCAATGAAGTTCACAATCGTAGGGATTTGTAGTTCTCGGCGTAGTTGTTCATTTCTTACGAACCAGGGGGCGTTAGTTGCGATTCGTAGAAACTTATTTTGTAACACTTCTAACTTATTTTTATGAGTTTTGTTTGTATTACTCCACACTACACAAGCGTATGTTATTATGGTTCTGAGTATAGATTTATATATTAATAGGCCACAGTCAATACGTAAGTGCGATTTTCTGTTTATTAAAGGATATAAGAGTCGAAGTCTTGCATAACAGTCATTAACTTTTTTATTGATATGGTATCTCCATCCTAGTCTGGTGTCTAGATAGACCCTCAGATATTTAATAGCATTATCCCTTGCATTCCATTCTAACTTGGTTTGATTTATCTATATGTCAGGCTGTGTTCTAATTTGCTTTAGGGTGAAAATTTGTACCTGACATTTTGAAATGTTAATTTCGAGCTTCCAAGAGTCAAGCCATTTACTAATGGATTCGAGTGCATCTTGTAAATAGTTTACCGCTATTTCTAGGTTTTCATTCTGTGTTATTACTGCGGTATCGTTAGCATAAATAGCCAGCATCGATGTTTCTGTTGTGTTTAGATCATGGGTGTATATATTAAAAGGAGTGGGCACCAGGATTCTGCCTTGTGGAACTCCAGCTTGAATTCTTCTGATGGTTGATAATGTTGCATTTACTCTTACAGCGAAAGTACGGTTTTCCAGGAAAGAGGTAATAATTGTGATAAGATAATCCGGGATTTGAAGCTGAATGATTTTGTGTTTAAGACCCTCAAGCTAGACTTTATCAAAGGCATTTTTTAAATCAAGAAAGACTATAACTGTGTACTGTTTATTTTCAAAGCTTTTTTCAATTGTCTCAGTAATTCTTAGCAATTGGTGAGTGGTGGCGTGCTTTTTTCTGAAACCGAACTGGTGGTGTGGGATGATGTCTCTATCGATGAGTACCGCTTCGAGTCTTTTGTGGATTACTTTTTCGAGTAGTTTTGAGATGGTTGATAATAAGCTGATCGGGCGGTAGCTCTCAGGTTTATGTTTGTCTTTTCCATGTTTAAGAAACGGCATTATGTGTGCATGCTTCCAAGTATTTGGAAAGTATCCGAGTCTCAGACAGGAGTTAAATACCGTTGCCAAGTAAGCTAGTGATTTTTTTGTAAGGTGTTTTAAGGTATCGTTGGTTATTTGATCTGGTCCGGACGATTTTTTTGATGCATGTTCATAGGACTTGGGCTTACGTAGTTGCTATTTATTTCACTTACTTGCCCTATGTTCATTGCTTCATTTGCTGTTTCATTAGGGTGTAAAAGTTTGTTCCAGTTGAGTTCCAATTGCGTTGGCTTTCTCTTCTTCTGTTATATGGTGGACATCGTTGACATGCATAGAGTGAATAATATTGGGTTGCCTGAGTAGTCTTTTTGTAGCTTGCCACATCGTAGCGTCTATTGACCTTAGTTCTTCAATATATTTGTTATATGAACTAATACGATATTTGTCCAGTTCTTGTCTAACCCTGTGTGTTAGGTGGTTGCAGAAAGTTTTTAGGTATGGTTGCCGTGTTTGTTGCCATTTCCGTCGTATTCTATTTTTAAGTTTGATTAAGTTTAGTATTTCAGCAAGAGGCTGTTTTTTGTGTGTAATTTGTCTTTGTTTGAAAGGAGTTGTAGCTTGTTAAACACTTTCTTTAATTGTTTCTGTGTATCGGGTCACTGCCGTGTCTATGTTGTCCGTTGTTGTTATGTGATTTGGTGTCTTTAAAGTTCTGTCTAATTGGGCTTGGAAAAGTTCTCAGTCTGTTCTTCCGTGTATCAGTTTCGACAAAGGAGGTGTATACTGGGGGGAAGTGAAGAAGGATATTATAATCGGAAGGTGATCCCAATCTAATTCCTGCTGAACTACTTGATAGATAGGTTCTGTGAAATTTTTATGTAATACGACTCCTAAAATATCTGGTAGATGATCTGGTCTGTAGGGATAATGTGTGTATTCGTTGGGAGCCGATATTTGAATCCCATGATTAGCTATTATTTCATTTAGTCTGCGTCCATTGGGGTTTGTGGCTCTACACCCCCAGTTGGTGTGTTTGCAGTTAATGTCTCCTATGGATCAAGCAGTAAAAATCAAAATTCAAAACTTAAACCTGATAATGTAAAGTACTTGGAAAATGTTCAAAGAGAGAAAGCGCTTGAACTAATTAATTTAGCAAGTGACAACAGATTACGTTCAGCAAATAACTCCCACAGAACGGACACAGACCCTAAATTTTCTAAACGGGAATCCACTACCCAAAATTTAAATTTACACAAGTAAAAAACCGATAAGGGGCAAAAGAATTGGCACAAGCCTAAAGGCTGTTGAAAGTCGTAAATGGGTTTTTATTTCTCAGCTAGTTAATACAAAAACAGTAGAGGAAGTGACCGATTATTTGAATGCAAATGAAATTAATATTTTGGAATGTGAAAGGCTGGAAATAAAAAACTCAAAAATAGTTGCTTTTAAAGTTGCAGTCAATGAAAGCATGTATGTAAAAATGTTCGACTCCGAACTATGGCCTATAAACACACTTATTAAGCCGTACAAAAATTTTCACAGATTTACACCGGCAGTACTAAAAATTTAATAGGAGATAAAAATAATAGTGCAAACGGTAAGCTAAAAGGAAATAAAACTGAAAACAAAGTTATCATATACAGTATCAACATACAGAGTTTATTTAATAAACTAAATCAACTCGAAATAATCTCTCAAGGATTGCAACCTCATATAATTTGTGTGCAAGAGCATTGGCTAAATTCAGAAGCTGCTAAAATAATTAGCTTACCTGGTTACACAGTTAAACGGACTGCATATATTATGTATAGGAACAACAAGACAATGGAGCAATACGACAGATACAAACTTATAAGGAATAGAATAAATGCCCAAATAACAGCACTTAAAAGAGAATACTGGGAAAACTTCACGAAAGAAATGGAGCACGACTTGTATGGGGGACAAAAGAAAATATGGAATATGCTGCGCAACAGGAAGAAGCCAATCAATGAATATATAGAAACAACCATTATCTCGCCCGATACATGGGTAACCCATTTCAAGAATTTATATGAAGCAACTACAGATGACGTAAATGATAATATGGGAGCAAGAGAAAACGGGATGGCCAATGATGATGGGCTGGATGCAATTGAAATCACCAAGGATAAAGTAACTGCCGCCATAGCTAAGCTTAAAAATAGAAAGTCCCCAGGAATAGACAAAATTTCAAATGAAATGATAAAATACGGCGGTGACGAACTGGCACAAGAGATAAGTACCCTGTTCCAAAAAATAATCGAAGCAGGAGCTGTACCTAACCAGTGGAAAACAAGTATAACAATCCCGATATTTAAAAAAGGTACCAAGAAAGATCCCAAGAACTATAGGGGAATATGCCTTCTAAGCACTGTATCAAAAGTGATGACAAAGATCATAGCAGAAGAAATAACACTCAAGGTGGGCATAAGCGAAGAACAACAGGGGTTTCGCCAGAATAGGTCCACAGTGGACGCAATATTTATACTGCGACAATTAATAGAGAAAGCCATCGAATTTAATAAGCCATTATTCCTTTGTTTTATTGACTTGACTCAAGCGTTCGACAGAGTACAGCTCGTTGACGTAATAAGAACGTTGCAAGAAAATAATATCGATCGAAGAATCATAAAGGTAATAAAGGAGCTTAACAGTAACAACAAAACAAGAATAAGAACTAATAACGCATTAACAGAAGGAGTACCTATATCAACAGGCATAAGACAGGGAGACAGCCTCAGCCCGATACTTTTTAATATCATTATGGACCAAATTATTAAATCCGTCAAAGAAGCGAGAGGAGGGTACAGGATGGGGAGTAGCAGGTTCAAGATACTGACCTACGCAGACGACGCAGTTATTGCAGCAGAAAACGAAGACGATTTACAACGCATGCTCTTTAAGTTTAAAACAACTGCCGAACAACTGAACATGAAAATATCAATAGAAAAAACGCAGTCTATGGTAATTTCCAAAGAACCAATACGGTGCAAACTGGTTATAGACGACAAAACAATAACACAGGTCATGAGCCTTACATATCTAGGCGTAGAAATATCCAGCAGCAGAAACATCAATCAAGAGACAAGAAAACAATCAAATAAAGCTGCAGCAGTGTCTGGCTATCTCCGCGACATAATATGGCAGAACAAATATATGACCATTGAGAGTAAAACACGAATATACAAAACGTGTGTCAGGCCAATATTAACATATGCAGCGGAGACACGAGCCGAAACAGCAAAATCTAAGCAGACAATGAGATCGACCGAAATGAGAACGTTAAGAACTATCGCTGGACTCACTCTCCGGGATAGAGTGAGAAATGAAACCATCAGAGAAAGATGCGACACTCAAGACATCGTTAGGTGGGTGAGAACAAGACGACGTCACTGGCGAGACCACGTTGACAGAATGGGTGAGGAACGACTAGCAAAATGGTCGAAGACACAAAAACCTAACGCAAAACGGACAGTAGGACGGCCACCCAAGCGATGGAAGGACTGCTGGACATCAGTATCCCAAGACCAGTAACAAATTCACCCCCAACCAAGATGAGGCAAAATGGAATTAACAGGATATTATCCTATAATAAGAAGAAGAAGAAGAAGAAGGTTACACAGTTGCAGCAAAATACTGTAGGAAGGATACCGTTCATGGCGGAACCCTTATATTTTTCAAAAATAACTTGTAGGAACATGAACTACCAAAGTTCAGTGAATACACTATTGAAAATGTTATCGTATGCTGTGCAATTAAATTTCAATCCGCAGTAATAACATGGAGCTCTTCATTACAACACTATCGATAATATTAGATCGTGCTTCTTCTATCTGCCCAAATATTATTTTAACTGGTGACCTAAATGTTAATTATCTGACAAGATCAAAAGACCTTGATTCACTAATGGACATTTTTATTTCATATAAGATGGTTCTTACGTGCCAGGAACCAACGAGGATAGATGTGAAAAATGGTAAAGTGTCAATTACAGACATTGATTACCTAGTTACTAATATAGAAGCTGAGTACAGCTATAAATGTATTAATCATCATATATCAGATCATCATAGTCTTGTGCTGATACTAGATGATGACAATATAAATCCGTGAACGATAATTAAAAAAGCTACTCTAATACGGAGAACTAGTACTACTAGGTTAGCAACACTAGCCTATGATTTAATAGCAGTTGATTGGAATTATCTTAAACAGCCTAACATAAATCGAGGATTTAAGGAATTTTTATCCGTGTTTATGGAATTATTTTATAAAAATTGTCCAAAATATTGTCCTGAATGTCGCAAAAGTCTTATAAAACCATGGGTAACCGATGAAATAAAGGACAGCAGCAGAGTTCTAAGAGAAGTATTTTGTTTCTTTAAACAAACAGTTTCGACTGAAATAAAAAACAAATATAATCTACTGAAGCCTAATCACCGGTACTTAATTAGCAAAGCTAAACTAGACTTTAACAAGAAATTAATAAATACATCATCTAACAAAACAAGAACTGTATGGAATCTGGTCAACAATAAAATTGGCAAAAGCAATTCTCATCCTAACGACATCACACTAATTACCCATGAGGGAGTTCTTCAGAATGGACAACTTGCTGACTATTTTTGTAAATACTTTTCTACCGTTGTTCATGTCAAGATGAATGTGCATTTTCAAGGAAGATTTTCGGAAAGATGTACATATACAACTAGTGCAGCTTCACATTCTGTGTTTTTTAGTGCGATTACAGAAAATGAGGTGTTACAATCCATCAATAGTTTAAAATTAAATAAAGCTCCTGGTGAAGATACGGTGAGTGTGAAAGTGATACGTGCGGTGGCGGAAAGTATCAAAGGGCCTCTTAATCTACTTTTCAATTTATCGGTGGAAGTCGGAACATTTCCAGAATCCTTAAAAACAGCATTAATTGTTCCGATACCAAAAAAAAAAGGATCTGCAACAGATGTTTCCAACTATCGACCTGTAAGTTTGCTAAGTGTATTTTCAAAAATTTTTGAGAATATTGTATACAATAGATTAGTACAGTTTTTAAGTAAGTACAGTATTTTCAAAGACTGTCAGTACGGTTTATTACATTTCGATCTACTGAAATGGATGTCGTTCAATTATTAAGTATTGTAAACGATGCACTTGACCAAAAACACTTTGTTGTTACCATATTTTTTGACATGGCACGTGCATTCGATAGTGTAGAGGCTAAATTTATAAAATGTAAACTGCACAACATAGGCATAAGGGGTTATGTGTTGGATTGGCTGGTGTCATTCGTTACTGATAGGCAAATATCTGTGAAAGCTAACAACCTACAATCACATAAATGTAATGTAAGCATAGGGAGTCCATTCTTGGTCCCTTGATATTCCTTTGCTTTATAAATGATTTACCAGAGCATGTAAAATCTGGATATTCAATAATTTTTGCAGATGATACTTCCGTAACTATTACTGCAGCATCACCTGAGCTACTGGAAATTAAAAGCTGTTTTAAATGAGATGAACGGTTGGTGCGGGAAAAACAATCTAATGTTAAGTTTAGAAAAAACGAAATGCGTTATATTTGGCAAGAACGTCATAAATATTGATACTAATATTGATTGCTCTGTGCAAACAACCTTTTTAGGTTTTATTATAGATAATCAGTTAGATTGGTGTATACACATTGACGCTTTGTGTAAGAAATTAAATAGTTCGTTTTATGCAATAATGCAGTTAAGAAGCGATGTTAACATCGATGAACTGGTACAAGAGTATTATGCCTTGGTGCATGCTGTCATTTGTTATAGTATAATGGCTTGGGGAAGTTCATCGCATGCTTTAAGAGTATTTATACTGCAAAAAAGAATAATTAGAGTAATGTTTAATTTAAGCTCACGTGACTCTTGTAAACCAGTTTAATTGATAAGCAACTCTTAACAGTTCCGTCCCTAATTATTTATAAATGTTGCATGTATGTAAAGAGAAATTTTAACAATTTTACTCAAGTTTCTTATAATCACTTTTATCCGACTTGAGGGGGTAACGACCTACTAATACCAATACACAGACAGTAAGGTATGAACATGGACCTTATTATAGTTGCATTAAAATGTATAACTGTCTACCTAATTTGGTTAAATTTAAATAGTTACTGCGTAGTTACCTAATTGAAAAGTGTTTTTATAAAGTAGGTATGTGATATTACGACTATTTAATGTAAATTGTCTGTGATATTTTTTATGTTGACTTGTCCCATACTATTGTGAGCAGTGAATTAATAAATTTATTATTATTATTATTATTATTATTATTATTATTATTATTATTATTATTATTATTATTACTAACACTGGTTTGTTAGTTTGGAATATTTCACGGATGTCTTCTTCAAGGATTATCTTTTTTGGTTGTTTATAAGCACTATAAATATAGAGTTGCAAATCATTATGTGTCTCGAGACGTATTTCTACACATTCTAGACTCGTAAAATTTATATTTGGTATTTCGTGATGTTTTAGTTGTTTTTTAATTATTATTGCAACACCACCTGCTGCTGTATTTGATGTTCTATCATTTCGGTATATTACGTAACCAGGTATTTTGAATGGTTCAAGGCTAATTAGGTGGATTTCGAAGATACATGCTATATCGATAGAATGCCTCTCTAAGAATTCAATCAGTGTAGCTCTTTGTGCTTTTATGCCGTCTGCGTTCCAATTAAGGATTGTTATATTATTGATGATGCGCTTGTTATTTGGATCCATTTGAGAGAAGCGGTATAAGTGTTGTAAGATAAGGTAGTATTTTGTCTAAGTGAGGGAGAAAAAGTTCAATTATTTTATTAATCACTGTAGTCAATGTATCTGTGGGTATTTGAGTATTTGATGTCGTTGGATTGTCGAACGTTTTCGGTAGACATGGAAATGATTTATTGTAAGATTGTTCGTTCTGTTGTGTGGGTTGGGGTTTGAATCCGGCGATAATATTATTTGTTGTTGTTAAAGTTCATGTTTGGGTTTGGTTTAAAGGTTGTTTTTTTTTTTGGTTTGTAAGAAGTATGAGCATCCCTTGTAATTCGCGGGATGTGACTCGCCACAGTTGACACAACATGGTTCTTCTTTCTGTTTCTTCTTACAGTGTATGTATAAGTGATTTTCAAGACACCTGACGCAACGTGGATCCAACTGACAGTAGTTTCGGGTGTATCCGTACCTTTGGCAGTTTTTGCATTGTGGTATGTTTCGCGACTTTCGTCTTGATGCAACTTCAACGATACTGTGGAATATTTTCCTCAGTTGGAAAATCTTTTTACCAGTTTCATTATTTTCTAGTTCTACTGCAACTAGTGGTATAGGCAATCTAGCTTTGTTGTAAAGTCTTACGACTTTTATTACAGGATGCTGTGCGGATTTTAGCTCATTTATTATTTCTTCTTCAGTTAATGAGACTGGGATATTTCTGATGATAACCGATAAATTATTTTTTTTTGGATTCTTGAATGTATGATATTTTATATTATTTTCGTTATAAAATTTTGTTATTTTACGGTAATCTGCAATGGTGGTCAGATTCAATCGTAATTGATTGTTTTTTGAATTGTTGTAAATTGTCCTTGTGTTTGTGCTTTAAGGTCGATTATTACTTCCTGGTATTTCAGTGCTCCAGCGTTATGCAGGAAAATTGGTGGAATTTTAACCTTTTCATTCTGCTGGAAAATCCCTTCGTGTTCGGGGTTTTGTTCTGTTTCCATGGTTGTTATTGCCTCAGCGAAGTTTCCTATATCGGATGTTGTCTGTGCAGTTTGAGTATTTTCCTTTGACAGATAATATTTGTTGGCTGTTATAAGTACATTTGGTTCGAAAAGGTATTTTTTGTGGGTGATAGGTGGCGGAGATAGCTGAGAGTTATATCGCTTACTCATGTTTCTAACTTTGAACCCCCACCGAAAGGGGCGCAGGTTTTATAAGTTAAAAATTAAACTGTTATTTATTTTCAACAATTCAAGTTTATGGTTTTACAATAATAAGTTGAGATAAGAACACGTGCACTGTAATTGTTTGTAATACCACGGCCAACTAAATTACTATGGCCTGCACATAGGGAACACCTCCTGTAGCCACCTATTGTGGGAATTTAAAAGCATTTAGTGTGTTTCTTAGCTCAAATGTCAAAATCTGACGTTTAACTTTAAAAGGTTAGTTGCTCCATGAAATCTCAGTTTATTGTTTTTGTTGAAATTTAACACAATTTCTAATAAATCAATACATAAAGTAAGTTTATTTGTGGAAGTTTTAATCCACGGTCTTGCAGATAAATTAAACGTAGCAAGGGTCCTGGCACAGTAGTTGACAATAATGGGGAGATGCAATTATCACAGGTAATCTTTTGTTGTATTTTTAATATACAAATGCTATGGATGCTGAATAAATGTTGGTTTCAGGCATATCATTGATTTCTAAACTTTGGATTTTCAACCGTAGTTCTACTGGTAATAACAATTCTTCGCTGTTGATGGATGCTGTTTGGAGAGATCACAATTGGGCAATACTACTAATAAAACTAAAATGTTCTGCGCTATTTGAATTGGCAGATGATTTAACTATTCCACAGCGCAAAATTTGCCTTAGTTCATATTCTGCTGTTCGGGCATCTGTAGCTTCATTGAGAGAAAGTTGCTTAAACTGCATTAGAACTGAATACTCGTGTTAATACATAGTAGAAGCCAGCTTGCTCAAGAAGAAATTCTATGCATAAATAAGTAGTACTTTCTGGAGGGAATTCTACAGCGTGTGCGGTTTCCTTTGTCAATTCTGGTAATCCCGTACTACATGAACGTAAGGTGCAATGTTGCTATCCAAGGAACGAATGTATTGACTTTTGTTTGAAATGTGTATTTTGAAAAAATTATAAATATTCCCCATGTATGTTACTGTAGTATTAACGTTAAGAAAATTATTGTCACCCGATTCTTTCAAAAATTTAAATGATCTAGTCACTGTAGGAGCAAATATTGGGAGAGCTCGCAGAACATTCATCTTTTCAAAATTTGTAGGATATAAATGCATTCTTGTTAAATATTGAACAGATTTAACTGGTAATCCCTTTTGTAAATTATATAATAATCTGAAATACGTTGAAGTAATTTTCCATTCGAGGAATACATATCACGTTCTAAAAACAAATTTCTGCCAATTTTAAAGCACGACAATAATCAAATAACAAAAATAGTGGTAGTGGCGAAAGAAAAGGATGCTCAATGTAATTTCTAATTGATCCCCCACTTAACATTTTAAAAAGTGCGACATTAAATGAAAAATTGTCCGTTACCATTCGTAACACAACAAAACCACAATCAGTTAAAAGTTGCAAAAATTACCACTGTTAACAAGCTGCTGTGGTTCGAAATGATTTTTACATAAGGCTGTATAGTTTGTAATTTTAGAGATATGTCCAATAAAAATGTAGTTAACATGCAATATGTAGTTTTTTTACAGTTTACTAATACCACAAAATTCTTGTAAAAATTCAACTCATTGCTGCCGAACACATAATTCACTAAGCAGATGGCACTAACCATTTTAAAATTTAGTAGAATATTTTCACAACTAAGGATGTACACAGAGCTGGACTGAGTGTGGAGTGAAAGTTAAAAAGTTTTTCGGCGATAACGAGAAGACCTGAACTGTTACGATAGTGATAACCTTATGGGTGCCAATGGTTAACTGCACAGCTTGTTTAACCTTTATCAGCAGAAACCCGCAAGGATTTTGTTGGGAAGGCTTCAAAAAACAATACCATGTTTCTTATATGGCAAAAAACGACGATATTATTATACCGGGGATACTATAGAAATTCTCCCAATGTGCAAAGAATTGTCTGGTGCTTGATATTGCAGGTGTTCAAAGCCTGGTTGAGATAAAACTGTTTTGTAATTGGGTATTTATACTGTAAAACAAGTTAAAATAAAATAAATAAAATTATATTCAATACTTTTAACAAGCAGAGTACTAATAAGTGCTATAACTATTTTGATTGTTAGAATAACATTTAAGTTGTCAATACATTTTCAAAGGTGACTTAATCTATTCATATTTCAATTTTCGACATTGGAAAAATAAGCATTTCTATAGAAACAACATATGCTATTGTATTCCATATGTCAAATATTTTAATTTGCCGCCATACATAAAATACGTTTCAGTATTAATTACTAGATGTCTCTAGGTGGTGTTCCCTATGTGCAGGCCATAGTATTTAATTTAGTCGGCCATGGTAATACTCACGTTGTTATCACTACCGTCCAGCTTGGCCGCTAAGTTCGCTAATGCGTGACCGCAAAAGTCACTCACTTATCTTGTCGCTTGGCTTCAGAGAGTGAAAGGACACAACCTTACGCCTCCAAAGACAATATGATACTCCGTAAGATCATAACTCATATCGTTTAATCTGCAACAGAAGTTAATTTTCACAAAATTCTCTGTAACACGGCTGTCTGTCTGTTTATCCGTATACTTACACATTCTTCTTTCGCTTTCGTAATTCCCATTTCCATGGCATATGTTGACCAAATACGTTCAACGTCTACAACTACACGCATTCATAGCCGTCATGACCGGATGCATGTAGCAACGTGCAGCTAGACGCGCTCATGCATGCGCCGTCTCCGGTTTACGCCTTCGCCGATCACATGATACAACCTGGACACATGCAACCTCAATCATGTCCATCCAAAGAGGATACATAAGAGAGGCAAAAGTCCCTAATAAAGTGTTGGCGGCAAGTAGAGTCCATGTATATAGTAAGATAAGAGTCGGGCAAACGCGGTTCAAGTTTTGATTGGCTACGATCCACTGCGCATGCGCAGTAATCTAAAATGGAAATTTGAAGGGTGGCTATGGCAATGACAATTAAATGACGTACGTAATATTGTTCGATTCGACGACAAGACAAGTTTTTAGAGGTTATATGTTTACTACACCACCAAAAAACCGCTCGTAAATTACTCAATCTGATCTATCTACTGCAAAATCAGCTGACCACCAATCGGTAAACGGTAGATATACCTACCAGTGTAGTTTTCGTAAATGCATTAAGTTTACCATTTATTGACAATGTCAAACTGACAAGTAATTAAATTCATCAAAGTGACACATACTAAGGAAAACAACTCCGGCCTTGAACGCATCATTTATTTTTGGAACACTAATGGCGGCTGACATTTGTGTTTGCCCGACTCTTATATCGAGAGATCCAAAAAAAACTGTTCCTCAGCGGGCTGTGGAAATTCAACGTATGAATAATATGTTGGTGACACTGTACGTCAATGTCAAGTTCGAGGTTATCAGGTTAGGTTTTCCGTCAGTTTTGACATAAAATGACACAAATCCTAACCTGCTAACCTCGAATTTGACATTGACGTACAGTGTCACCAACATATTGTTCATACGTTGAATTTCCACAGCCCGCTGAGGAACAGTTTTTTTTGGATCTCTCGATATAACTATATACAGGGACTCTAGCGGCAAGTAGAGTCCCTGTATATAATAAGGTAAGAGTTGGGACATGTGCGATGCCCGTTTTTTATTGGTTGGAACCAATCTCATGGAATATATGTTTTTACACAATTTGACAACTCGTTTTCAAACTGAATAACGAAATATCAAAGTTTATTTGCTGTCACTATGACAGGCTGCTCAGCACTTAATTGTAGTAATACAAGTCAGGCATTTTATTTTCACAAGTTTCTCAAAAAATCAACGCTAAGAGACGTAGTGGAATAAGAAATTCTAAAATATGGATGGATTTCGCTTGTATAATCAGCATTTCACAGGAGACCAATGGCTAACAAAATGTCAGTGACAAGAATATCTATCAGCTTCAAAAGATTATAGAAACGTATTAAAACCAAGTTTCAATTATACTAAATGTTTGCAGATTAGTATTTTAAACCATAATAAGAAGATTTTGAGCAATGAACTGACAACTGCTTCATTCCATCGTTCAATGAAACTGCCAGGGCCGCATTACATCTTAAATTTACCATTGGAGCCAGTGGTTATAATAGCTTATTAAAGCTGCATTTACCATATCCTTCCGTTTGAACATTAAATAGAAAACTGGAATGTTTAAAACTTAAAAGTGGAATTTTACAGGATGTATTTACATTTTTGAAATTATATGAACCACTAAGAAAGTATATACCTATAATTACCCTGGACAAAATGAATTAGAAAAAGTACATAGATATGCTGCGTGGCTTCTGATAAATTTGTTGGTTGGATTACTCTCCCGAATCATACTGTGATTGCTACTCATGATTTAGTGTTTATGTTAGCTGGAATTACAAGCGTTGGAAGCAATTAAAGTTTCTTCATACCTAATACGTAATATATTTTCATTAGTAAATAGTAAATGTTTAAAAATAATGACAATGTCAAATCGAAGAATTTATTGACATGCATATTGTCACGCAAGGATTATTTGTCAAATCAAACAAAACTGAAGGTTAACAAGCGAAAAAAAACTTCGATGAGGAATCAAGTGGTATTTGACATTGGTTCCACATGTCCCAACTCTTATCTTACTATATACAGGGACTCTAGCGGCAAGGCGACACTAGCGCCATCATCCTTCACTGGCGGAACTAAAATCGTAAACAAAAAAAATCGCGCCAATTTCAAATATTTTACTGCTCAGAAATATAATACGAACAAAAATTAAATTCATAAAGAATGCTTATGGAATTTTGGAGTCTTATTATAACACTACAAAATAAGCAACTGTCTATTTGACACTGGCAGTTGCTATTTTTTATGGTGCTATAATACACGACTTGAAAATTCCATAGGTATTCCTAATGAATTTACTTTTCGTTCATATTATACAGGGTCGTACAGATCTATTTCGGGAAACTTTACCAAAGTATTCCCACGTCCAAATGAATGTAAAACGTTTAGAGAAACCTGTGTTCTTAAACGCTTCTCAACAAAGATGTTGAAACTGTAATCCTTCCATATTCACACACTTTCCAAAATTTTTTTGGCATCTTACTAACTGTACCTAACACATGCACTTCACAAAGCAAGAAACATTTCAGCGAATCGTGTATTACTTAGGTACATCTTTTTGGCAGAATACTTTATTAATATCATCACAAACACCATTTACAACCAAAAAAATTCACATGCTACAAAAGTATAATTTATTCTTATAATACAGTAAAACTGGTTTCTGCAATAATTAATAAACGTTCTTATAACACCTATACCTAAGTGAAAATTAGAATACAAAATAAACAATTCTTAACCAAAAGCTGTAAGTTTATATTATATTATTTTCATAAGTACTAAGCAATGATTAAGAGAAGCTAACACATTATTCAGCTTAGGTATCTAATATTTAGCTTAGTCAAATAAACAAACCCCATCGAACTGTTTATGTTTGTAAATGCTAGCAGACCCTTTTGGCCTTGTTCTAGACAGGGGTAGGAGGGAATTAGAAATGTGAAACCTTCCCCATAAAATATAGACAAGGGTGTCCAACCCGTGCCCCTTTTCATTAATTAATGCCGCTTGCTAACAGTTCACTTAAAAAGGTTTAAATTTGAAATTTGTTTTGAAATTCAAAATGTTGGACAACCCTGTTCTAGACTATATACATACATTTTATTCTCAACATGCAACCCCTTTGTTTTTCAAGAGAGAACCTCTTAGTTCTAGTCGGGTTTCATAGCGGGTGTGTCAAGCTTTTTCCAAATTATTTCGTTAGATTTAAAAAATTTGATAATAATGTCTCTACCAGGTAGACATAAGTATTCTTGTTATATACCTGGTTGTAACAATAAGTACTACAGTGAATTAACCGATGTGACTTATAAAAATAAACACTTTTTTTTAATGCCAAAAACAGTTGCACAAAGAGTAAAGTGGTTTGAAGCTATAAATAAATTTCTACCCGTAGGACAATTAGTTTATTCTAACAAAACTGTACACATATGTGAAGACCATTTTAAAGAAAGTTCATTTACAAGTTCTTTAAGATCAAGACTATTACCGAACAGAATTCCCAAATGCTATACGTCTTCTGACATCGGTACTGCTGTTTGCTCTTCATCTGCATCTTCACAACTGCCCCAACAACCATCAACCAGCAAACACACCTTTTCTTGTGATCAACCGTCAACTTCTGCAACAGAAGATTTTCCACAATTTAATCCACAAGAAACAGTAAGTAATACTGCAGTTGTACAGCCAAAACAGACACTTTTAAGTTCAATAAATGTGCGTAGAGTAGCCGAACTAACCCCAAAGAAGAAAAAAAAAGTGGACGTGACTACCTCCCTGGACTTTCCCATACTGCAAACTGTTCATATCGTCTTTATTCAACAGTCTTTACAACATATCAAAATTTCAACTCGATGACTCACGTCTTCACCGTGATAAGCGTTTACACTTTCAAGTAAATTGCGGGTAAATATAAAAGAACTAGTGAGTCACCCGAACTACGTTTCGGTTCGCAAAATTAAGAGAGATTCATTAATATAAATTAAAAAAAAAGATGCATCGACGGGATCGAACCCGGGGCTCCCGCGTGATAGGCCAGCACGCTTACCGCAGAACCACACTCTCCTGTTTGAATAATGCGCGCACCCGAGCTAATAGTAGACAGCGATAGGCGCTCCGCTCTGCTGCCTAGAGAAGTTAATTAAATTATAACTGTTTCGCACTTTTTTGTAAATAAAAACCGGCCTACGATCTAAGTCTGAAAATTAGCAAACTTTTAAGCCATCGTACAACTTAATCGGTCCAGTATCTTCGGAGGAGATAGCGAACAAACATAGTTACACGCAAACAAAGAGAGCTACGATTTTATGTTATAAGATGTGTAGTTCAAAACGTGACCACCGAGCTTCTGTAGATGGCGCCAAGTGGACAAGCCGCCACTGTGCTAGTTTATGTATTATTTTCCTCAAAACGGCTGTAGCACCGAGGTGAAATTTTCTAAGTACCTGAAAATTATATTTTCTAGGGCATACAAAATCGATTTTTTTATTTTCGCGGAAAAAGATTCTTTGACACAAAAATATAACAACCGTTAGAATAAAACAAATATTTTTCAAAAATAGAGGGGGGAGGGGGCCGGTGCGCTTACATATATCCACGAGTGTAATATTTTTTTGCATATTCATATTCTCCATTATGCACTGAGCAATGCAGTGAAAACCCCAGCTACCGATCTTGTTTTGTTTATTAATTAAAGGGGTTTAAATTTTCAAACTTCAAAGCTTCGTAGAGGGCGCCACAGATAATTCATGAGATTCTTTAAAAAACAGATCGATAGCCCTTTTCGGGGTCTATCAGTGTATGAAGTTTAAAC
Organism: Agriotes lineatus; assembly: GCA_940337035.1. NCBI lineage: Eukaryota > Metazoa > Arthropoda > Insecta > Coleoptera > Elateridae > Agriotes > Agriotes lineatus. The sequence continues at coordinate 89,267 of CALNHX010000938.1, forward strand.
AAATTCCTGTGGGCAGTTTTTGAGAAATGATTTTTAGAAAATTTCCAAAATTTTGAAAATTTGTAATTTAGGCCCCTTAATATTTTTCAAAACACTTTTTATATCACCTCATGTTAGTCTTCATATACTATTCAAAAAACAAAAATCAATTGAATCTATTCCTCCGTTTTTGAGTAATAGGGCGTTAAACTCAAAATTTTCAAAAAATCATAGCGCCCTTCATTTTAAACCTAGCGAGTTCGGCAAAAAACTAACAAATTTGTCTTATGACCCTCTATCGTTATCCGCGATAAATTTTAATCACGAAAACAGTCGTACCAAAAAAACATGCGTAACTTCCGCTTCCGGTTTCGGATTTTTTTGAAAAGCTTATTTTGTCGATGAATTTTCGATACACCCCCGCATTCCAAAGCGCATCAAAATCGGAGCAATACTTTCGGCTGTAGGAGCGTCACCCACCCACACACACACCCACACACCCACACACAGACAGACATTTTTTAAAAACCACTTTTTTGGGTTCCTAGAGGCCCAAAACGGATATTTCTGTGAAAATCTCGATTTCCAAAATTTTCATGATTCTAAGACTTCCCTATACCTATGGGTATGGGAAAGTAAAAAATGTATATGTTGTATAGATCACAACAAAAACATTTCTACAACTTGAGGAGAGCTCTATTTCGGTCAAAAAATAAGCTAACCACTGCATGCAATCAAGCAAATAGAGAAATGTTTAAGGCTCTTGAAACAAGTCTCGATCCTGCTGGGGTGGAATTTATTATGTCGCAAGTTCGTAATGCTCCCAAAAAATGTCCAAAGTGGACAACTAAAAATAAAGGGTTTGCGTTGGCATTATATAAAAGAGGGCTAAAATGTTATAGACTTTTAAGTAAATTTTTGAAGTTACCATCACGGGTAACACTGCAAAAATATTTGCAACGCTTTTCCTTTGAAACTGGGATAAACAATGCGCTAATGAATCGCCTCAAATCAAAAGTTAAAAAAAATGGACAAAGAAGATAGATTGTGTAATTTAATTTTTGACGAAATTAAACTTTCTGATCAATTAATGTATGTTAAATCTGCAGACAAAGTTGTGGGGTATGTAGATCTTGGCTCTTTGGAAAGACGAAATGCTATTGCTAATCATGCATTAGTATTTATGATAACTGGACTACGAAAAAAGTGGAAACAACCTATTGCTTATTATTTGACACAAGACACTATACAAACAGCACATTTAAAAGTGATATTAAAAGAACTTATATTGGCTTTACAATCAATAGGTCTGAGGGTAGCATGTACAATCTCTGATTTAGGAACTACAAACAGAGCAGCACTAAATCAGTTACAACAATCATCAGAAAGACCGGGCCCATATATTTTTGTTAATAATGAAAAGATCATCACCGTATTTGACCCACCTCATTTACTTAAATTAACAAGAAATATATATATATATATAAGGATTTTTACAGCTGACGCTGTTTTCCTTGACTCAACCACATTTTCCATTCCTCTCTATTTTCCCAGTCTCCGTCTTCCAGTTGTTTATTGTCCATCGCGTTGTCGACTTCATTCCTCCAAGATCTTCTGGGTCTTCCTCGCTTTCTTTTTCCCTTTGGGCTCCATTCTGTGATCTTTGTTATCCATCGGTTGGGTTCTGACCTTCTTACATGTCCGTACCAAATCAATCTTTTCTGTTCGATGTATTCTAGCGTATCTTTTTCTACTTTAATTCGTCTTTTAATTTCCTCGTTGGTAACTCTGTCAGTTCTTTTAATTCCGCAGCTTCTTCTCCAGAAATCCATTTCTGTTGAATGAATTTTATTTTTTTCCTTTTTATTTAATACCCAGATTTCTGCTCCGTATGTTAGTATACTGCGTACTAGAGTGTTGTAAATTCTAGTCTTTGTCGTTTTTGTGAGGTGTCTATCCCAAAGCACTGGGTTAAGTTGTTTTATTGTATTTCTGGTTTGTCCCAATCTACTTTTAATTTCCGCTTCAGTTGTACCTTTTTTTGAGATAATAAATCCTAAGTATCTGAATTTGTCTGTTCCTCTTATTTGGCTTCCTTCTTCTATTTCTAAGTTGGTAACCGGTTCTTGTGCTGTTGTTAGATACTCTGTTTTGTCCAAGCTTATCTCTAAACCATTTTCGGTGTATACGTCATCTAATTTTCTTAGCATAAAACTGAGATCTTCATCGTCTTGGGCGATTACTGCCTGATCGTCAGCGAAACTAAGAGTGTATAGATGGTCGTCTCTGATTGGGACACCCATTCCTTCACATCTTTTTTTCCATGGTTCCAGTGTTTGTTGTAGGAATATTTTGAATAGGGTTGGTGACGTAGAGCAGCCCTGTAAGAGGCCTTTTGTTGTTCTAAAGATGTTTCCTATTTTATTTCCTATTTTAATTCTGACCCAGTTGTTTTGAAACAGGTTTTTTAGAGCTCTTATTAGTTTTTGGGGGATATCTATTTCTTGCATCGCCTTCCACAATTTCTTTCGTGGGACAGAATCATAGGCCTTTTTAAGGTCTATAAAGGCTATGTGGACATCTCTGTTTTTCGCTAGCTTTTTTTCTATTAATTGTTGGATAGTATATATATGATCGATACATGATCTTCCGGCAGTGAAACCTGCTTGGTCCTCGTCGATTTTGTCCTTTAGTACTTTCTCCAATTGTTCCTTTATTATTTTGCCATATAGTCTGCCCATTGATGATATGACACTAATGCCTCTATAGTTTTCGCATCTTCTTCTGTCCCCTTTTTTAAAAATGGATGTAATATAAGCTTCTGTCCATTCTTTAGGTATTTCTTCTTTGTTTAAAGCTTCTTGAGTCATACGGTGAATTATTCTAAATAGTTTATCGGTTCCATATCTTATTAATTCATTAGGTATTCCTCCAGGTCCAGGGGATTTGTTATTTTTAAGTGTTTTTATGTTATTCCGAACTTCCTCTAGTGTCACCATTATTTCGTCGTTGACTTGTTCTGTGTTTTCGTCCTCTTCAATAAATTGAGGTCGTTTCTCTATTAATAGATCCTTATAATATTCTTCCCATTGTTTTTCTTGTATGTACGTCAGACCTGTCTTTTCCTTAGAATTTTTCCGTAGTCCTTTTAGTACCTTCCATGATTCTGAATTTCTTGTTCCCCCTATGTACTGTTCGATGTTTCTGCAAGTTTCTCCCCATTTATCGTTTTTCTCCTTTACTACCATCTGTTTTGCCTCTCTATTTGTTTGTCGGTATTTTTGGAGATTATCCGGATTTTTGGTACTGAGCCACTTATTGTATAAATATTTCTTCTCCTTAATACATTTCTCAGTATTCTCCGTCAGTTTTATGTTATACCGATTTGATGTTCTTTCTTCCAACCCTAGAGCTTCCATTGCTGCTTCTTTCATACTCTTTTTTATGTGTTCGTACGTTTCCTCGATGTTTTCGTACCTGAATTCTTCTAACTTCTGATCCAGCCTTCTTCTATATAAGTCTTTTACTGACTCTTCTCTAAACAGATATAGCTTGAATTTTTCATTTTCTATTCGTGTCATGTTTGATCTAGTTTCTGTTTCTGTCGGTTGGTGATTTTTGATCCAGGGTATTTCCATTTTTGCAATGAGTAGCTTGTGGTCGGATCCACATTCCGCACCTCTTTTTACTCGGACGTCTTTTATTATAATTTTAGTTTCGATTTTAACAATGAAGTAATCTATGATCGATTTTAAATTTCTTTTTTCTTGTGTCCATGTGTACTTGTGGATCTCTTTGTGGCGATAAAAACCGTTCGTTATTCTTAAGTTGTTGGTTTCGCATAATTCAATAATTCTTTCTCCATTTTCATTTTCTGTTTCTTCGCCAAATCTTCCCACTGTCTTGTCGTTAACTTTCCTTCCTGTCCTGCCATTTAGATCTCCTGCAAGGATGAGCTCTTGGTTGTGTTTAATTTGCTCTATTTGATCCTGTAACGTTTCCATGAATTGATTTTTTTCCGCGTCTGGTCTATCATCCGTCGGTCCGTATACTCCCAAGATTACTATTTGTCGTCCTAATAAGGTCATTTCCACTTTAATAATCCTTTCATTGATGGGTTCCCAGGTCTTAATTGTCTTTATCCATCTTTCTTTAATCAGGATTCCTACTCCGGCTTTGGCTCTTTCTTCTTTTTTCACCCCACTCCAGCAGTGAAAGACTCCGTTTGTTTTTTCTATCCCATTTCCTTTTTTCTTCGTCTCACTGATTACCATTATGTCAATATCCATTTTTTTGAACTCATCAGTAACTTCTTTATTTTTTGTGTTCCAGCCTTGGATATTCCAAGTTCCACAGACGATTAATCTCTTCTTCCTTTGTCGATGTTTCTTTTCCTTTTCCTTTTTGTGGTTGAGTTTTAAGTCTGGGGTTTTTAAACTATCAGCAGAATTGCCCCCCCCCCTTATCCGTTGGGGCACCCTCCTACGGAGGTGTGGATTTCCACCCGGGGAATGATTACTATTTTGTTTTTCATCCTGCTTCCATTTATTTTGCCCTTTAACTTTTTATATGTGTCAGGGTGCTAACTCCTGGCGCCATAACCCCCTGTTGGAGGACCTTCTTTTCCAGCCGCCCATTATGGGACAGACGCTGTTCGTAGCCGCCCATTCTGAGACAGACGCTACTATTTGCCTGTTTGGTCCGCGGGAGGTATTTTGTTTCCTTCCTACCCGGTATATCTACCGGGCATTCCCCTATCCGCCACCTGGGGACGCGCCCTCTAGGGATGCAGGCTCCCCCCGAGGGTTAACAAGAAATGCTCTATTAAAATACAACATACAGTTTGAAACAAATAAAATAGCAAAATTAGAGCATATTATTAAATGTTATACATATGACAAAACCAAACGATTTCAGTGTTTATACAAAATTCAAGATTATTATTTTGAACTTCAAAGAAATCCAAAACTCAAAATGAGGGTATCAATAGCTGCATAGACATTAAGTCATACCGTAGCATGTGCCATAGAATCGATGATATCCAATTCTCCACAACAACTTCCTGCTGAAGCTATATTTACAGCTGAATTTGCCGATGACCTGGATAAGCTTTTCGACAGTTTTAATGGGCGTTCGTTGCATCCTGACGTGGGGAAAAAGTTGCGATGCTGTTTATCTGAAAAATCAGAGCATATAAGATTTTGGAATTTAATTAAACCAAAAATAAACACCTGGACATTTATAGATAAAAATGATTATTCCAAAGTTATCCCAACATTACCATTCAAAAAAGCTTGGCTTTCCAATATAGAAGCAATACAGGAAATATGGAAAATATGTAAACAAGATGGCTTGAGATTTTTAGCAACTCGTTCTCTCAATCAAGATCCCATCGAGAATTTGTTTGCAATGATTCGGCAGTACGGAGCTACAAACACTAGCCCTAGTTGTTACCAATTTGTTTCGGCACTTAAAGCGTCTGTATTTAATAATTTAATCGCCCCACATAGCCAACAATCAAACTGCGAAAAAGATGAAAACAGTATTTTAGAAAATTTACAGGACTTAATAGAGCAAGAATTTCAACAACCAGCTGTTATCATAGACGACACACTTGAGGATGACCTAAGTAATTTGGATATCCCATCAATACAGGATGTGAGTTTCTCCGATTTTGATATTCAGGCTGTAGCATATGTGTGTGGTTTGTTACCAAACTCTGACTATAAAATAAGGAGTAGCAAAGGCTATCGGATTCTCAGCCGGAGCTGGTCGTGGGTCGAACAGAAGACTTAAAGCGTAAGCTGAAACGGTGAGTAATTTATGGGCGCCAAGTAGCAGTAACCCAGCACTTTGCTAATCATCAAACCAGACACTACGGAAGGTGCTACTAAGCGATCCTGAAAATTAGAGGTAGCGACAAGGGCACACAAATCAAATTCGCAGGCATAAGTAACGAGTATATATAATTTAATAGAATATTAACATTAATAAAATATTAACAATGCTCGGTAGTATATCACAACAACGACAGATATCACAAACCAGATTTCATATAATATAATATCGTAAAATTGATCACAGATTAAACTCACCAGATTAAATGAATAAAGTCGTAGATCGTAGCAATTCGCATGTACGACTAAACGCGTCTCAAATTTAAGCGGTAGTTAAGGTTTTGTTTTGCTTGTCAAGTTGAAATCAACGCTAAACCCTCAGTTGCAAAAATTCATACCTGTACTAGTAATCAAATGTACACAAAACCCATTATTACCCAAGATCTTGGTTGATAGGGGGCGCAATATTACCCGAAACACGCTAATTAAATCTCGCCCTAAAGGGGCGTAATTGCTCAAACAAAGATCGGACTGATTTCGCTGATTTCTTGCAAAATGGGGCCGCACTAAGCCAAATTCAACCGACTGACGGATCTCTCCACTGAGATCGAGTCTAAAATCGTTCAAATGGGCGTATGCAAGAATTGCTATTACAAAATTTACATAAGGGAAACCTTATCGTCCCTAAGCATCTACATTAGACACAGCCTGAAGGCTAATGGAGGCTTAAAAATGTCAAGTTACAAATATAAAGATGTAAACAACAAAATAGGTTTACTTTTAGACAGGTGAGTTATCACAACATTAAAGTAAGTTAATTCGCTTATCAAAATCTGGCCGTAGCACAAAGCGCTACAATGAATAATTAAACACACATTAAAATCATGCCTATAACACAGGTTAAGTTGGTCGAGCTCAAAACTGCACAAGAACGCTTAAGGAAATTGCAAAGACAGACCTTGGCTGCACCAGGTGACGAACGTGCTAAATCGGAGGCCTACTGCACGATGTCGAGGAAGCCAGGTGTTCCAATGGGCTTCATCGCAGGTAACGCAGAGATCTCGGGCCAGTAAATCTGCAAGCCTGTTTTAGGGGCTGGAAATCTCCCAAACTCACAGCCAGCCGACTGCAGCAACTGCCTGGAGAAAGTGCTCTCCAAGAGGGGCCAAATCCATCAACCAAACGCCTCGAAAAGCTCTGCGCCAACATGTACAAAGCTCGCAGCACACCAACAGAGATGCGTTAGTTTATACTATAGGACTGCTTCCTAATCTGAGTGCGTTCACCGCCCGTACCAAAGAGGAATTGAGTGCGTTCACCGCCCGTACCAAAAGGGAAGCTGAGTGCGTTCACCGCCCGTACCAAAAGGGAGCTAAAAGGGGCAACATTCTGCCTTAGAAATATAACCAGTAATTGTCAAAATAGCATACCGTGAGATGTTCTGCTCCAAATCGCCCAAGTAGTTACATGTGCTTGTCAGATGAATTCCGGACAAAAATCCGTGCTTGAAATGTATCACAACAAAAACGTCGGGGACGTCTCCCAGACAAAGATCACACCAAGATATACATTTTCATGCTAGGATGAGCGTGACAAAACCGAATTACAAATATTCGTGCATCGATTAACCAAAGATGCTTTTCACCACATCCATCTTCTGACAAGTCAAAATGGCTAATGATAATTTGACAGCTAGGCCCAGAAAATTCCAAATTTGCAGAAAAATCGCATCTGCAACCAACATAGCACGCGTACAACGTGAGGCCTAATCTGCAGTGACTTTACTTGAGGAAATGGGTAACTAAAACTACGCTATTATAGGGTAAATAGTTAGAGCGAAATGTGCAAAGTGCCTTGAATTAGGCAGGGATAAGGCAAATCGTTAAATTAATACGAAAAGTGACTTTTGGCCCATAACAACTCTCCCCCTACTTAAAAATAGGTAAATTCCTCAAATTTACCGACGTAGAACGTAAGCATGCACATCAACAACACTTCAAAACCTTACAGATACATAATCGATACCTCAAACAACCCCAAAGAGAATACTGCAAAAACCAAACACACCCAAGGCAACACCAGATAATTTAGAAACGGATACGTGGCCTAAATACTCCAACACTAGAAGACGAAAAGGGAAAAAAAAGGGATTACGACGGGATTAAAAGATTGAAAGCGAAAAATAGAAGGAAGGGATAAGCAGACCTCACAGTGAACGCCACCCAGAAAAGGACATCGGAACATCCGTCGCTGCTAGATCTAAAAGGCGCGCCGGTGGATGAGCCGATCCAGGCCCAATTCAGCACAACGTCCACCAAGGGGACTACCTAACACGAAGAAGAAAACTAAAGATGAAAGTAATGAAAAAGGGAATGGGAATTAGAAAGCTCTAGGAAAGGAGATAGTGGACAACACAGAAGAAGGATGAGAAGGGATTCGTCCGTTGTCACGTCAGTCTGTCAACGTAGGGTGGAATCAAATGAACTAACAGAAAATTTCTAAATGGGAAAAAGCCGAAAAAGGTTTGAGATCGTCACTGATCATAGACACCAGCCGCGGGACCCCGTAGGACACTCCGCGATCATAAGCAACTATGCCCTATGACGACAAAATAAAACAGCCCTACACCCTACTAGTCTGGGAAAAGTGTACAGCCCAGGACCGACTGCACACTGAAACACCATCTACAGTGACCAGATGGCGGAACACCGGAAGCAAGACGGCAAAAATGTCTCACCCCTGTATGACAAGATGGAATGTCTCAGCCTACCTTACAAGTAAGGAATAGACGGGAAAGTAACCGACCGTTCAAGTCCCCAACCATCCTCCCAAATGGACTAAAACTCCCACGATATTTCTCACACTACAAACCCAAAGGGAACAACATGAGAAAACAACCTGGAATCAAAATATCACTTAAAAACTACTGGTAAAACAAATAAGCGCGAAATAACAGCAAACTAACCCTCGTTAGGTACTTGATCGCGATTGTCGTCATAATGGGGTTTAAGATCTTTAGCATGCCAAGTCCCTCGCAGCAGGTTACCTTCAGGGGTCTTAAGTTCATAAACCCAACTGGATAAACGACGATGGATAATGAAAGGACCAACATACTTAGGTGTAAGCTTCGCTGAAAAATGATTCGCAGCATCAGAAAGAACATAGTTTTTGCGCCAAACAGATTGGTTCACCTGATATTCAACAGGACGGCGTCTAAGGTCATAATATGTTTTCGATTTCTCATATGCTTTATCCAGACGACGACGTACATCAGCATATAAGCGTTGGACAGCTTCAGAGCGATTGTTATCGTTGGCGCGATCAAATCGCAACTCAGGCTCGGCATTGGCATTCTCGTCGTCAGCTTCTCCAGGTCTCTTAAGAACAATCTCCCGACCAAAGTTGATGAAATAAGGAGTTTGTCCAGTTACTTCGTGTTTGGAGGTTCTAATAGCGCACGCCACATGAGGTAAATACTTGTCCCATTCACGGTGATTATCTCGAACATATGCCGTTAGCATAGTCTTCAGGACGCGGTTAATGCGTTCGGTTGGATTCGCCTGAGGGTGATAATAGGCTGTAAATGACATTTTGCAGTTGTAGGTGTTCATGAGAGCAGTAAACTCACGGCTGCGAAATTGGACACCATTATCACAGATGATGCGGCGAGGCGCTTCGTACACGAGGAACACATCTTCTTCAAGGTGTTTGACTATATTAGGAGCCGTAGCTGAGCGCAAAGGAAAGAATAGAGGAAATTTGCTGAAACAGTCGGCAACGACGAGGATATAAGAATAACCTTTCTTCGACCGAGGCAAAGGACCAACAATGTCAGTACAAATTACTTCCCACGGTTTATTTATAATTGAATGTCCACCCATAAAGCGGACAGGAGGTCGCTGTTCAGGCTTGGTTCTCCCGCAGGTGTTACAACGGCGTATATAGCGGGCCACGTCAGCACGCATCTTGGGCCAATAATAAAGTTTAGCTATACGATTTAAAGTTTTGGATACACCAGTATGTCCAGCTGTTGGAAGGTCATGATTTTGGCATATCAGGTCAGTACGTTTCTCTTTAGGAACCACCAGTTTCCATTCATCTCTGTCTTCCCGTAGGTCGGAGTAAGCAACGGTGGTGTGCTTGTATAGCTTGTTCCCTTCAACACGCCACAAGGGAAAACGACGGGGATTATTCCGTACGTTGGCTAGCATACGTAGGTACCAACGGTCCTTGACATCTGCGTCTAACATGGGTTGTCCTTCAATGGCATCTACCACTGGCACAGCACGAGACAGCGTATCAGGTACTACATGATCTTTCCCTTTACGGTGGATGATGTCAAAATCATATTGTTGTAGGCGTACTGCCCATCGAGCAATTCGGCCAGTAGGATCTTTAATGTTGTTCAACCACTTTAAACTATAATGATCAGTGATCACAGTGAACTTCGTTCCCTCGATGTATGGCCGAAGTTTTTCTATAGCAAAAATAACTGCCAGGCACTCACGTTCGGTGGTGCTGAAATTTCTCTCGTTCTTGGTTAAAGAGCGACTAATATAGCAGATAACCTTCTCACCATCTTCTTGATTTTGTGTGAGAACGGCGCCAAGACCATAAGCGGAGGCGTCAGTCTGAATAGAGAAAGGCAAGTCGAAATTAGGACACGCAAGTATAGGTGCAGAAATTAAGTGTTCCTTAATTGAATGAAAAGCCTCTTCACAATCTGCAGTCCAATGAAATTTGACGTTCTTTTTAAGCAACGAAGTCAGCGGAGCCAACAACGTAGAGAAATTAGGTACGAAGCGCCTATACCATGATGCCATACCCACTATGCGGCGGATTTCAGAAACACAAGTTGGTGTGGGTATTTCGAGGATGGCCCGAACTTTATCCGGGTCGACTAACAGACCTTTGGAATTGACTACATAGCCTAAGTATCGAAGTTCCGGTTTGCAAAAATGGCACTTTTCCTTGCTTAAGGTTAAACCGGCATCAGACAAGCGTTTGACAACCTCTCGTAAAACGTCTAAATGTTGTTCGAAGGTTTGTGTACATATAATGACGTCATCGAGGTAGGTGAAAACAAAAGGTTCTAGGTCAGCCCCTATCACACGATCTATCAATCGTTGCCAAGTGGCCGCGGCGGTATGAAGACCGAAAGGTAGACGACAAAATTGATACAAGCCTCGGTTAGGCACCGTAAAGGCGGTATATTCACGAGAAGACTCTGCAACAGGTATCTGCCAATAGGCGGACTTGATATCCAAGGTCGTAAGATAACGTGCATCCCGAAGTTTGTCGAGGGTACTGCTAATATACGGAAGGGGGTACGCATCTGGCTGACTAACTTTATTTAGCTTACGAAAATCCACACAAAACCTATAGGTGTTATCACGCTTTTTGACCATAAGAATCGGAGACGACCACGCAGAGGTAGAGCGTTCCACAATGCCATCTTTCAGCATCCTATCTAATTCCCTATCGACATGTTGTTGGAGGGCCGGCGAAATGGGGTAATAACGCTGTTTTATAGGTGGAGATTGCGTTCTAATCTCATGTTGGACTAAGTGAGTACATCCGATCTTGTCACCCATGACTCTAAAGGTATTATCGATAAATTCTTGTAGCTGAAGGCTCTGTGCACTAGAAAGATGTTCGGCAGATTGTATAGCATTGACGAAAACGTTGGGATTGTCCATGGCAAAATTCCATTCATCCTGACGAAGGTTAGGGATGATGTTCATCTTACGCCAAAAATCGATGCCTAGAATGAGCGAATGAGGTAGTGAAGGAACCACCAAAACGTCCATGACACAGACTTTGTTTCGAAGAGTTATAGGTATCGTGGTAGTACCTATACTGATACATTTGTCACCATTAGCCACTACACAAGAAGAAATGTGCTGAGTATCGAGGCGGCAGTAATTCTGTAGCATCTCCCAGCCTTGTCTACCTAAGAGAGTTCGAGAGGCTCCAGAGTCTAAAAGGCCTAAAATATAATTTCCAAAGATCGAAACCTTCAGGTAGGGTCGTTCATCTTTACCGGCATGACTAAGTATGAAGTCGAGTACAGCTTGATGCTTAAAGACAGAATTTTCAGATTCGACAATACGTTTGTTGGCCTTGATATGCTTGCAGCGTGCTAATCGGCCTCTTAACGACGCTGATTGGCGTTTCCCGAACATGAAGGACAGGTTCTGCAGGTATAGTTCGGTTTGCCACATTTATAACAGTGCATCTTTTTAGGCTGAGGGCAATTAATTGATCGATGATTGGGTTGGTTACAATTCCAACAAACAATGGGATTGACGGCATCCACAACAGGTTGGCTGTTACAAGCTGAAAGGGCAGGAACAATAGAAGATTCTTCTACAGAAGCTATATTGAAGTTCGAGTGTGACCGACGATATGCTAAGTCTGGTTCAAGCAGATTCTTCACATTTGTTGGAGGGTTTCGAAAGCGTGAAGCTCGTACGCGAGTGTCTTCGATCATCTTGCATACTCGGGTGAGTTCTGAAATTGTGGGCACAAATTGTAAGGCCAGTTGTGATTGAATGTAAGGTTGTAAATTCCTTTTTATCATAGTGAGACGTGTGGTTTCCAAAGGCACTGAAGGAAGGCGTCGGAAAAGATTCTCCATAACCGCAATGTAAACGGATACCGGCTCATCAACACCTTGAGTGCGGTTTCTAATCTCGTCCCATAAAGTCGCTTCATAATCACACGGCAAGAAAGTTTCTCGGAGAGCTTTGGTGAGATCATCCCAACTGTTGATGGTGTCACGAATAGATCTGTACCAGATTAAGGCGTTACCCGTAAAAAGTTCTACGGCTGCAGTAAACAGATGTTGCTTAGGTACTCCTCTAGCAACTCGGAGTTCTTCAATACGTTCCAGAAAGCTTGTTACGCCACTTTCACAATTATATTGCATCTTCCATTTGTTGACGGGAATGAAATTATGTTCAGAGGGTGCATGACTCGATGTAGCCATACTAGTGCTATGAAAAAGTGAAGATCTTCTTTGCTGTGAAGCATTGAGGTTGAAGGTGACGTTGGAGCTACGTCTAGGTTCAACATCTGGTGGAGATGGTTGTTCCTGATAATCTCGATAAGTATCGGGAGCTTGAGGTAAACCGGTAGCAGCATCAGGTTCATCAAGTGAAATTAAATCGAGCTCTTGTCGATTCTCAGTCCTACTTTCAAGATCGTCTAATAATTGAAGGCAAATATTCACGGCTTCATTTTTCAGGTGGGCAGAGAACTCGGTGGAAACAATTCTCTCTAAGCGGCCATAAACATGTAGAAGACGAGTATGTAATCTCTTGAAGTTATTATCTTTTGTGGTGGAACTGCAAATGCGGACTTCTGCATCAAGGGTAGCTAATTTAGCCCTGCATGCTTCCAATTCCTGTCTGCAATCAATGTGGACTTCAGGAAAACTGACATTACCATCACGCTCCATCCTAAATCGGGCCCTAAGTAATTTGCGTTTCTCCATGACGTTACCTTGGCAAGAAATGCCCCGAACCAATAATTCGTAATCAAGTTCATCGACAAGTAAGCGATCAACGTCCATTTTCGGGTATTCAAAAAAGAAACTAAATGACTAATTTAATACTCAAAACTAGTGTGTTGCCTATTTGTATACACACTCGAATAAAGTGACTAAAACTACAAAGAATTTTTCTTAAAATACTAACAAAATCTCCAATAAATCGTCGCACCACAAATCGAACGACAATATTGGATGCCTCGTTCCTAAACTACCTGCACTTGGGAGATCATGCAAAAAAAACCTATATAACTATCATGCAATATAGATACCATACCACCAGGACTAATTCTAACTATATATCTAAATATTCCGAGCACAGCAAGGAAAAAAAAATATATAAAACAAGTCCAAGCCAAGCGAATTCAAACAAAATCACGCTCCACGAATGGGCGCCAATTAACTCCTTGTTACCAAACTCTGACTATAAAATAAGGAGTAGCAAAGGCTACCGGATTCTCAGCCGGAGCTGGTCGTGGGTCGAACAGAAGACTTAAAGCGTAAGCTGAAACGGTGAGTAATTTATGGGCGCCAAGTAGCAGTAACCCAGCACTTTGCTAATCATCAAACCAAACACTACGGAAGGTGCTACTAAGCGATCCTGAAAATTAGAGGTAGCGACAAGGGCACACCAATCAAATTCGCAGGCATAAGTAACGAGTATATATAATTTAATAGAATATTAACATTAATAAAATATTAACAATGCTCGGTAGTATATCACAACAACGACAGATATCACAAACCAGATTTCATATAATATAATATCGTAAAATTGATCACAGATTAAACTCACCAGATTAAATGAATAAAGTCGTAGATCGTAGCAATTCGCATGTATGACCAAACGCGTCTCAAATTTAAGCGGTAGTTAAGGTTTTGTTTTACCTGTACTAATAATCAAATGTACACAAAACCCATTATTACCCAAGATCTTGGTTGATAGGGGGCGCAATATTACCCGAAACACGCTAATTAAATCTCGCCCTAAAGGGGCGTAATTGCTCAAACAAAGATCGGACTGATTTCGCTGATTTCTTGCAAAATGGGGCCGCACTAAGCCAAATTCAACCGACTGACGGATCTCTCCACTGAGATCGAGTCTAAAATCGTTCAAATGGGCGTATGCAAGAATTGCTATTACAAAACTTACATAAGGGAAACCTTATCGTCCCTAAGCATCTACATTAGACACAGCCTGAAGGCTAATGGAGGCTTAAAAATGTCAAGTTACAAATATAAAGATGTAAACAACAAAATAGGTTTACTTTTAGACAGGTGAGTTATCACAACATTAAAGTAAGTTAATTCGCTTATCAAAATCTGGCCGTAGCACAAAGCGCTACAATGAATAATTAAACACACATTAAAATCATGCCTATAACACAGGTTAAGTTGGTCGAGCTCAAAACTGCACAAGAACGCTTAAGGAAATTGCAAAGACAGACCTTGGCTGCACCAGGTGACGAACGTGCTAAATCGGAGGCCTACTGCACGATGTCGAGGAAGCCAGGTGTTCCAATGGGCTTCATCGCAGGTAACGCAGAGATCTCGGGCCAGTAAATCTGCAAGCCTGTTTTAGGGGCTGGAAATCTCCCAAACTCACAGCCAGCCGACTGCAGCAACTGCCTGGAGAAAGTGCTCTCCAAGAGGGGCCAAATCCATCAACCAAACGCCTCGAAAAGCTCTGCGCCAACATGTACAAAGCTCGCAGCACACCAACAGAGATGCGTTAGTTTATACTATAGGACTGCTTCCTAATCTGAGTGCGTTCACCGCCCGTACCAAAGAGGAATTGAGTGCGTTCACCGCCCGTACCAAAAGGGAAGCTGAGTGCGTTCACCGCCCGTACCAAAAGGGAGCTAAAAGGGGCAACATTCTGCCTTAGAAATATAACCAGTAATTGTCAAAATAGCATACCGTGAGATGTTCTGCTCCAAATCGCCCAAGTAGTTACATGTGCTTGTCAGATGAATTCCGGACAAAAATCCGTGCTTGAAATGTATCACAACAAAAACGTCGGGGACGTCTCCCAGACAAAGATCACACCAAGATATACATTTTCATGCTAGGATGAGCGTGACAAAACCGAATTACAAATATTCGTGCATCGATTAACCAAAGATGCTTTTCACCACATCCATCTTCTGACAAGTCAAAATGGCTAATGATAATTTGACAGCTAGGCCCAGAAAATTCCAAATTTGCAGAAAAATCGCATCTGCAACCAACATAGCACGCGTACAACGTGAGGCCTAATCTGCAGTGACTTTACTTGAGGAAATGGGTAACTAAAACTAGGCTATTATAGGGTAAATAGTTAGAGCGAAATGTGCAAAGTGCCTTGAATTAGGCAGGGATAAGGCAAATCGTTAAATTAATACGAAAAGTGACTTTTGGCCCATAACAACTTACTTTATTAGAAAAGTTGAACTGCCCGATTGTGACCAATGCAATGGATCGTTGTTAAGTTCTTCTGTAGAACCTCAACATACATTTACAATGTTTAAAGAAGTAGACGATGAACAGAGGTTAAAATATGCTTCGAAACATTTAATAAATTACACAGTGTGCATTTATGACTTTGCCGTGAGTGTACTGAAAGAACATGGACATATTTTAAGATTAAAATATAAACTTATTAACATTTTACGTAAAATTAATACCCAGTGGTTTAAATGTGGCGAACATACCGATATTGTGTTAAAAATATTGGAAGTAGCACTGGACGTAATTATTAGGAAATATTATAGAGACTTACATCGTAGCTCAAAATTTAAACGGAGGACTACCAACTGCTCATTAAGGTATGTAGTTTTTCGAGTTTTACATGCAATACGCTTAGCGTTCTTTCTACCTACCTACCTAACCTATTTTCGTTCCAATATTGCTTGTCCTCCAAGACTTCTTTCCATTATTCCCAGTATTCTACAAAAATTACACAGTTATGATTTATATTGATATCAAAATAAGTACTTTCGCACAGCATCAATTCGTAATTCATACCTGTTTGAAGTAAATGTGAAATCGCCAATTAACAGCCATCTTGACCCTTTCAACCTTGAGGGACAGCGCTAAACGTCATCGTCTATTAGCTCCCAAAATTTTTAAAAATTAATGAACGCGCTGCCAGTCGCGCATAGAGGCGCTGTGGTCACGATTCTCCTTGTCTCCCTATGCTGCTTTTCCCTCTCTTATATATCCTCTTTGTGTCCATCGATGGCTTGTCTGCAATGGGAAGCGCATACATTCCAGACCCGCACGCACACTTCTACTTCCACGTAATTTTATCTTTAAATGTGCATTCATACGCAAATCTCCATTGGGGGATTGGGCAGTAACGTAGCGATCATCACCTGTTTATGTTGTGAAGATGACGATCAAAACATATTTATAAACAGATTATTATATTGTTTATCGAAGTAAAACGTGTTTTCTTTTATCAGTATATAGTATAAGCATATTATGTAAGACATAACGCCCAAAGGCCCTAAATCGTATAGTACAATGCTCAACTTTAACTAAATTCAGGTTACAGAGTTGAAGCACGCCTTTTGTGCTCTTCGTGATGTGTTGACCTTGTTACTTTATCTCTTAGGTCTGTGGTTTTGAGTAGAGCACAGTTAATTTGGTGCTTAACTGTAAATGGTCTCACCGAGGCCGATTCCAACCGCCACGGCTGCGAAAAAGTTTCAGCCCCCGCGGGATTCGAACCGAGGACTTGCTTAATACAAGTCCAGCGTTTTTCCAACTGCGCTAAGCGGCATCTTTTTTTGAAAACTAAGTAACTAGCAAAAAACTAATGGTAATGTACGAAACATATTGTTTATAACAATTGATTCAAAATGTCATCCTCGAGCTCGAATGCAAACAAGACCTATGCAAACAATTGGGTTATAAACAAGCGCTATTAGTGCACCATTTCCACGAGTTTCGTTATATTTAATTCTTATTTGGTCAAGTAATTGTTCACATGTTTTTATTTCGACGCTGTAAACCAGTTGCTTCAAACACCCTGTATATATCTAGTTCAAAGGTTTTTGTCAAAATACTAATGATTTTAATATAAATCTGCTGTATGTAACAAAAATAACACCCAATAAAAAAAAACGTTACGAAAAAATCTGTAAAGAGATTTAGACAAAGCTTCATTCTCATGGTCGCAATGTGGTTACAAAATAAGTAAAATTATATTTACGTTGCTAGTAATAATAAAACACTAATGCACATTACATCAATTTGCAAATTTCAGATAATTCTACATCCGAGGGAATTCGAACTCGCGGAACACGATTGCTAGCCAGACGCCTTAACTGCTCGCCCACGAGATCCAAGGTATTATATTAGCTTACGACTTTCGCCATGTCCCGAAGCTCGTCTTTTTGCTTAGCTGGAATTAGACGAGCTACGGAGGACCCGTCAATAAGATACTGCTCAAGCTTATCTAGATTTAAATCTCCATTATCGTTTATTATTCTCTTTTTCTTCCAAATACAACCGAACAATTTGTTCAGTGCTAGATTATCTTCTGGATATTGTTCGACACCACCCAGTTGTGGAATGCTAGCGGCCTGAGGCCCCAACTGCATGGCACAACTGAACGATTGCTCCATTGTTTCCTGTACAAACTTCGGTATTTCAACGTTACCTTGGTATCCTATCGAACGGGCGTCTGCCTGAAAATGTAAAAATATGATAATGTTTTTTGTCTACAATTGTTATAATAAAAGCATGATACACATTAGTAAAGTAGCGAAGGTGACTCTAAACTTTTAATTGATATGGATTTACTTAAGAACTACTTAAATGATTGAGTAGTATAGACAGTCCATAGCACTAGCCTACACATATAACAAAATAACAAATAGTTGTTTTCATTACAAGAGTCGAAAGTAGCAAATATCGTGCGAGTGTAGATTAGACAAACGAGGCCGTAGCGTGGCGGAGCCCGAGTGGATCTAAAACACGAGCACAGATATTTGCACTTTCGAGCGAGTTATGAACACTATTTTTTAGACGACCACACAAAGTAAATTCTATTTTTAAGAATTGTTTTTATTTATTTCGTTTACAAAATTTATTGTTATGTTGTTGTTAGTACAATTATAAAAAATTAGGGGTTGTTGGGAAGCTTAAAGAATTTGTTCTATTTTCTTTTTTGACGCTGGTCTCTCTGACGCTAATACTGATGGTGTGGCATCTGTATTTAATTGAAGTTCTGGTGTTTCAAAATGTTTCATCATGCTCACCGACGTCGATGATGAAGACGCAGAATCCTCTATGGAGTTCAGGAGGGTATCAGCTATCTTTATTTTCTTCTGCACCGACTCTTCAATGTAGACCTCGGCTACAGAAGTAGACTTCCACCCCCCCATAACGTTTAAGGGTGGTGATATCACCTCCAGCATCTACCAGAATCGTAGTAGATGAGTGTCTATAACAATGACCGGTATATAGCTCTGGTTCTTGCAAGCCGAGGTAGGTAGCGATGTATCTAGGTGTATTGGCAATTTTGTCAATTCCAACGACTTGTTTGGTGCATTTTTATTTTGATAGTTAAAAAAACGCTTTTCAGTTAGGTTTAATGGTCTAAGAACCGCATACTTCTTGTACAATTTGTAAAATTCCCCAGTAATAGTGAAAGATTACTCTCTTTTCGTTTTGGCGTCAGGTATTTTGATGAGCACAGCAGAGCCTAGATCTTCTATTATCGACCATTAGTTGTACCAATTCACATCATTCACATGCGCCACAAATTCCAACTACTATTAACAGCACCTGGAACAAGAATAATGAAATGTAATATAAAAACATCCAATATTAAAAATGAATCTAAACACACAGTCGTTGCTGAACAAGAGATAGAAGTGGAAATAATTATCAACTTACCTGTTGTAAGAGATGTGTGTCATTTGGTGCTTCATGAAGGTATCTATTTATTTCTTCAGTTGTTAAAGTTTTGGATTTTTTGGGTTTGTATCCATCTGATTTATGTTTAAAATAAGCTCTTAACTTAACGTATTGTGTTATGTCTACATTCTGGTGAATACTAATAGTGCTTTTCAGCATTGAATACTGGGTCCATAATGTGTTCGGTGCAATTTTTTCAGATAACTCGCCAAAATATGGCATGAAGACATTTTTAGAAAATGACGAAATTAATTCGCTTTTGATTGCGCCAGTTCATAAACTTACTGTACGCAAATTCATAACGTTCCTTTGATTTCGGTGGTAAAAGTTCTAAAGTGTTTTCTTCTGCAGCTCTTAAAATTTCTTGCGGCGTGCAGTCCAAGTCTGAATAATCTTCATCATTACTTACCATCATATTCACTATTTA
This sequence comes from Agriotes lineatus, assembly GCA_940337035.1. Classification (NCBI taxonomy): domain Eukaryota; kingdom Metazoa; phylum Arthropoda; class Insecta; order Coleoptera; family Elateridae; genus Agriotes; species Agriotes lineatus. The sequence continues at coordinate 108,972 of CALNHX010000938.1, forward strand.
CACTTCAATGAATTGTTTAAATAAATTGACACACAAGGAAATAAATCCACATTTAAAACGATTTAAAAGTTGAATGCAAACAACTGTTTGTTTGTAAAAATGTAATTCAACGTAACCATAGCGACGAATAAAACAAAAGCGTCTGGATTATTTGAATCACGGTCTGCTGAATTTGAATAACTTTGTGCCGTTACGATATGACTAGTATGATATAATATCGTGCTCGTGTATGAGATCGTCAACTTTCTGTAGTAGGCTGCTGTCGCGATAATGTTACTTTCATATGTGGTCGTCTAAAAAAATATTTGTTCTTACTCGCTAATAGAAAGTTGACTATTTTATAACATTTGGATGCTTAGAAAATGTTCTTTTATTTAACCCGCCGTTGCTCGCTATATGAAAGTTTCTCTCACATTTTTAGTAAAGCTGGCTTATCTTTCTAAGAAGTGGTGGGGGTCTTTGTCCTCTCAGGTATGCTTCTAACTGACTTTCAACAACTGTCTACCACAAGGGTTCGATGCTTGTACACGTAGTATCTGATTTCAATGCATTTATTTAGATACGCGCAGCAAGTTAGTGTGAGAGTTTCTTTCATCGCGCGAGTATCCGTGTTATATATATATTCTTCAACATGAGTAACGGTAGTAAGATTGTTGAAATGGCTTTACTGAAAGCTGCCCAGCATGCCACAGCCACAGGGCAACCAAGAAAAGAAGCCAAAAGTGCTCCCGGGCAATCTGCACCAAACACACCATATTTTCGTGCGCTAGCTATGCTGCTGATATATTATGCTTTTGTATTATGCATTTTATTTCTTGTATTTTCCTCAGATTCTTCTTTTTATGTTATGTTATGAATCTCGTGGCTTAAGTTATCTAAAATTCCTGTTCATTTTAAGTTACCACTTCCTATACAACCAAAGTTAGTCTTTTATGTTTACGCTATACTTTATTATATTTTTTTGTGGAATAAAGAATTTTTTTTTATTTCAGTGTGTACTTGAAAATTATTAATAAAAGTCAGATAGACGTCTGTGTGCAATGACATTCCAATAAGTAGATAGGTTACACTAAAAATCAGAGATTTCTGAAACGTGAGAGAAACTCTCACGCGCGAGTAACGGCGTAATTCTTAATGTAGCGAGCAACGCCGGGTTAAGGATCGTTCTTATGGAAATGTTTCTGTAAACACCATATGCGAGTCGATTCGCTTCAAGGCACAGAAGGTGTTACTTTCTATTCGTCATTACAGCGCTTTGTCAAACTGACAGTAAATAATTTTTACCGGTTTCAGGATATTAAGCCTTTGTTTACATATACAAAAGTAGGCTGGTAACTAGGTCATAACTTATCTGCAGGGTAAAGGAATATTACCCTACATGGCAAATATAACCACACAGCAACCGATAAACTATTGAACAAATCACGGATGTTATGAATCATAACAGCCTCAGATGTTTTAAAAGCCTCGCTCTACGAGCTCGGATTTCAAAACATCTGCGGCAGTTATGATACTCATAACATTCCTAGATTTATTAATAGCTATTGGCTAAACTAGTTTATTCAAAGCAATTAGATTGCGCATTACATGTAATCGATTATTTTTGAATTTCTAAATTATGTATTACAACATTTTTTTAACTCCAAGGAAAATCATGTGTATAATGCCTTAATGCGCATAGAAAGTTATTTGCTGACCTCGTGTAAACGTAGCACGCTTTGTAGCAAATTTTACTTTCTATGCTTATAGTTATTACTAGCAGTCCAGTGAGACAAATGTCTCATTTAATAAAACAAAAAAGACCGTTTTGCAAATAGAACGCGTATTAAATAAAAACTGTACCCAGACCTGGAAGCTGTCAAAGTGGTTGCCTAACCGATCGACGTTTTAAGGCGCAGAGGGTCGCAGCTCCGTTTGGCTGCTGAAACATTTTTATTTAATACGCGTTCTATTTGAAAAACGGTCTTTTTTGTGATTTCTCGAAAACCGGAAGTGTCAGGTGACTGAAATTCGGTTCCTGAGCTGACATGACCATTCCAAACATATAACTTTAATAACTTTTTTCTCTATCTCTTACGGTTTGGCTACTGAAACAGCGTCCCGGACAGACAAAACGGCGTCCCAGACAAAACTGCGTCCCAGACAGACAAAACAGCGTCCCGGACAGGCACGTCTATTAGATAAAGGATACAAATAACTAACGGTTATGTCACAACACACTTAATGATGTATAACAAGAAACAGCATGACACTGAGGTTAAAAGTTCGCTCAACAATATGATTGCTAAGGGGCACAGTGGCAGTTTTGTCAATTCACATATATAAGGTCATAAAGTTTAATTTCATCCACTTCCTGTTTTTCAGAAATCTCCTTCAACAAACTAACTTTGGCAAATTGTTTCCCCTTCGGCTGGGAAATTTGATCAAGTTAGTTTGTCTTGCGACGTTTCCAAAAGAACAAATCTTCGTAAAAAAATTACCAGCAAAATCATACGCCCTTAATACATTATTACATCTTATAGATTTGAAATAAAACAAATAGAAGGCATGCGTTAGTAACCAAAGTAGCGTCCTAACAACTTACTGTTTATGTTATTTTTTAAAGATAAATAAAATGAGTAAATACAATACAATTTTTTGGGCTGCCAACCTATTTTTACTTATTGTCGGGTAGTTTTCTATGATGTCAACTTCCCTTATTCAAATTGTTTGGTATGACAACAACGAAATAACAAGCTCGTTGTGAATATGACTGTACTAGGACCGTTATAGAAAAATTTTAAGTATTTGGTTTCTAAAGAAACAAAAATCAGGCACTTTATTTGGGCAAACAGAAATTGTGGTATTTAACGAGATTTTATTATTTATTAGTTGATAGTGCAAAAATGTTAAACGAGATTCGATTGTTAAGTGGTTTATTGGAACAGGGCAAAAAATGCAAAACTCGGCCCTTTGGGCCTCGTTTGTCAATTTTTTTCGGCCTCTTCTAAGGTACTTCCAATCTTGTAAATTACTCGTAATATACTATAACAGTTAGAATTGTATGAAAATTTAAAGCGAACATGTCTCACCCACTTAATCTAATTGTCTAGTTCTTGAAATGGACAACCAATTCATGAACTGGAACGAGATCGTCTAGTGTTGGGATTTTTACCGTTTGTACACTTTTTTGTTCAGTTCATAAAATGAAAAACATATTCCTTCACATAATGAATTTCTCTAAAATTGCACAATCTGAACATGGCAATCTTTCACTTCATGAACTGTAGTAATGCCTATGTACAGTTCCCCAGAACAATTTCTCAAATTTTCTTGAAATATGCTGCTTTAGCAATAAAGACGTTTGCTTTGCGTATATATATATATTTTGTTTTTAAATTTTAGATCAGTATATTGAGATGGTGACTAGCAGGTCATCTCAATGTCAATTATTTTCGTATTACTTTCGACAGCAAAATGTCAATCATAGGCCATATGATCAACTGGATACTGATAGGTAGCTATATTATTAGTGAATCATTCATAAATGCAACCTAACGTGTACATAATTCATGAAATGGATGATTGCCATGTCCAGTTTGTGCAATTTTAGAGGATTTCATAAAGTGGAGAAATACGTTTTCCATTTCATGAAGTGGACATAAAAAAGTCCAAATTGTGAAAAAAATCTAAAATTACGTGATCTGGTTCTAGTTCATGAATTGGGTGTCCATTTCATGAATTGACAATTTCATTAAGTGGGTTCGACGTTTTTAATTCATGAAGTTATACAGCTGTATTTTTTACAATTAAGGTAGTTACCGCGAGGTATCGATTTTCTTACGACACAGTTGATTTTTTTCTATGTATCGTTAAACAGTTTTTAAATACACGGTTAAAATTCTGGAGAGATTGACCACCTAGAACCGGAGAAAATAATTTATGACAAAAAATGCCCTTATACACGGTATTCCCTATGTAACTCGGAAAATAAGTAACATTTTCGATCACAGTAAGCATATATTTCTTACCACTTTGATCATTTTTTTCTGGGGACAAGAAACATTTTTGATAGTTAACTCGGCAAAATTTGGTAGCATTTGGCCACCTACTTTTTTAGATAAAAAATTATTAATACCATAGTATTGAGCTTTTACGAAAGAAGACTCCAATGATACGGCAACACTGCAGCCAGCTGGAAACCAGGCACTGTATGTCTATGTCAAATTCGAGGTTAGCAGGTTAGATTTGGTGTTAGTTTCTGTCAAAACTGACTGAAAACCTAACCTGATAACCTCGAATTTAATATAGACGTACAGTGCCGCCAACATACTATTCATAACGAAACTCCGCTGGCGAACGACTATGCATACGGGTGTTACACTCTGCACATGATCCAGACATAAAAGCTTAATCGATGATGCTCTGCGGAGGCATAAACATGTGCTAGCAACAAATATAATAATCAAACTAGTACAGCTTTTGTGTTAACGTCTGAAAGTTCGCCCTGTTTTTTGCTGCTATGACGCAATTTTCCCGTAGTTACGCATGTTACGACTGAACAATTTTGACGACAGATTTGCAGAAGTTAATTCAAGCCGAGACGTTTCTCGTTAACAATGTCTGTCAACAAAACGCCGTGTGCACATTTGCAGCAAGTCAGGTTTTTGCCGAGTTCCGTCAGTTCAACAATACGTCGCCCGACACATTTTTCTTCGCAAACCTTCCATTGTCGTACGCGTTTCATTTTGCCGTAACAACCGTTTCTCACCGAAGCTCACACCTTACTTTCGTAAAACGGCGTAAGCAGAAACTACGCCAGTGTGACCAAGTCGATGAAAAATACAGCTTTGCCACGATCGTTCAAGTAGTCGTTAATACGTCTGGGATACGTAAAATAGCACAGGGCGCGGATTCGGTACGTTGGCAACAGTTACAATCCAAACGAAAAGTTTTCAAGAAGCGGATACAATTTTTTATAGATTTAAACACACACGGTACAGAATAAGCTTTGGTTCAAACTATCGCATGTGAACTGCCTTAATTGAAAATTTCTTGTTTTGATATTATTTACCAAAAATACTTTAGTTGCTATTTTCAAGTTAATAAAATTGATAACTACCAATTACGTCATTGGTGACTTGCAGTACCTGGTCTTAGGCCTTTATTATGTGTATGGTTTAGAAGAACGTTTTTCAGTGTCCCCATTAACGTTAATATTTTTTTAAATTTAGTTGAAATGGTTACATAGTAACAAGATTACAAGATTTGTGAGCAGATCACGAAAGATATTCAAATCATTTAATAGCATACCGGAACAGGTCAGAAAAACAAGACCAATGAAATTGTTACGGGATAAAAGTCATTTAAAAATATTACATATTTAACTGCCCTATTTTCGATAAATATAAATATTACCCGGTTCTACAAGCTTCGAATTTTCAGGAATCTACATACTTAATTAATTTGCGTTAGGCTAGGCCTCTCTTGTTGCATCAGTGTTAGTCTGGTTGCATATTTAAGGCTTCCTCCAGTTTTCAAATTTGCATTTTCTTATCAGTCATTTTGGTGATTCGCCATATTGTGTAGCTGCAGAATAGGTGCCTTTGTGAATCTGCGTTTTGAAACGTACCTTAATTGGATTATGCAGGGATCTGGCCTGGAAAATCTTTTGTGTTGTGTTTTGAGCCTTCCGGTGTTGACGATGCAGTACCCGAGAAGGTTATTTTGCGATTTCATAAGCCTTAAACTTAGTTTGGATTTCATCTGAGCAAACACATGTTTCTTTTTGGCGAAGCGGAGCCTAGAACACCTAAGGCTCCATTTGTGCCCATTTGTACCGCGTTCTTTTTTTGCGACTCCCATTTTGCTGCTTCCGTTTTGTGGTCCTTGGTTTTGGTGGCGTCCGCTTGTGTGGGCCGCTTTTCGTGACCCTCTTGTGACCCCTTTATCATTGGGCGAAGATGGTCCCAGCTGCCGCCTTGAGCTTGACGAGCACAAAGCGCCTCGCCTGCATTAGCGAAGGTAGAAGTTAATTTATCATCAATCCAAAGAAGACTTATTATAGCTACGAGAAGGACACGAACTTGGAGAAAAAGCAAATTATAAACAGAATCACTGATATTTTTGGGGTAAATATTTAATATGTGATTTTGCATTTTTTGTTAATCGCGACTTATTTAGGTTTCGGATTGGATGGTAAGAGCAATTTTGAAAGGAGGGCCTGACAATTTGAAAACTTCTATTTCTGGAAAACGATCAAAAACTGACAATTCACAAATTATATTTTTAGAGAAGATTTGCAGCGACTGCTTTGGCATTATACTTCGAAAAATGAACATTTTACTTTAGATACATTATTAGCGGAAGCGGAAGCAAATTTGGAATTTACAGGGGGAAGAACTACTTTATTCAAAATTATCAAATCAATGGGTTACAAACATAAAAAAGTCGATGGACGCAAAATTTTATGTGAATCGAAACATGTCGTTGCAGCCAAAATTAAATTTCTACAAAGATATTTGCAGTTTAAAAATTCTAGTGAAAACGTGGTCTTCGTGTACCTTGACGAAACGTGGATCTACCAGAATGGGTCTTCGATTCGTCAATGGTTACATGAAACAGATTTGAAAAGTAACCCAGCCAAAATTAAAAGTGAGGGAAAACGTTTTACGGTTTTGCACGCGGAAACAAATTTGGTTTTTTGGAGGGATGCGACTTGCTACTTGACTCTGCTAACAATGATAGAGACTATCATAAAACAATGAATGGAAAATTTTTTCAAAAATGGGTGGTTAATCAGCTCATTCCTGCATTGGCCAAGCTGCAAGGTAAATGTGTGGTGGTGATGGACAATGCACCATATCATTCGGTGCAGTTGGACAAACCACCCACATTTTCTAGTAAGAAAGGGCAAATGCAGGAATGGCTGGTTAAACAAGGGGTGCAATTTGAATCGAAATTAACAAAAAAGGGGTTGTGGGAATTAGTGAAACCTTTATTAGCAGACAAACAAAAACGTTACCTGACCGACGAAACTTTGATAGAGCACGGTTATGAAGTTCTTAGGTTGCCCCCGTACCATTGTCAGTTTAACCCGATTGAAATGGCTTGGGGGCAATGTAAAGGCTTCTATAATATGCACATAAATTCCCAGCCTTCATCCAAAGATAGGGTTTTGAATTTATGGCGTGAATCTCTATCAAAATGTACCCCCGACATGTGGCAAAATTATTGTAATCATTGTGCAAAACTAATTTCGGAAGACTGGGCAAAACATATGGGAACGTGTTCGATTGATAATGTTCCTCCTTTCATTATTTCTCTAGGAGAATCAGATTCGGAATCAGATAGTAATGATGAACCTGGAAGTACTACCTAGAGAATTGACACTTGAAACTGTGTTTTAAAGAAACAATAATTAGCAATATTAACTTAGTAAATTAGAGAGCGTGTAGCCGGCTGGTAGAGTGCTTGCGCCAGCAGTCGGCAGGTAGTGGGCTCGAGCCCCACACCCGTACATTGGAAACATCGAACGCTCTCCGGCCATCATACGAACATCTTTGGTGGTCGTGACCCCTGTGAGGGCATTCTTCCCTAATTCAAGGGGTTAGGCTAGCCACCTACCCCGGCCGCGGCTTAAGATGGATTATAAAACCGCATTCAATGTGTGGAAATAACAGGCTCTCAGCCTAAATTAAGAGGAAGAAAAAGAAGAAGCTTAATAAATCAGATTTTACTGAAAATTAAATACGGAAACGTATAATTATAATAATTTTTCATTTTAAACGTTAGAACAAATTTGTACTGTGAAGCATATTCAAATTTTATATAAACAAATCGTTGTTACAACATGTCTTTACTAATAAATGTATTTTAAAACTTTAAAATAGATTAGAAAATACTAAATGAACAGCACAGTGTTTGTAAACCTCAGTAAACTTTTATAAAAAAAATAATTTTAGTATATTTCCAGAACTATTTTCAGAATTGGAAAAACAAGAAGTGATCCTAGTAAATTCTGAAAACGTAATAAAGAATTTGAAAAGAAACATCAACAATTTGCCGGGATTTGATTATATAGAAGAGCAATTAAATGGCAACAGTGAAGCTCTTTCAAAATCATAACCTGAAATTGAATATGACATAACCTATTTCTGTCATAGCTATTTATTACTAAACGGTACCAACAAAAATTGCACCCTAACATAGCCTGCTCTGTTGAGAAAAGATCGTGAACATCATATAAAGTACGTTTTTTTCCTATAAAAATTTTCAAGGTCAAGATAAAATTGGCAAAACTGCTTTTTTTAAATTATTAAAAAATTTATTTTCGTCAGGTTTTTCTGTAAACAACTTTTGTCACTTTGACATTTAAAATTAAATTGTCAGTTTTTCTGTTTTGAAACTGAATACGCGTAAAAAATGGAATCTTTTGAAACCAAATGTAAAGAAGCATTTCTAAAGTGTGTAGAGGAACTGTTGGATCTGCATCTTAACACACCAAAAGAAGACGTTTAGGAAAGATTAGCAAGAGCTTTTGATGTACATAGAACTTTAATGCCAGATTTTAAATTTCCCACCAATTTTTAGTTCTATAAAGTTACTAAAACAAATTTTACCAACATATATTTTTAAAGGAATCCAAGTAATGCAAACATAAACCCTAAATTCTTTGACCTTGAAAATTTTTATAGGAAAAAAACGTACTTTACACGAGTTCATAGCCGTCATGACCGGATGCATGTAGCAACGTGCAGCTAGGCGCGCTCATGCATGCGCCGTCTCCGGTTAAGCTTGGGTTTCCTAGGAAGCGGTGCCGTCATTTAACGGCCGTAAAAATACGGTGTAGAGCCCTTTATAATACAAGCAGACGCATGTCGCACAAGTTGCATACAATCTTCCATCACAGTACTTTCGCGTTTACATGTTGGTGGCCATGATGCAACCAAACCATAACCCTACAACGTCAAACAGTTCAGTTGTTGTGGGTTATATTATCTATGCTCGCTGTTCTAGCTTCTAACCTTGTGTTTGAGTTGCCAACTGTGTTCGTTTTCCTGTGTCTTTTTGCCTTTTATTCGTTGCCTCTCATATTCTTTATTAAAAAATCAGTCTATTTCAAGAATAAGGAATACCTTTTTTGGATATAAGGTAAGCCTAAAACAATGACTACATTTACACGGTCCGCTAACACCGGTGTTACAACATTGGTTGTTGTTAACACCGGTGTAAATTGTCGTGAAAATGGGGTTTAACTTCGGTTTTACTAGAACCGGTTTACTAACGCTACACCACTTTGTCGAGAGGCGCGAAGTTAGTAAGCGGGTGTAAAATATACGTGTAAATGGATACTTTCGACTTACACCAGTTTTGAAACAGTACTACCAACATAATTGTAAAGACGATTAGTTGTTCTGAACATGAACATTTAATAAATCGAGATAACATGTTACCTGAGAAGTAGATGTGATGTATTAATCTTGTAGGTTATGGCGGTTATGTTTATAATTTTATAATAACAGACAGCATCTGGCAGAGTGACAGATCTCGAAGCAGTTGGTCACACTGCGACGAGGTTTTAGCTAAACACCGACGTACACTTTAATGCCTGTACAACACCCCTTGTGTAAACGCAGGTTTTACACGAGTTTTACTAACAACGGTTTAAATAACGCCAGCGTTAACTTACCGTGTAAATGTAGTCATTGATTCATTTTTGAATGAACTATTTACGGTCTTTTCTGTTTTTCAGATTTCAAAATCTTCGAGCATGACCGGTTGTTCAGCCTCGAATTAGTACTATTAAACGTATAGACATTAACATATTTTCATTTTCTGAAAAGTAACTAATTTTTTTAATTTGCCGCTTTTGTGATGTGATTTAATATGGCTGACAAGCATGCTCGTATTATAGAGGTGCTTTAATACGATGGGTGACGTCACGAAAAACGGTGTCGTGTATAATAAGCTAAAAGTGTTTTCCAAAACAGCGGTAGCGCACACCGAACGTAATAGAGCGGTGCCGTCTTATTTGAAGCGATGGGCCAGTACGGTAGAATCAGTTTAACAACGTTTTTTGACGGTGTGTCTTGTGTATAGCGGCGAGTGTAGTTTTATAATATTTAAATTATTTTCAAAAAATAGGGGTTTTCTGGCCTTGAGATTGTTCAGTTAGCTAAAAATAACACACTCTAAAAAATCTCATTCAAATCTTACTTAATTTCCGAAAAATAGCACTTTTTGGATTATGATAATATCGAGAAACTGCATTTTCTAAACAAATAAAAATCACTCGGTATATATGATAGGGGCTAAATAAGTTTTTTGACAAGCACAAAATACTGACGTAAATTTTTTTTTCAAAAATCAAAAATAAAAAAAAATCCCATATTATGCTGACTTTTTGGTGGACACTGTAGGTATATTACAGCTAAAAAGACATCAGATTATGTGTAATTCACTGTATATAACTTTTCTTCTTTTTTTGTGTATATTATATGGTTTAGAAGTTAAGTCATCTCTTATGTGATTCAGTACATAATCAAACAATACTGGTGTTCAGCGAAAGTATTGCCTGAATTTTTCCTCATTGCACTGCAACTGGCGACGCACTAAAATTTGAAAAGCACCCTCTGTACCACGCTTTTAAACATCACGTTTTCCTCCAAACGATGGTTTTTGTCTTCCATTGACTCCTCATCTTCCAAATATACTGATAATGCTAGGTCTAGATCGTCCATTTTCTACCGCTGTACGTCACACCACTTGAGTGAAAACTGGCACTAGGAAACCATAGCTTCGTCACCGTTTAAGACGGCCGCATAAAGACGCCACCGCATAACGACATCTAACTGCCGCTAGATAACGGGACCGCTTTTTTAGGAAACCAAAGCTTTACGCCTTCGCCGATCACATGATACAACCTGCACACATGCAACCTCAATCATGTCCATCGATGGCTTGTCTGCAATGGGAAGCGCATACATTCCAGACCCGCACGCACACTTCTGCTTCCACGTAATATTTTCTTTAAATGTGCATTCATACGCAAATCTCCATTGCTTTCTTCTAGAAATTGCATTTTTCCTTGCATCTTTTGCACTTTCGTTTATCGACCAATTCTGTAGTTGCAACAGCAATCCGCTCTTGCTGCTCGCGTGCCTCCTCGGCGTGCACTGGTCCGGTGCGTCCAGCAAACCCTTGTACTCGGGCCATTGACGTCCCTAGGGGCGTGCTGGGCCGCCGGGACACCGGGCGAATGCCCGGTGGCCTGCGCACGTTAGTGATCTGATGGCCTGCGCCCTTAAATTGAAAAAATTCCAGAAAGCCCGGAAAATAAAGCAATTATGAATATAAAGACACACAAACTCAGGAGTCACGATGAAATGTAATAGGGAGCCAGCCGCCAGCAAATGATTACCATTCTTATTATTTTTATGATGCCGGGCCGAGCACCGTGCCTGGAAATAAAAATGTTTGGGTTAAATGTAATAGAACTCTATATTGTGTTTATCATGATTACCGCAATAAGACTGAGATGAGGCCACTATGCACTATCGGGTTGCATGGAATTGCTGAATGGATCGAACCAGTGAAAGACTGCGAAAGTGCCAAATATTAATTCATTTAGTCTTCGCGTTACGCCGTCGGGTATCACATCCTACTACCCCCAACAGTACCTAAACTTTGCACTTTTTGGCACCATAGACATCATGGATAATAAACGTAAGGGTGGCGCTGAAAGATTGCGCGATAAAAAGAAAAAGATGTTGCAAACGGAAGCCGAAAAGTGTGTAAAATTAGACAGTTTTATTAATAAACCCAGTTCAGTGACGGAAAATTGATCATTGTTCAGACTTCTACTCCAAGTGAACGTTCTACGAGCAGTACTGCAAATGAGGTTGACTATACCACAGAATATATTAGGGTGGAGACAGAAGAAACGGAAACCACCAGTGGTAGTACGTCAGTTTCCACCAGCCTACAGATAAATCAAACAATTTTAGAAAATGTTCAAGTGGAAGAAGCGTCTCGGGAAGTGTTAAACTTATTTGTGAAACAAAAAGAATCTGATATTGATTTATTTCTCAAGAAGCATACACAACAAACATTTACAGTGTTTTCCGATTGCTTTTCACCATGTATCAATTGTGTTTCACTTTATCCCAAATGCTTTTCCCTCTTGTCAACACTTGTCAATATTAATAAGTGGGAATTACAGTTGAAAAATAGTGAAACACAATCGATACATAGTGAAAAGCAATCGGAAAACTCTGTAATGATACGACGCTACCATTCTCAGCACAAAAAGCTTTTTTGCGTGAAAATGGGTACAATCGGAAGTGGTTAAGTTGTGATTCAGAAACTTCTAAACTCTTTTGTACTCTATGTTTATGTTTCTCAAAATCGTGCAATAAATATTCTTTTTGCGACGGGGCTGACGATTGCCGCCATATTTACTAAAGAATTAAAGAACATGAGCTCAGTAGAGCTCACGAAAATTGTGTTGAATCATATATTATGAAGTCAAAAAATAAAGACATCATAAATATTCTATTTCATGATCAAAAAAATCTCAGAAATGAACAAGTTAAGAAAAAGCGCCTAGTTCTAGAAAGAATCATTGATATTTTAAAAGTTATTGGAAAACAAGTTCTCAGTTTTCTAGCGAAAAATAATGAAGGAGGTTATACATTGGACGATCCCAACTTGGACCATGGCAATTTTTTGGACTTAGTGATTCTTCTTGGTAAATATGACTTAGTATCAAGAGAGCACTTGACAATGGCAACTGATAAAAGTAAAGAAGCACGGGATCGTTACTTACAAAAATCAGAACCAAGTTTGAATAAACGCAAACGAGGTAGGGGAAATTTGCTAACACTTTTGTTAAATAACACAATGGGTCTTATTATTCGAACAATTTCCTCATTAATTAAAGATAGTCTAGCAACTGAAATCAGAAAAGCAAAATTGTTTTCTGTGGAACTTGACACCACGCAAGATAGATCAGTTAAAGATCAATGTTCCATAATTATTCGATATGTGTTAGATGATGATATTAAAGAATGCCTGCTTGCTGTAGAATGTTGCAATGATTCTTCAGGACAAGGCTTCATGAATTTAGTCCAGAAAGTCCTAGATAACAATAATTTGAATGTCAAAAATTGCATATGAAATGCCACCGATGGTGCAGCAAGTATGAGAGGCCAATATAATGGCTTTACGGCTTGGTTAAGTGAAAATTCTCCTGGACAAGTTCATGTATGGTGTTACAGTCATGTGTTAAACTTGGAATTAAGTGATGCCACCCAGGCTCCAATTGCAGCCCCTGCGTTTTCAGTCTATTGAACAGTTTTGCAGTCTTCTTTAAAGAATCCCATAAGAGAATGGGCATGCGGGGTGATCGGGAAACAAATAAACCCAACAAGAGATTGCAAACAATGATGAAGACATCACCTAAAATTTCTTCTAATTATACAGCGTGTCCCATTTGTTCTGGGCGCTACTTGATTTATTCAAATATAACCTTCTGTTCATATATATATTCAGATTCTCTGGAAGAAATAAGGGTCACTTTGTTCAAGTTTTTCCATACCGTAAATCAGTTATCAGAAGAAAAAATAACCTTCGAAAATTTAGGCTAAAACGGGGTGTTACAAGGAATTTTATCACATAAGATCTTTTTATAAGAGAATAACAAAACCTTGCGAAAGGTTTCCGGGTGTGTTATGGTGTAAGGGTCATATCCAGGTTTTTTGTAACAGTCTGACAAAACTACAAGAATGTCAATTTCTTGAAATGAAACGTGTGAATTTTTTCACTTTAGGTGTAGAACATAATTTATAACAATTAAAGCACAAATTAAAAGACGTTCCCGCACAATGGAAAATTTACACCGTGTTTCATTTGAAAAAATTTTCTTTCTTGTAGTTTTAGGAAGCTGTTATAAAAAATGGGTACGGGATAGGCAAAAAACCTTTAGTATACCACAGAAGATCGTATGATATGAATTTTTTTGTAACACCCCGTTTCTGTCTGAATTTTCGCAAAACATTTTTTTTTTGAAAAGGTATCGATCGAAAACATAAAAAAAATGACCTTTATTTTCATCAGGTAATCTAAAAAATATATAAACAGGATGCTCTATTTGAAAAAACGGAGTTAGGTGCCACCCAGAATTAAATAGGACACCTCATATTATTAGATATAATTTTAAGTGACGAAGGTGAAACTTTTATAATAACAAGAATTTTTTCATATATTTTCAATAAAAAGCGCTACAGAGCTCGGACTCTTAGGTAGGACACCTGTACGCAATAATTGGTTTGGGCCTGGCCTGCTCTGCTCTCTAGTCCCGGCCTGCATTGATTCTGCCAGCACGCCCCTGCGTCCCTTGCACATTCACAGTTGCGTTCCCAGCCTGCTGCAGCTCAGCGCATGCACCCATGACCTACTCTGCTCCGTGTATGAGGATGAGACAGCAACTGGAGCTCGGGCTTGTATCGTCCCCAGGCACGCGTTTCCATGTGTTTATTTGTTTGTTGCCTATAATTTTTACTTTTTCATGCATACGCTTGCCGGTTTTTCTCTCTTTTCCAGCTTTCATCACTGAAGTAGAAGGAGATGCTCAATCAACGACCCAGACTCATGTGACCAGTGGCAGTGTATGTGTTATTATTATTTATTTTTATTGGTGTTTTAGGATAGTTGAAAAGATCCAGGAGGTTTTGTAGTTAAATATAATACTGTTACTTTCATATGGGGTTATATTAGTTTTCCTACCTGTCCTCTCTACCTACTTTTCTCTTCTTTTGGGGGGGTTAGTAACGTAGCGATCGTCACCTGTTTATGTTGTGAAGGTGACGATCAAAACATATTTACAAACAGATTATTATATTGCTTATCGAAGTAAAACGTGTTTTCTTTTATCAGTATGTAGTATAAGCATATTATGTAAAACATAACGCCCCAAAGGCCCTAAATCTTATAATACAATGCTCAACTTTAGCTAAATTCGGGTTACAGAGTTGAAGCACGCGTTTTCTTCTCTTCGTGATGTGTTGACCTTGTTACTTTGCCTCTTAGGTCTGTGGTTCTGAGTAGAGCCACGGCTGCGAAAAAATTTCAGCCCCCACGGGATTCGAACCGAAGACTTGCTTAATGCAAGCCCAGCGTTTTCCCAACTGCGCTACGCGGCATCTTTTTTTGAAAACTAAGAAACTAGTAAAAAACAAATGGTAATGTACGAAACATTTTGCTTATAACAATTGATCCAAATGTCATCCTCGAGCTTGAATGCAAACAAGACGTCTGCGAACAATTGGGTTATAAACAAGCGCTATTAGTGCACCATTTCCACGAGTTCCGTTATATTTAATTCTTATTTGGTCAAGTAATTGTTCACATGTGTTTATTTCGACACTGTAAACCAGTTGCTTCAAACGCCCTGTATATATCTAGTTCAAAGGTTTTTGTCAAAATACTAATGATTTTAATATAAATCTGCTGTATGTAACAAAAATAACACCCAATAAAGAAAAACCTTACGAAAAAATCAGTAAAGAGTTTTAGACAAAGCTTCCCTCTCATGGTCGCAATGTGGTCACAAAATAAGTAAAATTATATTTACGTTGCTAATAATAATAAAACACTAATGCACATTACATCAATTTGCAAATGTCAGAAAATTCTACATCAGAGGGAATTCGAACTCGCGGAACCCGATTGCTAGCCAGACGCCTTAACTGTTCCCCCACGAGATCCAAGCTATTATATTAGCTTACGACTGTGTTATAATTAGAAGAAAGTGGTTTAAATTACATTTCTCATTAACACATTGCTTGATATGGTTTCACGCCAATAACAATATAATGCAGTTTTATATTAGCCAGTTTATTTTTGTAAGTCTAAACATACAGTATGTAAAATAATATGTACTACAAACCGTAGTAAAATTTATGTTTATTAGTATAATTTCTCGTTCAATTACAGACATACACAATGAGCAAATTTATAATTACAGCCCACTCTTTTTAAATTGCTCACTAAGACAATTTTGTATCTTTACAGCCTTTAAACCGTAATCAACCGCTTTCACATTCGAACACTCTTTCGCCATGTCCCGAAGCTCGTCTTTTTGCTTAGGAGGAATTGGACCAGCTACGGAAGACCCGTCAATAAGATACTGCTCAAGTTTATCAAGATTTAAATCCCCATTATCGTTTATTATTCCCTTTTTCTTCCAAACACAACCGAACAATTTGTTCAGTGCTAGATTATCTTCTGGAAATTGTTCGACACCACCCATTTGTGAAATGCTAGCTGCCTGAGGCCCCAACTGCATGGCACAACTGAACGATTGCTCCATTGTTTCCTGTACAAACTTTGGTATTTCAACGTTATCCTGGTATCCTATCGAACGGGCGCCTACCTAAAAATGTAACAATATGATAACGTTTTTTGTCTACAATTATTGTTATAATAAAAGCATGATACATATTAGTAAAGTAGCGAAGGTGAGGCTAAACTTTTAATTGATATTGATTTACTTTAAGAACTACTTAAGTGATTGAGTAGTTTAGACAGTCCATAGCACATGCCTACACATATAACAAAATAACAAAAAATAATTTTTCTTACTCGCTAATAGAAAGTTGGCTATTTTATAACATTTGGATGCTTAGAAAGTGTTCATTTATCTAAGGATAGTTCTTATGAAAATGTTTCTGTAAACACCTTCTGCGAGTCGATTCGATTCGACGCACCGAAGGTGTTACTTTCTGTTCGTCATTACAGCGCTTTGTCAATCTGACAGTAAATAATGTTTGGCTAAACCAGTTTATTCAAAGCAATTAGATTGCGCATTACTTGTAACCTTGGGTCCCGGGTGGTGTAGCTTGAACAAGCGTCCACGTTCGATCAGTAGAGTTAAGCAACGCTCTTTCTGGTCAGAACTTGGATGGGAGTTCCATGGCTGCATCTCTCGGCGCCTCGTGATACGGCTGTCACGGAAATAGTTGGTCCCGGATGTCATAATAACATCATGACAGTCGTTAGTGAGGTTGGAAGTCCCCATAAAATGTACAGCGACGCCTATAATTGGCCTAACGGCTGTTGGCTGAGTATCAAAGTACAAAATAAAAATAAACCGATTATTTCTGAATTTCGAAATTATGTATTATTATATATTTTTAAAATATGTGAAAGTCAAAGAAAAATCATGTGTATAATGCCTAATGCGCATAGAAAGTTATTTGCTGACCTCGTGTAAACGTAGCACGCGTTGTAGTAAATTCTACTTTCTACGCTTATGTCACAAAACAATGACGTAAAACAAGAAACAGCATGACACTAAGGTCAAAAGTTCACCCAACAATGTGATTGCTAAGGGGCACAGTGACAGTTTTGTCAATCCACATACAGTGTGACCACTAAAGTCCGCATCATATGGGATTTT
Organism: Agriotes lineatus; assembly: GCA_940337035.1. Taxonomy (NCBI): domain Eukaryota; kingdom Metazoa; phylum Arthropoda; class Insecta; order Coleoptera; family Elateridae; genus Agriotes; species Agriotes lineatus. The sequence continues at coordinate 126,412 of CALNHX010000938.1, forward strand.
TTTTTATTAATAGCTTTTTTCGAAATTTGACTTTGGCATCAATTTGTGCTTCGATCGATATGAAAATTAACCAAAAAAATAGTAGTCACGCCATTCGCATTAACTGTCAAATTTAATTTTGTTTTCAAACAAAATTAAAAAGTGGGGTTATTTCTCAAAATATCGAAAAAAGTTATTAGAAAAAGTTTTTCTAAATGCAATTTTTAGCCCATATGCAAAATTTCAGCTGTATAAGATAATTTAGATTTTTTGCCCTTTTTTTTTAAATTGCACCACTGCTGCAAAATAAGACTCAACGCAACCTACATAAAACTTCTTAGTTTTGACAATGCTTTATTTCACACACATTTTCTTTAAAGTAGTGCCATATTAAATGTGTGTTTTTCTACAAAATCCAAATAGGGCTATTAAAATTTGGTCACATGTGATGCAAAGTTTATTTGTTTTTTCGACCCTGTATAATGTAACTTCATAAAATAACGTGTATTACTTTTAGACACAAACTGCGTTTTCAAAAATAGTTATTTTATGGAGTTACATTATACAGGGTCAAAAACAAATAAACTTTGCATCACATGTGACCAAATTTTAATAGCCCTATTTGGATTTTGTAGAAAAACACACATTTAATATGGCGCTACGTTAAAGAAAATGTGTCTGGAATAAAGCATTGTCAAAACTAAGAAGTTTTATGTAGGTTGCGTTGAGTCTTATTTTGCAGCAGTGGTGCAATTTAAAAAAAAAGGGCAAAAAATCTAAATTATCTTATACAGCTGAAATTTTGCATATGGGCTAAAAATTGCATTTAGAAAAACTTTTTCTAATAACTTTTTTCGATATTTTGAGAAATAACCCCACTTTTTAATTTTTTTTGAAAACAAAATTAAATGTGACAGATAATGCGAATGGCGTGACTACTATTTTTTTGGTTAATTTTCATCTCGATCGAAGCACAAATTGATGCCAAAGTCAAATTTCGAAAAAAGCTATTAATAAAAAAAAATCCCATATGATGCGGACTTTAGTGGTCACACTGTATATAAGGGCATAAAGTTTAATTTTATCCAATTGCTGTTTTTCAGAAATCTCCTTCAACAAACTAACTTTGGCAAATTGTCTCCCCTTCGGCTCGGGAATTTGATCAAGTTTGTTTGTCTCGCGACGTTTCCAAAAGAACAAATCTTCGTAAAAAAATTACCAGCAAAATCATACGCCCTTAATACATTATTACCGGTTATACATTTGAAATAAAATAAATAGACGGTATGAGTTAGTCGCCACGGTTTGCGTTAGTAACCAAAGTAGCGTCCTAACAACTTACTGCTTATGTTATTCTTTAAAGATAAATAAAATGAGTAAATACACTACAATTTTTTTGGGCTACCAACCTAGTTTTACTTATTGTCGGGTTAGTTTTCTGTGATGTCAACTTCCCGTATCCAAATTGTTTGGTATGACAAAAACGAAATAACAGGCTCGTTATGAATATAACGGTACTAGCACCGTTACAGAAAAATGTAATGTATTTAGTTTCTAAAGAAACAACAATCAGGTACTTTAGTTAGGCAAACAGAAATTGTAATATTTAACGGGATTTTATTAGATTATATATTAGTTGATAGCGCAAAAATGTTAAACGAGATTCGATTGTTAAGTGGTTTATTGAAACAGGGCTAAAAAATACCAAACTCGGCCTTTTGGGCCACGTTTGTGAATTTTTTTTCGGCCTCTTCTAAGGCATTTCCAATCTTGTAACGTAATATACTATAACAGTGAGAATTTTATGAAAATTTAAAGTGAACCTGTCTCACCCACTTAATTTAAATGTCTAGTTATTGAAATGGACAACCAATTCATGAATTGGAACCAGATCGCCTAGTTTTGGGATTTTCACCGTTTGTACACTTTTTTTGTCCAGTTCATAAAATGAAAAACATATTCGTCCACATTATGAATTCCTCTAACATTGCACAATCTGAACATGGCAATCTTTTACTTCATGAACTGTAGTAATGCCTATGTACAGTTCTCCAGAACAATTTCTCAAATTTTCTTGAAATATTATGCTGCTTTAGCAATAAAGACGTTTGATTTGCATCTATATTTTGTTTTAAAAGTTTAGATTAGTATATTGAATTGGTGAATAGCAGCTCATCTTAATGTCAATTATTTTCGTATTACTTTCGACGGCAAAATGCCAATCATAGACCATATTATGATCAACTGGATACTGATAGGTAGTTATATTATTAGTGAATCATTCATAAATGCAACCTAAAGTGTACATAAGTCATGAAATCGATGATTGCCATGTCCAGTTTGTGCAATTTTAAATTTAGTTGAAATGGTTACATAGTAACAAGATTATACGATTTGTGAGCAGATCACGAAAGATATTCAAATCATTTAATAGCATACCGAAACAGGTCAAAAACTAAGATCAACGAAATATGTATAAAGGATGATAGAAATGGCAAACTAAATCGTTCTTCACGCCATACGAAAAAAAATCAACAAAGGCGGTTAAATCTTTTCAAGAAAATACTTGAACCTCGAAGTAGAATATGTCAACCATATATTAGAAAAAGGAGAGAAACTTCGTTCCTTATTCTCTTGAAGAATTACCACACACGGATGGAATTAATCTTCCTCGTCTGTCATAATTAAAAAAAAATGCTATTTATTACGTTTAAAGATGTTTGGTAGATACTCACACTCTGATCTTTAAAATGCAGTTTATCGTAGTATGTTTTGTTTCAAAAGCAGATTATTTAATCTCATGTTTTGTAGAGGACATTTGAAAGTAAGGCGTGTCCCAAAACTTGCGTTTATAATAGCTCAAACCCTCGGCAGTAAATGGCGTGAATAAGAACTAGGCGGCGGTTATAAGATTAAGGAAGTGCATAAAGTAATTTGAAATAGAAACAAGTGTGCCCCTTTTTTATAACTTACCTTGGATGGCTCACACGTCTCCGACTAGCTCAATGTACGGTTTTTATTAGGGTTTAACCAATGTGGGCTTTTTAGTTCGCTTCACTTTCACATAAAGATAATAGTTCATTAATCAACAGAAATGGGCGCCATAACTTTATTATAAAGTGTTAATTTTAAGATGTTTACAATAATTGGGTATTCTTTCTTACAATTCACTGATTATATGTTATTTGTTAAGGTTTATGCCTTTTTAATTTTGACAAATGTTATGCAATTCCTTACTAATCCTAATTTACCCTGACAAGTTAGAATTTGTTCTAATTAAACGTCTGCATTAATTAATCTATAAGTATCCAGGAGATTTCTTATACATATTTAACTAATAACCTCTGAGTAGTAAGATGAAAATATAAAAAGCTCTCTATACCCTCGTATTTCTCATTCGAATTCCTTAATCACAATTAATGATCGGTGTTTAGTTTAGCTGATATCATTCCAGGGAGTATAAGAAAAATCCCGTATGATCAAAAGCTTGTTATTTGACAAGTGATTGAAATACTAACTTGACAGCTGCAAACCAATTCAAGTCCCATTCAGGATCAACACTAGGTAAGTAACAATTCTTTTACTTTGAAACTAATCTGTTATCGATTATCATTAAGGCTTATGCCCTTATTTAACTATATTCAAGCTATGACGTTGGTCTAATTCTAATTAACAATATCTAATTCTTTCAGGATTAACATACGGTTAATGCAGAGAACCATTGAATTCGGACCTCTTCATCTTCCAATATCAACAGAGAAGAACCCCTCATCTAACCAAAGAAATGGTCTTTGACTGGTGAGTGATTTCCTAACTTGTTAGCAGTTTCTAACTAAGTTCTCCTTTCTCTCCTTATCAACTTGGAGCACATCAATACCCTCTTCCATGGTGAAGATATAATCAACCAGGAGATGAGAACTAGTGAAAAAACCTAAGAGCTGGTAGCTATCGCGGAGTCTCTAAGAGCTGAATAAAGGAAAACCCTCTATTATGATTTGTATGTATTAGCTTGTTAGTTATTTACCAGTTAAGTAATAACTGCCCTTTTTAGAAAGAAAATGTTTGTGTGATTTATCCTATCTGCCTGAAAAATTATTATGTTTTAATAATATGCTGGATTGAGTAAATAAAGCCTTACTATTGTCTGCGTGTATCCCATTTAAGCTAGGACTTTTAATTTGCTTCGCTTCTACACAGAGAAGCGTCCTTTTGCTTTTTCAACCAAAAAGGAAGTAGCAAATTTTGTTATTTATTGTTTTTAATAATTTAACCATGAGCCTTCTATTACGTCTGCTTTAGATTTATAAAAAGGGTAGGCAACCCCTTATACTGTTAATGCACTTTAAGTTGCCTATCTATTAAGTTTAACTAATACCGAACGGTATCATTGTAGAAGCTAAGATATGTACTGCTACACAAGCGGTCGCTAGTCGTTATGCACCACAAAGAAAGATATAGCTTACAGTCGAATTCAAAGGGCAGGTATCGTAGAGTTGAATAAACAAATATACTAGTAGTAGCAGTAACAAGACGCTTTAGAAGACTTAAAAATATACCACAAGGCAATATCAACCATGACAAAGAATTAAGTGTGGTGTGTTAAACGCACAGGAAATAAAACAGGCTCAAAAGTACGAAAGCAGAGCATGTAACGTTTCCCCATATTTATAACCGCAAATTAGTCTTCAATTGTATTTTGTCTAAGTGTATATTAGTTGTATTAATTTCAATATGATACTTAGACTCTCGACTAACTAGCTCGGAACAATAAGAATCCTTTTCCTACAGCTGAATGGTATTATTCTATAAGATATCAAAATTTACTTCAACCTTAAATATTACTCATCTTTCATCAATACATTACCTTATACTTGACTTTCAACTCAAGTATTGTATAAATCAATATCCTTTAGAAGTATCTCAAAACTTGACATTTAACTAAGTTATGTTTGAACTGATATATTACGATAAAACCATGCCACCAAATTTTAATAGATTGTTTTAAATGGCAAAAATTGATATCTTAAATTAATATATTATAAAGGACTCCCGTGATCTGGTGCCTGTTTACTATTATTTATTTATTTTGGTATTAATATAATATAAGCTAAATTTTATGGGAAAGGTCCTAGTACACACACAATTTCAGTTTATATTTTTATACTGTGCTCATAGTTTGGCTGTCAGTAAATTAAGGCTGGTTGAAATGGAACTGCAATAATTAACCACACAAATAAAAATGGTTGAATGCCACTCTTTCTATTTTATTTAACTGCAATACTGATTACGCTAGCTCTCGGCACACAAGACCTCTTATCTCATGAGTTGGGTTCATAAATGGACTAATCTCAAATTTTAGGTTATTTGCCTCAACGTAGCTCGTTTGCTCGTTATTAGTAGATAAAATTCACAATCTAGTAAATTGACAGATGAACACAAAATGGCATTTTGCGTACAGCGTGAAATTGAACGTTTAAAATCGTGAACTACTGTGAAAACACGTCAGGTAAATTATTTGAATATTCCCGCTTCGCAACTATTAAAACATAGCCTTGATTGTTTTTAGGATGACGTCAAAACTTCCCTTGATTGTCTGCACGCCGATCTTTCAACTGTTTATGATCGATTTTGCCCCAAAACCTGGTAACGCCGTTCTATTTTTGAAAACCACGAAGTAATTGGACTGTTGGACAAGCGCTAGGCCTCTTCGGCAAGATTTAATCTTGGATTTAAGTCTTTTTTCCGAACGCTGACACTCAATTCTTAGATCTATCCTACCTCGTAAAGGTTGCTTCGTTGCTGCTCGCAGAGCTGCTCGTAGTGACGCTGCTGGAGTATCTCAGGTTGTAGCTGCTTTCCTGGGTGCAATTTCCTCTCAGGATACTCCTGCACACTCCGCTAAGCTCCTGGACCGCTAGCCTTTGACTTCCAATGCTGATTTGGGTCGCAGTCGAACCTAGGAAATTTCAGGTGCTCGCTCCCGTTCACACGATTCGAAGAAAATTAGAAGTTTTTTAAATTTTATGACGTGGATCTTCTCATAAACACTTGTACTGAAGCACGGAGACTTGGACAATAAAACTGTACACTTTTGAACTGGTAAAAATACTTTGATTAATATAAAAACAGCAATTTAAAATGGAGCACAACTTTGCCCTGTCTGCCAATAACTTAATTCAATTGTTCTCCCTGTTAATGACAAAAAAGCATCATGTTGCTAAGATACGGTGTTATTCTACTATTAATTGGAAATTAAGATTGATAATTTTTATCACAAATCTAACATTTTCTTAAAATGTAGAATATTGTATTTTTGCTTATAACTAATTTTTTTCATAGCGTTGCACTCACAAATATTTTTAATTTTACTGCTATCCTTTTGCACTATGTTTTTAACTATTAACGCACTGATATTTGAGTTCCGCACTTTTCTCGATGCTTGCTTTTATTCTGTTGCCTCCATTCAGGAATTGCTCTTTGCAATTTTCTAAATTATTCTCCATCTTGCTTCACCCTTCTGCTTGCTCACAAATTTCACCAGTGAACAAACCTATAATTTTTAATTATATTACTTTAGTCGCAAGCCAAATTTAAACCCTCTGAAATCTGTTTTGCTTTTGCGTGCCTTTATCTGACTAATTACTGTTTCTCGCATCTCATAATCAATGCGTTTAATATTTTTATTCTTGTTTAAAGTTGCAATTACATAAAATATCCCAACTCTGTGCTTTATTGACTCGGTTGAATCTTTTGCACTGCGAACAGAGCCAAGTTGTAGGCTTAATACCATTTCAATATACAGTCGAACTTCCATATAGTGATGTTCAAAAATCCCCACAAAAACATTACTATATAGAAACTTTACTATATAGAATTTATACTTCAAAGATTTAGAATGCATTTAAAAACCCCTAAGAAATCCTATAATTCGCTTAACGATTTAGTAGTGGTAAAGGTAAAGACATTCCTAAGTACTTGGGTAAAACTTTGTGAGAAAAACATCATGGTATAAAACTTGAACATCACAATTTAGAGGTGTTCTTATATGCATTTTATGCCGAAGATCAAAATCCTATTAAATCATCACTAAATAGAAAAAGATTATTAAATAGAAGTTCGCTGAATGGGGGTTTGACTGTATATATATTTCTAAATAAACCAAATCGCTGAAAACGCCAAAACCCCTGCAAGCGCTTGAACTAACTTGTAATTTAAACAATAAATATTCTAATTACAATAATTAACTCTAACTCCTTAGCATAAAATTTCGGCTTAGACCGCGTAGTATTTTTATAGGAACACCCAGCATTTTCTGGCTTAATGTGCCTTGCACCTTGTGAACTCGAGCAAAAACCCGCGCGATGGCTATGCTCTTTGGTGGCTCGTGTTGTTTGAGTATCTATCACTGACGCAGTGCGACTTTCACTCTGATGATGCAAGCTGCAAGGTCTTGCGAAACGTTAGGGAATATGGATGCACAAACAGCAAAACGGCCAAATCTGCCTAAGTATCCTTGTTCTCAAGATACTCAAACAACACGAGCCACCAAAGAGCATGGCCATCGCGCGGGTTTTTGCTCGACTACACAAGGTGCAAGGCACATTAAGCCGGAAAATGCTGAGTGTTCATATACAAATACTACGCGGTCTAAGCCGAAATTCTATGCTAAGGAAAATAATTCGAGTAACCGCGAAAGCCTCAAACAGTCTAAAATGTATCTCACTTCGAACTTGTTTATTACCGATATAAAATGTCAGTGACCTTTACTTCTTTAGTTGAAATACCTGACTGCTTAACAGGATCTTTATACTGTTGACTAGCACCTGTCTAATACAATGGCTGTTCCAGTTTACCCCCAGCTCGTTGTAGAACTCCTGCAATTCTATTTTTTATGATTGAAACTTCATTCAGTAACACACGAAGTTCACTTTCGCATTACACTGACTCTACTTTAGTTATTAATCTTGTACTTTGTAATAGATAGATACAATTAAACTCATATGAAATAACATTCACAAGTCGTTTTAAATAGTAGGGAAAGCTATGTTTACCACTACTTATTTAACTTGGAGTTATTATCAGATCACAATTAATGGAATTCAACCACCAACGTAAATTTTATATGAATATTTTTCAATGTTATTTTAATATTTGTTATTTCCAATAGAAACCAATTTGGTTTCCCTAATAACTGCTACCTGTCATTCATACTACTTTTCTATTCTTGTACTGTCTTTACCAACTGGATATTAAAAATTAAAATAAATCCTACATGCAGTTGCATATTGCATCATAAGCAACATACAAAAAGGTTATATAAAATCACAACTGGATCAGAATGCAAACGCCCAGAAGGGGCAGTAATCAACCAAAAAACTATGTTGAATAATATCAGATTGAAACTTAACTAAATTTACAATTAAATAATGACTCAAAAATATTAATAAGCTAGAAGCATATCCCAAATGCCTCTGTTTAAACGTCGCATATTATTGCTGCAAAATATACCAATTACAATTACAAAAAAGTCCGCTGATATAAAGGTAGAGAGAGGCATATGTGTGTGTTTACAGCTAAACTACGTTGGATATGTAATCCTGTTTTAAGTCCTGCGCAGCGCTCCACTGGGCGCTCCCCGAGCCATTGCTGACGGGTTCAGTATCATTGCCACGGGCCTGTACTACAGAAACGGTGCAACCGCGGGAATGCAGTCCGTTCAGGATAGACCGTGTTGGCTTACGTGCGGCAATATAAATTTACCTCCTACCATCAGAGGGAACGCGCACCATCATAGTTACCTGCGGCCGATGTGAGGCATGCCAAAAATGAAAAGCCTGCAGAGAGTTCAAGCACGTAGAAAGCTTTCAAGCGCGTGAAGAGCGTGGAGAGCGAGTGGAAAGTGGGCATAGTGTAACAGTAATAACGGCCCATAGAAAGCGTGCAGCTGGAACTCCGGGTTCGTTTGCTTATCAGATGGGATGGAAACTCAACAATCGAATTCACCCAAAATGCATCGAACTATGAATCCTTATGGCAGAAGGGGGGAGGTTTGAGTTTGCTTCACAGTGAGAAATTAGGTTTCTAACGCAGAAATTAAAAACGACCGTTACAATAATAATAGATTTTATTCGCAACCATATATGTAATAAGATCATTACTGACTTTTAAAAAGTTGGAAAATGAGCTATTCCCAACTTGTAACTTTCCAACCGGTCGGAAAAGTGATTGCCCTCGCAGAGGTTGAAAATGAATTCATTCCCGACCGCTGTGTAGGTAGGGACACTGGGAATCTCGTTCAACCATTAATGCGCGTCACAACCTGTTGTATCATAATATAATAATTTTTCCAATTATTGTTTAGAATAAAGTGGTTGCGAATAAAATAGTATACATACCACGGTGAAAAGTTTCATTCCTGTCTGGAGATAAAGTTGACCTCGACGCTACGCGTCTCGGTTAACTACTTAATCTCTCGACAGTAATGAAACACTTTCCACCTCGGTATGTAATATACTATTGCGTAAGTTATGTACAATACTTTTTGTACCACGAAGGTTACAACATTTTAAGCTAGTTCTCTTTGATTTTTTTATAAATAAAAAATTAATGCTGTTGGAAGTTGGGTTCGGTAATAGTTATTTATGTAGCAAGAGCAATAAACACGATTTATATCCTGCGGCCTGAAAATGAGACAGCGAGACAAAGGCCACAAACGCTGGTAATGCATGAGATGCATTCAACACTTTATCTACCGACCAGAATATTTACAACTAAAACAAAGTTCTTAATTTTTATAAATTTTGGCAACCTACTATGTCACTGCCTTAAATGTTGCTTAGTAGGCCGTAAAAGTACTAAAACACTTATAGAAATCACTTTGTAGTTTATCCAAATTGTGACATAAATGAAATAATGTTCCCTAGGGAGACAATATGTTAAAAACTTCTTCAGCAGTTTTCATTATTTATTTATTATTTTTCACTGCCACCAACAGCCAACTACTGGCCTACAGGTATACATCTAACAATGTAAGAAATGTCTGTTGCCATGGTATTTGTAACATAAACACAGTTCAGGGGCTGAAAAATATTGCGGTATACCTAATTCCGATTTACTGAAATGCTTTATTAATGAAAATATTTACATTTTGGTTTTCCGCTTCTGGCCGTGGAAAAATTAGTTTTTCTACGACCACTACTAAAAGTAGACCTTTTAGCATTAGCTTGTTTCACTAAAAATTACGTTTTGTACATCAGCCTGTTAAAAGTAAAATCAGCTGTTTACTTTTAGCACATGTGCTAAAAGTAAACAGCGGGTTTTCAATTTAAAATTTTAAACAAGAACTGAGGTTATAAAGTTATTCTAGTTTCTTCTTTCGTTCGAGGTGAAGTTTTTTTTAAATAATTAAAGCATTATGTAATGGATAAAGTAAAATGTGTACTATTACAATTACCTATGGTAATTAACTTTAACAGCTACCGGCTGCGCCGTCACGGCCATCTCTTTACTATGACATAAATTATAACTGTCATAAATGCAAACCTTTGTTAAATCGACATTTATGGATTAATAACAGTAAATTTAAGGCCGTAGAAAAAATATTGTGTGTAAATCGTGCCTTCGGGTTCGTTTCATAATTTTCATGTCTGTTGTATTTGTAGACATCGGGCTTCGTCCTTGAATTTCAATCTTACACTTTGAAAAAAATGATATATCTCTCTTGGTATATAGTGTGTATTTGCGGACAAAACAATGGAAACACCAACGGCTATCTAGTGCACGTTTTTTATTGATTTTAAACATTGTAGTTATATTTTTCATGTCGTACTGACTTAATGATTACAATAAAACCGCGACCGACGATTATGATCCGGTGACATGAAGAAAACGTATTTATATATAAAAATATAAAAATTAGTGGGTCCAGTTTGGTTGTCCATAATTCTACTACATATTTTACTAAACGCAGGGATTTTTCCGTCAACTGTATTTATTAGTTTGGAGCAGCAACAGTTATTGTAACGTTTTAGCACAGCTCGTGTAGTTAGTATTGCTTAACTGCAATGTACCACAGTACATGGTAGGTCTTAGGCACGTCGTACACCAACGAAACATCAAACACGCAACATGCAACGTTCGACATGAGGTAAATATTGCATGTTGCATAACCGCGTAGACAAGTGTGACAACTACATTTGTAGTATTCAAAATGTCGTCAAGCGAGGAGGATGTCGTAGTAGCTTGGCAATTTTTGCAAAATCGACGTAAACGAAAAAGGTTGCGCCGATATTGGATTCATCCGCTATTTGTACATAATCTAAGCCATAGCCCCGTAACTGTTGCACAGGAGCAGTTATCCCTCAATCCAGAAAAGTTTAAAGAATATTATAGAATGAACCAGGAAAGTTTCAGAGTGTTGGTGGAACTTATAGGACCGAGAATAGAAAAGCTAGATACCCATTACCGAAAGGCTATTTCTTCAGAGGAACGTTTATTAATAACATTAAGGTACGTAATACAAAAATAAAATATGTAATACCATTAAAATTAAACAAATACTTATAGGTAAAATATTGGTTTTTAGTACCAATCAACTATGTGTAGCGAATATCTTCGTTTCTCTGAAAATCATTTGGATATTCACTGTAGTTTCCGTGTATTTCTTGCACTGACCATGCAGGTCTTGGTACATCCGGGTGTGACGTTGGGCACTGTAGAGGATTATTAGGGCTTGGTGTTGGACAATATACAGACGATATTGAACTTACATTTGAAGTAGATGAATGACAGACACGGATATCCGCATCTTCAAGTATGTCATCCATTAGCCCTATAACTTTTTGACGAAATCGTCTGTTTTGTTTATCTGTCATTTTCATCATATCCGGCAACAAACTCCGTAAAAATGACATATTTGGATTCTCTTTGCTGCTATCTCTTTCTTGTTTGTTTTTCAGCCATCCAATGAAAGCAGCATCGGCGGAATTTGAAATTGTTGAAGCATTTTGAGAAAATTTTCGCTTTGTAGAAGTATATGTCTTCTTAGCTACAATAATGGATTTGTCAATGCCTGAATCTTGAGTTGATCCTTGATCTGTCATATCAGGTGGCGAACTTGCGTAACCATGTATTGCAGTGTCCTGACCTCTTTGGTCAGCTTGGAATTCCATAGTTTTTTCTTCATTGTCTGTATGGTCTTCAGGGTCGCTATTACCCTCATCAGAACTCTCGTTGCAGGCGCTCACAGTCTTCAAATTTCCATCGCCTGCTTTATTTTTTACGTAAGGCAAAAGAAATTCCAAGCTTTCATTTAAATAATTTTTTTTTTATTTGCACCGGTGCCGGAGGGTGGCTTTTTCATAGATCGCAAAAATGCTCCCCGGATGTTTCTCCAGCGTTCGCGACAATTTGACACTAAAAAAGAAGGAACTCTATTAAAAATTTGAACAAAAAGCTAGTGAAATAACTTTTCTTATTTTTTCAGGTATCTGGGAACAGGTGACAGTTTTAAAAATCTTTCGTTCCAGTTCTATAGAGGAGATACCACAATTGGTAGAATAGTAAAAGAAACAACTGATGCTATATGGGAAGGTTTGCAACCATTATTTATGCCAATTCCTAAGGAAGAAATATGGAAACGCAATGCTGAACGGTATTACGAATTGTGGAATTTACCAAACTGTGTCGCCGCAATTGACAGAAAACACATCCGTATAAAAAAATTTGCCAATAGTGGCTCAAGTAATTTTAATTACAAAGGTTTCTTTTCTCTGGTATTAATGGCCACTGCTAATGCAGATAGTTTGTTCACAACAATTGACGTAGGTGATTTAGGACGCAATAGTGATGGGGCTGTCTTTAAAGCATCTCATATTGGCAAACTGTTAAGAAAACAAAAAATAGGAATTCCCGAGCGTTCACATTTACCAAATAATGAAAGTGGAGAGCCCTTCCCTTATTACATATGTGGAGATGAAGCTTTTCCATTAATGCCATATTTAATGAGACCTTATCCACAAAGAGTTTTAAATGGTACAAGAAGGATCTTCAACTACAGGCTTTCCCGAGGAAGAAAGAGTGTCGAGTGTGCATTTGGAATACTTGTATCAAAATTCCGCGTATTCGAGGGACCAATTTGTTGTGAGGAGGAAACCGTAAATAAAATTGTGAAAGCCGCCTGCGTTTTACACAATTTTATTAGAATAAGGGAAGGAAAGTTTACTAATCCAATGCATTTCGAAGAAAATATACTGAACCATCCACAAATAAATGAAGTTCAAGACGGATATCGCGAAACAACATTAGATATAAAATTGCGATCATCGTTAGCTAAGTATTTTATGACACCAGAAGGATAGATACCAATACAGTGGAAATACGCATAGTTACTTGAATAGAACATTAAATAAAATTATCTATATTTACCTGAATCTTTTATTTCATTTGCCACCTCCACCCATGCTTTTTCTGTAAATTTCGTTTGCTATACTCCGTTAAGGAATAGTTCCATATACAAGGACGTTTTTCGATTGCTTTCACAAAATTTATATTAAACACGGAATTTTCAGACATTTTTCTGAACGGTACTTCTATTTTTAATAAAAATAGACGATCTTGCGTCTTCAATCACGCAACAAATACTGTGGCGAGACATGCACAGAAAACCGCATGCAGTTTATGTTGCAAGACACGTGCATCCGCCGCATTGGTGTACGATGATTTCAACGAAATCTGTGTGTTTATATTGTCTTAATGCGGCACAAGTCTATGCGCGGTATTTACCTCATGTCGCATGTTGCATGTTGCGTGTTTGATGTTTTCTTGGTGTACGACCGCGCTAAGCTTTAATCATACATAGCAGTAGTAGTATTTGTGGGTAAACTTATGTCAAGCAAGTAGGCCTTCATATGCCCTTTTTGCCAACCCCGTGGACAAGGTCTAGGCATGCAGAGTACCAAGTACCTTAGCCCTACTTAGCATTTTGCCGAGACTAAGGAGTTCCAACTCTAGCAAGAGATCTTTTACTTGCTACAAATCGTAGTAACATGGGACCCGCGGCTTTACATCACTTCCGAGTGATCGAATTCTATAGAGGTTTTCATCCGCATTTTTTAAAAACCTCACCGAGATCGGGGATCGAACTCTTGACCCTTAGATCAGTAGCCAGAATGCTTACCACTGTGCTATGGGGCCCGGCTAATCATACGTACTCAGTTGATTGCTATACACAATAATTTTATTAATATGGCGTTACATCATTTGATTTAGGCGATCGAAATTGTAAAGCAGTCTAATCAAGTTACCACATAGCTGTGGATACTGCTCATTCACTTTAGATATCAATTAATTGTTAAAGATGACATTTGTTGGTATCAATGTACGTTTCTTCATGTCAATTTTCAACTTATAGACATGGCAATATGCAATACTCAAAATATACAAAATATGCCTTTTCCTAAAATCCAGCAGCAAGATTTGTACTAAATCTTTTGTAGCGATTATTGAAAATATAATATCTGAGTGTTACGTTAGAATCTGACCAAATTCGACGATAGCAATTTTTTAGTGTTATACAGTTGCACTAAAGGTATCTATATAGCTATAAAGGGTGATTTTAATTTAAATTTTGAGGTTGACAAATAATGTCTAAAGTGAATGACCTATTTTTTATTGCGTTCACTCTATTTGTGATTCTGAGCAGACCTTGAATGTGAATATCTTTACCAATGTCCCAAATATTTAGTGACAAAAAATTGCTGATGTCAAAATGACATTGACATTTTCTAACTTCTGAAAAGTACTTCAGTTATATTAAACCCATTCCTGGCATCTTGTTGAACTAGAGGGACCAGTGATGTTATTTTCTACAACTTTTATTCACTTGATGAATTCCGATAAACTTTCAAAATTTGCATGCAAAGACTGATCAGAATCACAAATGGAGTGAACGGGGTATACGTATATCAGGTTCCTGAAAATAAATAATTGCATTTGTAACTCATAAGATGTATTAGTAAATAATTACTTCGAATAACGTATAGGTTATCGTAGTTTGAAGGTTATCCTTGACATGTTGACAATTATGTGTCTAAAATTAGGCGATCTGATGTTTTTAAACAACCGACAAAGGTTATGTAATATAAAACCAAATATGGCATTAATTCTCTTTAGATCACAAGAATAATTATGCCTTTAACACAAATAATATAACTTAAACATTACGTTGTGTACCTCGTAAAACATACATAATTATGCTAAATGTTGATCAAACCTCTTTAGAATATTTTTTTAAACCTTGAATGGTCTGCTACAATTTGCTATTGGATGATGTAAAGAGTACACTAAAAATGTTTCACCTTTTAAAAAAATTACTTTGTATACAATACATTTAAATATAACTTTTTCCGTTATTCTTGCAGAACCCATTTTGTTTTGCTTTTGTTGAAATAAAAAAGTTACCAAGAGAACTAACGCTATGTGCAAAAGAACAAGACAATTTCTTGTAAGTAAATCTAAAAGTAGCGCTTTAAATTGTTTTATTCTTCACAACACCATAGGCTACGTCCTTAATTAAAATTTATTAAGTTATTGTAAATATTACTTTTCGATTGTTCTTATCAAAATAAGTTTAAACCATCAAATAAAAACAGTAAACGCATAATCTTAAATCATTATCAAATCTATCAACATTCCTGTAGCTTGAAAACGAAAAGGTGATTCTTTAATGAAATTTAACTAATATGAATTACACAGTTAAAGTTTTCATATCTTAAGGAGCACTAAAGAATAAAAAATTACCATGAAGCAAACGGCGAAAAACACACAAACAAGCACTGTGATCTTCATATTATATAATACTAAATTGTTAGTGTTCTACTCCATTATATACTAACACCATATCAAAACTGAGAACTAATCCGTTTGTAAAGGTCACGCCTCGTAGATAAAAACTTTCAGCTATGTTGTCAGCAGCATTTTTATATGGCATTAAAATATATTTAAAAGTAGGTCTAGTAATCATGATTTTATACAAGGTTGGGTAAATGTCTGGAATATACCTTGTTGCGTGATGAATATTAATCATCATCATCATCATTTGCAGCATTTAAACATTCCATCTCTGGACATATGCCTCCCCAAGCTGTCGCCATCCTGTTCGATCAGAGGTAGTTCGCATCCAATGTGATCCTGCTACGCTGCTGATATCGTCTCGCCATCTAGTTCTCGGACAGCCACGGTCTCTTCTTCCGATTCTTGGTCTCCACTCGGTCACTTTCCTACTCCATCTGTTGTCTTGTCTTCTCATTAGGTGTCCCGCCCACTGCCATTTTAGACTTGCTATGCGCTGCGCTACGTCTTCGACTCTTGTCATATTCCTTATCCAGTCGTTTGGTTTCCTGTCTTGTAGTCGTATACCCAGCATCGATCGTTCCATTGCCCTCTGCGTTACTTTAATCTTCCTTATACTGGTTGTATAGCGTTCCTACAGAAATCTTGAATCGTTCTTTTGCTTCTCGGAACGTTAACTTCTTTGATTTTATCAAATTTACAGCTAAATCAAGTGTCTCTGGTTTATAATTTCCATAATTCCTACTCCCCGGCTTCCTTTTACATGAACGAACCATATTTCTACAAAAGATCCAGTGAAAATATTAGTTTGATCGGTTGGGGTTACTTTGAATTGTCGTTCAAAGTTTCCCCGAGAGAGACGGAAAATTCACCGAATAAATAAAAGTGCATATTAAAAAAAAATATCTCTACGAAAATTTCACTAAACAGGACGCTCAAAAAAACATTAATGACCTTATATACAAGGCTGTGTCGCATAGTTATTAAAATTTACCTTTCGGGCTATAGAAGTTTGCACATTTGCTAAAACCACGGCCTTCTGGATTAGCGTGCCTGCCGGCTCTCAGCGGCCTGTTCATTTGCGACAAATAGCATTACAAAGTTGTGACTCGGCATATCAGGGGATTGAAGTTCAGAACCACGCCAGCCGGTCTGAAACTTAGCTTTTCTCTGTCAGATTATTGTTCTGTGACTGAAACGTTAAATTAGGTTAGTTTTACGACACTTTTGTACGAAAAAAATACAAAATGAAGCAACAAACTAAATTTGCAATGAACGAAAATGCGTACGTAGAAACGTCAAAATTTGTAAATTGTGCTTGCGCGCAAAAATCAAGCATTCTATGCGTGCGAAAAGATAAAATCAAAAGCATTTTGTTGAATGCGCCTCGTCAGCTCAGCCTTCTGCAGTTTAAACGCCGAGCCAACGCTTCCAAATCCCTACAGTGGCTATATAAGGACAGTGTGGTCAATTTTAAAAAAGGCAGCCATTAAGAGTCGTCTCTACAACAACCAGCCACGCCCTTAGGTATTGTTCTGTGCACGGCCTGCTAAATTGTAAGACAAACGTCACCTTGCTAACTTGTGACATAAACCTAGGTCATAATAGCTATTTATGCAACAAGTGCTAAAAGTCGACGTTTATGCGCGAGACATGAAAATTATTAAACGAAGCCGAAGGCTGAGTTTCATAACATGTCTCGCTCATAAACGACTTTTAGCACGCGTTGCATACAATATTTTATCTACGACCTTAATTTTACCGTTATTAATCCATAAATATCGATTTAAAAAAGGTTCGCATCTGCGACACTTTTAATTTATGTCATAATGAACAGTAGGCTACGCCGCGCGGGCGATTGTTTAGCCACGCCCGTGCTGTCAAGGTGAGTTACGAAATGTAATTATTGATACTCCACATATGACTGTATTCACTACATAACGCTTTAATTATTTCAAAAACGCTTTACCTGTAACGCAAGAAGCAACTAGAATAGCTTTACAACTTCACTTGCAGTTCGAAATTGTAGTTTTTTAACCTCACTTCACTTTTAGCCCGTGTGCTAAAAGTAAACAGCTGATTTCTTTAAACACGGTAAACTATAAAACGTCACTTTTAGTGAAACAAGCTAGCGCTAAAAGGCCTACTTTTAGTAGTGGTCGTGGATAAACGGCATTTTATACGGACTGGACATATGTGAAATTCGGAGATGCTTTGCAGAGCGCTGTATACCCAGGATCGCGAACATTTGTGCAATATGAGGTGGTCAAATGTGCAGTGTAACATTAATTTTACAAGAATGTCAATAATATTACTTAAACAGAATTTAACGGCAAGAGACGATGTGAAACGTAAGGAATCGCTGCCAGCGATTAAAAATCCTCGTTAACGAGCAACCTAATTTTGGAATATAAGTCAAGGTGTCCTTTTTTATCTCCATTATTGTGTTTTTGTACATAAAAAACGAAAATTTACAACATTTTGCGTTGATCGACACAGAGATTAGGTACAAAAACTCAACAATTTTTTTTTATATTCATAATCAAACCGTTGTATTAATTCCACCAGTTAATTTAGAGGCATAGAATATTGTCTTTAATTTGATGCAATAATCTTTGGCATTAAGACATTTATATAGTTTATTATAGCTTTTGATTTGAACTAATGCGCAATTTTCGCAAATAGCATTTTACTTTAACTCGTTGACATTTACTTATGCAAACGAAAATTCGGCATTCGCTTATACAGAACACTGTAGAATTTTATGAGGATTATTTCATTCCACTTCATATTAGGGCTACTTTCAATAATAAAGGACTTAGAAGCAATTTTGTGTGACTATGTGTGATTTCGTAAAACGACTCTTAATGGCGGATTTAAAAACAACCAATCAGAAACAGGACCAAAATTGACCACACTGTCCTTATATAGCCACTGTACAAATCCCCAGAGCCAGTAGATATAGAGAGTACCGCCATTCTTTGATCCGAAAAATACCGCCATCGCCGCCATTTTTGTTCCCATCAGCAATGACTGATTGAGTTATGTCTAAATTTTTACTTGAAATTGGCAAGACTGTAAGTCTATGTCAAATTCGAGGTTATCAGGTTATGTTTTCCATCAATTTGTGTCAAATAACAAACAAAACCTAACCTACTAGCCTCGAATTTGACATAGACTTACAGTCTTGCCAATTTTAAGTAAAATTTCGGATTGCCAATAAATGTCATGTTGACGGAATTGTGTTACAAACCTCAAAGTGACGCATATGGCAAATGAACAAACATGGCGGACGTGGCGGTACTCTCCTATATCTACTGGCTCTACAAATCCTCGGGTAACAGCGCCACGCGGATCACTCGAAAAGCTTGCAAATGAGCAGGCTGCTAAGAGCCGGCAGGCACGCTAATCCAGAAGGGCGTGGCTAAAACTGTCCAATTTTAGGTTATGATAACAATGCGCCAGGAGCGCCAACATAACCTTAAGTTACTAAACTAATGTTGCCAATCTAGTTTTTAAATACTTTCGAATAAACCTGCACGACTGCCAAACTCCTTAGTATGTTTTTTCAAAAAGATATTCGGCCTTAAAACAAATTTGTCATTTTGTTCAATGTTGCCCCCCGGTTCAAAGTAACCCCGGTTTACGGTACGCCTTTTCGTTGCAAATACACAAA
Organism: Agriotes lineatus; assembly: GCA_940337035.1. Classification (NCBI taxonomy): domain Eukaryota; kingdom Metazoa; phylum Arthropoda; class Insecta; order Coleoptera; family Elateridae; genus Agriotes; species Agriotes lineatus. The sequence goes on from CALNHX010000938.1 coordinate 145,916, forward strand.
ACCACTTTTTTTATATGGTAGCATACGGTTTTCCTTTTATTTTCTCTTTTGAATAACGCAAAATTTGAATATTTTTATATAAAAAAATTTCTGAGAATAGGAAAAAATTATGGTGCGGAATTCCACAACTAATGTAATTAGCTATAAAGTTGCAGTAAAAAGATTGTTTTTTAAATTTTTCCCTAAGTACTACCGTTGCCCCCCGGAATCGCTCACGCATTACTTCAGAGGGCGCGGGCGTCACTTAAATCTAAACCTTAATTAAGTGGAAATCTTGACCGGCCGTGCAAGGAGTTGAACTCTCAACCGCTCTGGCTCGAGCGTTCCAAGATTTTCACTGTGACCTGGGCTGCAAAGGCGATCGCTGCTCGCCTACCGAGGTTCCGCGGTAAAAAGACCTAAACCAGAAGGATTTGCACACAAACAAAAAATATAGGTAACACAACTTTATGTAAATTTTTGCGTCTCCATAGCAAAATGAGGGTCCGGGATGGTGTAGCTTGAACAAGCGTCCACGTACGATCAGTAGAGTTAAGCAACGCTCTTTCTAGCCAGAAATTGGATGGGAGTTTCACGGCTGCTTCTCTCGGCGCCTTGTGGTACGGCTGCCGCGGAAGTAGTTGGTCCCGGATGTCATAATAACATCATGACAGTCGTTAGTGGGGTTGGAAGTCCGCATAAAATGTACAGTGACGCCTATAATTTGCCTTACTGTTGTTGGTTGAGTACATAATAAAAATAAAAAAAATAAAAAATAGAAATAAAATAATTTCGTCCTAGTCAATCTGGCCACATTACATTTTGCTCAGCATTTTTTAATAAAAATATCCAAACCTTACATTGCTTAAAAAATACAACAAATGGTTATTCAAATAGAGTAACATGTCGCTGTGCTTTTATTATATGTGAATAAAAAAGTAGTACCTATACAGGGTGATTCATAAGTATAGTCGTTAAATTAAATATATATATACTGACCTCAGTAGAAGTACTATTAAGGGATGTTACTTCATATGAGTTAGATGTAAATAATCCCTTAATTTATTGAATTTCGGAACAACAAATAAAAATACGTGTGTACGTTATAAGTGCATTGACTTAATAACTTGTTCTATATTTGTTATGATGCGTCACCTTAACGACCAACTAAGTGATATAATTCTAACGTTACCCTACCCCCCCAAAATAAAAGGTGAGGGGGCAGGTAGGAGAGCTAATATAATCCCGGATGAAAGTAGCAGGATTATATTTAGCTACAAAACCTCCTGTATCTATTCAACTATCTTTAAAATAATTGCAATAACAACAAATGATAACAATAACAATAATAAAAGATAACAATAACAATAACACAACACTGCACATACATTACCAATGGTTACACGAGTCGGGGCCGTTGATCCAGGGTCTCCTCCTACTTCAGAGATGAAAGCTGAAAAAAGATAAAAACGGCCACCGCATCCCTGTAGTAAAAGTAAAAAAAAATTATAAGCAACCAACAAATAATCACATGGAGGCGTGGAAGCTTTGTTAATCTAAAATGTAGGCGGGATTAGCCGAATAAAACTGACTGTCTCGATAAATGCAGTGGTTGCTGCACGTACCCGACCAGAATAGGTCGCGGATATACGTGCGCAGCGATAGAAGGTTGCGGACGCAACTTCGGATGTGCAAGAGTCGATAACTGATCGAGCACGAGTGGCTGGCATAGGTATTACACCAACTGAGGCCATGAAGGTGCATGAGCAGCGATAGCAGATTGCGGAAGTGGCTGTAAAATAAAAGTTGTGCCGGAATAATGCAGCGGTTTAGGTTTGCATGTGAATATGAATGATTTGCATGCAGGTAAAGCAGCAGAGTTACCAAAGGATGCGATGCTAGTGTGTCTATGGATACGCGTGTACTGCAGGCGGGCGAAAGAGAAATTGTGCCAAAATAAGGCGGCGATGCATAAGCACGAGAACGTAGGTATTTGACATTTAGGTTCAGCAACAGACCCACTATAACAATGCCGCGATGTCTGAGAATGTGAATTGTATGTAGGTGAAAATAAATTTGCTAGAGGAAGGCTTTGCATGTGATTGCAAATGATTTGCATGAACGTTTGACAGCAGAGTTGCCGAAGGGAGGTGGCGATGGACACATGTGTACTGCATGCAAATGAAAACACAAATACGTTAGACACAGGCGGTGAAAGACTCCTAAACGAACGGATTGCACATGCAAGAAACTTACAGTTTTGCGACACTGAATTTTGTGAATTTGTGGTTAAAAGATACGAGTTATAGGTACTGTTATAGTTAATAACGGTGTTTCCAGATATTTTGAAACTTGGGTGATGCAAGCGAGTTCTTCGGGAGGAACGATGACGGATGTTTGAAAAAGAATATTATTTATTGCACTTGGTCGCATTATCTACAAGAAGTGCGTACAAACGAGGTTGCCTTGAAGTCGACGCATTATTACGAAATGTCAACGATGTGCTGTCAGTTTGTGAAAAAATACTATTTGAATGCGGTTGAGTTATTTGCAGATAATTTTGTTGAGGTAACGATAGAAGAGCTGTACAGAAGGTTCCGTGGAGTTGCCAAAATTGACCTAGCGATGGTTATTATACTATAATTTTAGTAAGATGGCGTACAAGCTGCTGTAGTGACAATTAGAGGTTTTTAAATGAAAATTGTTATTGCACTTATCTTTTTAGTTTGCTGCAATAAACTGGTTGATATTCTTTACTGCAGCATAAGGCATCACATAAGTGTGTCTGGCTGGCTTCTGCTAGTTGTGGATGGTATTCCGGTTGGGAAATCGCAGCAGGTAATCCTTTTTTTTTTATATAGAATTTATTGCCAGATCAGCAAGACGTGTGCTATAAATGGTATTGTTAATTATTAATATAATCATAATACATGAGTTTAAATAGGTCGGCGTCTGAGGCTCCTCTGTCACTAAGGTCCTATTCTACATCATACTTTACATAAACAGCACTATTAATTATGTTTAGGTTCAGAGTCACTGGAAGTAGAGTCACTAAGTGATAGTTGTAGGAGATCGCTCGGAAGTTTTCTCTTCAGCCTCGTGTGAATGGAGCGTTGGCCAATGGTATAGTGAACCGCACCGCTGCACAGATGTAGGTTGTGGTAAAAATTTTTCGAGGAGTTGAGTATATAATTTTCAATCACGTCTAGTTCACGATGAATTTGTTTATTTCTAACAAACCACGGAGCGTTTACGATTATGCGTAGGATCTTATTTTGGATTGTTTGCAATTTCTTAATGTTGGTTTTTGATGTTGCTGCCCAAACATTGCAACCGTATGTAATTATTGGTGTTAGTATCGCAGTGTATAGTAGTTTCCCGCACTGTGTTTTTAAGGAAGATTTTTTATTAATTATAGGGTATAACATACCTAACCTAGCATAGCATTCTGTAAGTTTCTTATTAATGTGGTAACTCCACGTAAGTTTCCGGTCCATGTAAACTCCTAGATATTTGCTTTATCCATTGGATTCCCTATAATTTCTCGATCATTAATTACTATATCTGTTGGATCAATAGATCGTCGCAGAGTAAAGATCTTCGTCTCGCACTTGTCTGGATTAATGTTCGTGCACCATTTTGTAAACCATTTAGTTATCTTATCAACGCTTTCTTGCAGTTTATGTTTGACTATATTTACATTGCTACAGTCCTTAGGTTCCGGAATGTCAAACATAAAGATATTATTTAATATTGGTCCTCATATGGATCCTTGAGTTACTCCTGCATGTATGTTTGTAGCTGTGGAAAGCGTCGTACCAATTCGCACTCTGAATGTTCTGTTGATTAGAAATGATGAGATTAATTTTTGAAGATATGAAGGTAGCTTCACTTGCATGATTTTGAATCGTAACCCATCTATCCAGACACGATCAAACGCTTGTGCGACGTCTAGGAAGGCAATTTCAGTATGTTGTTTGTTTTCAATTCCACGTTCAATTGCTTCAGAAATTCGAAGAAGTTGATGAGTTGTGAAGTGCCCACATTTAAAACAAAATTGAAAAGGTGGGAGTAAGTAGTTTCCTTAAGGTGATTAACGAGTCGAGTTTGGATTATCCGTTCTAACAGCTTATCGGTCGGTAGCCTGACGGGAAGTCGAGATTTATTCCTGGTTTGTGAAACACTAGTATTACCGCCTCTTTCCACATGTCAGGGAAATAGCCCAGGAGCATATATGCATTAAATGTTGTTGCAAGCAATGCTATAGCTTAATTTGGTAAATTTTTAATAGCTATATTTGGTATCATGTCTGATCCTGGGGACTTTTTAACTTTAAGTCTTTTAATACTCTGTTGGATCTCATGCGGTGATGTGGGTTTGAATATTTTTGAATTTCCGGAATCCTTATTTTGGATGGTTGACTCAACGTGCTGCATAAATTCTTCGTTTTCTTTGTTTATTATTGTTGTAAACGTCTGTTTCAGATGGTTCACAAAAACTGCACATTTATCCGAATCTTTATAGTATACTTGATTATTTATTAGCAGTGGAGGGATAATAGTTGGTTGTCTGAGGATTCTTTTTGTCGCAGTCCAAAGATTTGGATCATTAGGGGATATATCGCATAAGTATGACTAACATTAGTTCATTTAGTGCAATTTTTGCATTTGGATCCCTTGTTCTCTGCCACCGTCTTCTAACTCGGTTTTTTTCTCTTATTAGATTTAGGGCCGGTTGCAGAAAGCAATGTTAAGTCTCGTGTTAGCTAACATCGCGTCAAAGTGAACAAAATCGCATCAATTTTGTTTACTAATGTATTAGTTACCATAAAGATTTGAGAATTGATGCGATTTTGTTCACTTTGACGCGGTGTTAGCTAACACGAGACTTAACATTGCTTTCTGCAACCGACCCTTAATATATACATTGGTGGGTGTAAATAGTTCGGGCGTTTTTGCGGCTGAGTGGTGATTGTAGATCTGTTAACTGATTCTTTAATACTATCAGTAAGTATACCCAGTATATTGTCTATTTCTTGTTTTGAGTTAAGCGCTATCCGGCATGTTATTAATCTATTAATGTTTTCTTTATATATATCCCTGTCAATTGGTCCATTGATGAGCCTCGTAAGTTTCGGAATTATTTTCGGGTAGTTATTAAATGTCATGACAATTGGCAGATGATCAGAGTCAAGCTCCGTTAGCACTACCTAATGTATTGGTTTGTTAAAATTTTTATGTAGTACAATATCCAATATATCAGGTTCATGATCTGTTCTATATGGATATCGCGTTGGCTCGGATGGTGCCATAATATGTACGTTGTGTGCAGTCGAAAGGTTATGCAGTTTTATCCCATTGGGGGTAGTCACTCTGCATCCCCAAATAGTATGTTTGCAGTTTAGGTCTCCTATGAGCAGAGTTGGTAGTTGTTCTTCAAAAACTGCCATGATATCTGTTGGGATTAATGGTTTGTTTGGAGGTTTGTATGTACATACAATTTTAAGGGTACTGTTGTCTAACATTCTGAGCTTAATTGCAATGGCTTCGAGGGTTATCAGTTCCTCCATGTCAGTCGGATATGTCATTAGGGTGCGTCTAATGATTGTCGCAACTTCTCCTGCACCGTAGGAGTTATTCCTGTCGTCACGGTATATATTATATTTGGGTATTCTCAGTTTTTCATTTTCTATCAGGTGATTTTCAGTAACGCAGGCGATGTCAATATTATGTCTATCCAAAAAGGCTATAAATAATGATCTTTGATTTTCTAGACTGTTCGCATTCCAATTTTTTATTGTTAAATTAGTGATTAGTTTCTGATTATTTGCCATTGATGAATAACATTGGGATTGCGGACATAAAGAAGTCTTTTATTGTGGCAATGTGTGGAGTAATTAAATCTAAGATTAGTTATAGTATTTGCTGTATAAACGGATTTGATGACTGTTCCGTAGATTGAGGATTTGAGTTGTTATCAGTAGAGTTTTTGGCGTTTTTAATAGCATTTAGGTATGTATTGTTGGATGTGATACTGCCTGTACTGGAGGCGTTTGGTCTTTATGGGTGAATTTTTGGATTATTCAAGTTGTTAGGAGCTCTTCGTGTGAAAGCTGTATTTTTGGATTGACTAATTTGTTTATAGTAGCTCTAACCTTTATAATTAGCTGTGTGTTCGGCTCCACAGTTCCCACATTTAGGTTTTTCTTCTTTAGTTTTAGTGCATTGGGAATAGTGATGATTGCCGGCGCATTTGACACAGCGAGGCTGTAGAAAACAATAATTTTTAGTGTGCGCATAGCGCTGACATTTTGTGCACTGTGGTATGTCGCTGTTTTTCCGGCGTGGCTCTACTTTAACCACACAGTGTGCGAGTTTTGTTAAATTAAAGATGTTTCTGGATTCAATAGAAAGTGGTAATTCAGCTACAACTAACAGCATCGGTAATTTATTTTTATTTAGCAAGCGTATTATTTGGCTTACTGGGTGCTTGAGTTCGGTTAATTCTTGGCGTATTTCGTTTTTACTGAAGGATATGGGGACGTTTCTAATAATAACTTCTAATTTAGTATTTTCAGGGTTGTGGAATGTATGATACTCGAGTGTATGATCGTCATAATATTTGGCAAGTTGACGGTATTCGTCTATGCATTCTAAGTTTATTTTTAGTTGATTTCCTTTTAAGGATATTGTAAAATTCTTTTTAGCAATGTTTTTTATGTCTTTAATTACTTCTTGATAATTACTAGAGTTATGTAGAAACACTGGTGGAATTTTTGTTTCAGTGGGCTCTGTGGCGCATTTACCATTGTTTGTTGGTGCAAATTTATTATTTGCTAAGAGTTTTCTGCTATCGAAAAGGTATGGTTTTTATGGATCAGGATCTATTGATGTCGAGTCAAGGTCTGGGCTGCGTTTAGATAATACTGTATGATTGGTGTCCATTGGGATGGTTTGATTACCGAGGTATATTAGTGTAGGAGGTTTGATTGGAGTGTTTGTCATTAATGCTAGCTAATTGTTAGGTATGAAATACTAATCCGAGGCTCAAGGCCTGTATTCCTATTATCATATGTTAATTTTCAAAAAAAAAAATTTCACCTTAATTGTTCATACGTTATCACTGTCACTGCGGTCAGACGTCCGCTCGCGGCGATTTCTCGTACAAGACCACGCAGGTGATCCATGATCCAGGTGATGTCTCCAGTGGCTGCTTACCCTCGCTGGAGGAGGTTGTATAACGTGGTCAAGTCGGAGTCACCATACAGGAAATTTATTTTAATAGTTAACATAAGCGTTTCGTTTCTGTGCCACCATTTAATCATACAGGTCATTTCCATGGTTACAAATGATACCAATAAATTAGAAAGTGTATTTTATGAGTTAACATAGGAATTATTACTTGTCAAAAAGACAATTAGAAGTTATCCTAATGTATACCACTGAAGAAAAGATACAACACACAAGTTGTTCCTACGTATCTACTTTTTAGTTGCATACCTACATCCCGGTAACAAAATTAAAGTTTCTTATTAGCAAGCACGTAATTCAAATTCGTATGTTAACTCGTAAAATAAACAGACTTGGGAAGATACTTTTATAAAAGTATCTGAAGATAAGATAAGATACATTGATCAAAAAAGTATCTTTTTTAAGATAAGATACCGATTTTTAAAAGTATTTAGATAAGATACAAGATACTTATTAAAAGTATCTAAGATACTTTTTTATATATTAAAATAATACAATTACTGTAAAAACTAAAAATTTTATTTATCAGGCCATACGCCATAAATGCAGTTACAAAAAAAAACAATTCATATAATAAATTTATTTATATTTCTGAACCTTTTAATAAAATAAAATTTTCCAGGTGGGCATCTGACAATCGTGCTCTTTTTTTACTTAGCACAAGGCCAGCGCAACTGAATATCGCACTAATGCTGTTAATGCAATGAACAAAACTGCGCGTTTAGTTGTAAACAATAAACATTGATATAACTGTTGCTATTCTAAGAAGTGCTTGCCTAGCATAATGACTATGAGAGGATTAAAGCATAAGCAAAATGACTAATGGGTAAATAGTTCTCTAAAATCTAAATACCCAAAATTTTCCAACTATGTCATAAAACAAAAGACCCTTGCTTAGTATAATGAGGGGATTAAAGCTTAAGCAAAATGAGTCAATACCCAAAATTTTTAAACTTTCTAAAGTAGAAAGTTTCAGAAAGTTTTAATTTGACTTGCTAGAAAAATACTGAAAGTATCTTAAAAGGTATCTTAAAAGATAAGATACCTAAAAAAAGTATCTAAGATAAGATACCGATACTATGTATAAAAAAGTATCTTATATAATGCAAGATACCGTAAAAAGTATCTCGATACTAGTATCTCGATACTTTAAGATAAGATACTACCCAAGTCTGAAAATAAACACTCTAATCTATTGATTTCATTGGTAACTATGGAAGTGCCCTGTATGATTAACTGCTGGCACAGAAACCAAACTGCTACGTTAGCCATTAAAATAAATTTATCTACTCCAGTGGGATAAGTAACGCATTACGTCACTCATTTGACACTATTTCAGTTAGGTAATGAAGCTCATTACACCACTCAGTTATGTAATGGTTTCATTACGCAACTCAGTTGCGTAATGACTTCATTACGTAACTGAACTAGTGTCAAATGAATGACATAATGACATTTGCCTACTAAAATATTTTAGAAAATGACAGATCTGACATTTCTCTTAATGCACTTTTCTCAATTTTAGGCAGTCGTAGATAAAATTTTGTACAATACATGTGTGATAATGCATCATTAATACAATTGTGTGCTTACATAACTCTTGCTACGCACTCGTTTGTAACTTACACACACGTATATTAATGATGCTGTTATCCCACTTGCATAGTAAATAACTATTACTAGTCCAGTCAAATTAGACAAATTTATGGCAAACTTTCGGAATAATTCAAAGTGAGCTGAATTTTTGTGTACACCTTTATTTGGTGTTTTCAAACAACATCCGAAAAGTACCCTTGATTTGACCTTGAGCTTCGTGAGTTATAGGGTGCAGATGTGGGAATAATTTGGTTTTTCGCTTATATCTTCTTTTCTATTGACTTTAGGTATATGACATTGTACAGAGAAATTGAAGGGCACAAAATTCTGTACAAAAAAGTACTTGATAGTTTTTTTGTAGGGCCGACCGTTTCTGCGAAAACTTGCCATGAACGTTGATCTGAAGGATAACACTACAGAAATACCGAGTTCCACAACTAATTTGAGGTCTGAAATGTAAAAATATACCATGAGTTGAATCGAAGGGTCTTTTTCGTATAATATTAAGACAACAATGTTCCCAAAATAAAATAATTCAAGGAAATCGCTTGGCAGGCAGCAGCTGCATCTCCCCTCTCCTATTCGGCATTTTGGGTCGACCGAGGAGTTTCTACCTGCGCTCCCGTCTTGTTCTAGCGTGTTTCCAGCCTAGCCTATAGAGTCTGCCTGCAGCCTGTTTAGCGTGTTTGTATTGAATCGGTTGTGTCGCAAGAAGTACGCGTATAACGCATAATTTTTGAAATAGACTTATTTGCCGCCGAAGCAAAATATCACAATCATTGCTTCGTGAAATTCTGTGCACCAATAACCGACCATAAAGTAGGTCGCCCAATAGATGGTAATATTATAACAGCGATGGGACAGATATTTACGTACATCGAAAATAATGAAGATTGTCAGTTTACTTTAACTAAATTAAAAGGAGCGTTAACTAATAAAATCGCAGACGACAAAACAATGTCTAAAAAAATTAGAAGAAAGATATGGAGACAGAATTGTAATTACAACAAAACAAGCCGGACAATGTATCACATGTTTTCGTGATACTAGTTACGACATTTTGAATAAAGCTTGGTATGATTCGAAAAAAGAAAATGCAGATGAGAGATTCAGGGTTTTGGAAGCAGCAGCAGCAATTCTTCGCCAGGACATACGAACCCAAGTTTGCAACACTTCCGACTATCCTTCAAGTACCACTATGTGCGATAACATTAATGATTCTATTCCTCATAGCTTATTGGTTTTTATTGAGAAGATTATTTTAAAGAGTAGAAAAGGTAAATTAGAGTCACTGAAAAAGATTTGTACGACAATCAGCCGTTCTATCATGACTGCGGTCAATGCTAGGTCGTTCATGTCTTCTTTACAGCTTGTAGATCTCTTGGTACTCCTGATAGCTCGTACGCCAGTTGATGGAGATATTTATTTTATGAGGCCAGGCAGAGGACAAGTTCCACAAAGAATTTACTCATCCCAAAGTTGTTACCATTATGAATCCAGTAAATATCATCTTTTATTTTTACATGCTGTATCCGGGTGTGACAACGTCAGCTCTTTTTAGTAAAGGTAAAACGACAGCTTTGAAGCTGTTAGAAAACCGCCAAGATTTGCAAGCTGCGGCTCAAGTTTTCACCCAAATAGGTTCCTCACACGAATTGATTTCTTCCAATGGGGTTCAATTTTTACTGGCATTTTATGGTGCTCCAATTTAAAAAGTGTCTATTGATCAATATCCTTACATGTGTTTCACGAAGATAATACGTAAAAGTAAACAGGTGAATTGAATTTATTACCGCCAACAGATAGTACAGCTAAAGAGCACCTTTACAGAGTTTATTTTTAAATACAAAAGTAGTTGGGGAATGACCTAAACCAAATTGAGTGGGGATGGAGAAACGATGCATTGGAACCAAAGAAAACAATGCAAGCTCCCGCTCCGGATTTTTTTCTAAACATGATCTTTTGTAATTGCACCAAAGGTTGTGGGCCATTGTGTGGATGTAGAAAGTTGGGGATTAAATGCTCATCAATTTGTGGTCATTGCAACAAACAATCGTGTTTAAATGCCAATGCAATTGAAGACATCTTAAAAAACCAAGTTGATGAAGGAGAGAATGAAAACCGATTAGAGATATTTTCTACTGATTATCTGGAACAATGCGACATAGAAGGAGAGGAAGAAGAAGATGAATAAAATTAACATAACTCTATTTTGACTGTTTTAAGAATAGAGAGGATATTTTGACCGACTGAGACCGTGGATTAGGCTGAAATGGGATACCACATTTAAGAAAAAACGTGTCTCAAAGGTGGTGTGAATAGGGTACTTAGAATCGGACTCATAGTTTTAACGCTATACTACGCGAAAACGGTCGATCCTACAAAAAAAACTGCTCAGTACTTTTTTGTACAGAATTTTGTGCCCTTCAATTTCTCTGTACAATGTCATATACCTAAAGTCAATAGAAAAGAAGATATAAGCAAAAAACCAAATTTGTGCCACATCTGCACCCTATAACTCGCGAAGCTCAAGGTCAAATCAAGGGTACTTTTCGGATGTTGTTTGAAAACACTCAATAAAGGCGTACACAAAAATTCAGCTCACTTTGAATTATTCCGATCAAGAATCCTTATTTGATTGGACTATACTGTATATTAAGCCTATTAAAGGATGTTGCTTCATACTAGTTGTATGTAAGTAATTCCATAATTTGTTAAAGATATCACTTGAATTTCGAAACACTAAATAAAAATACTTGTATACGTTATAAAACTATTGAATAACATTGATTTATATTTGTTATTATACGTTACCTTAACCAACTCTCTGACAACAGTACATTGCACTAAAAATTTATCGTTTACTACAAAAGATCGTGTTCGGCCTGGTGCAGTATAGTTTATTACTCAAATTGTTATGTTTGATGTCCTCTAACCACCCTGACACCTGAGACCTAGGAGGTTAGAACTGCCACTATCTCTTTTGAAACCCAGTCATCTAGCATACTGTTAATGGCATACTGAGTGATGTGCTTAGCATCGCATCAAAAACGACTGCCTTACTTCTTTACTACTACAACTGTGGTTGTCGTACTCAATTTTTGTTGAAATTTTTATGGAAATCAGTACACAGGTTGTTTACTTTCGGGGTTCACCAATTGGATTTCAAAAATGATAAGAACAAAATTAGTTAGAATGTGACCAACTTGCAGTTTCTAATCCTGCGCAATATTCAAAAAATAATTATATCTAAGTAACAGCTTTCCTTTTCGAGTTATATAAAAAAACGTGAATTTTTGATTTTCTAAGATTATTGTGTCACTCAGAATAAAACTATGTTGACATTATAAGTACAGTTTTTAAAGAAGGAAACCAATCTGACTTTGGATTCTCATTTCTATTCAAAATTACAGAGATAGTGATACGTACTGACTTTCTTATTTTTAACGTACGACAATACCGAACAGCACTTATAACAGGTCACTTTGCGTTGGAAGGCAACGGTAGTAAAGCCACCTATTGTCCGCGGCTAGCTAGTAAAATGGTAGGGTCCACGATGCTCGTAAAGTCCGGTCCTGTTTCAGGGTATTTAAAATAGTAATATGCCAGGGGCCACCGTAAAATATGATTAACCCTTAGTTGTTTCTATCTGGACTGTTTACGGTCAAGCAAAGGATCTGGTACAATATTTACGTGACGTTCTAGTTTTTTGCTAAATTGTTATTAGCAAAGAACCTAAATGCTTTAAATAGAGCCGTTCTTTACAATTATCTTTACAAATCCTTTACAAGGCCTCTTCTAATTAACGCTTATGAAATGCATGCACTTGAAGAGCGTTTTTCCTTATACTTTTGACAAGTTGAGTTTTACTAAACGAAATACAAAAGTAACTTGACGAATAGTACTTATTCTGGTATTTATACGACTGGTGTTAGAAAACCGATACAGTAAACATATACAGAACAATTACACAATCAAAATCGTAAATGTAACACCACAAACATATATAAATGTGAGGGTTCCTGAGAATTAAATAATAAAAAAGCGGAGACAGAGCTCTCTCCCAAAATGATTGCCTTGATTCGAAATGACTATTGTTAATGGTTAATGGTTTACAGATTCGGCAATGCACTGTTTTACAATACCTGAGAAAAAGTTCTCACAATTCTGCATGATGAGGTTCAAGCTGGATTCTGAATCAAACAACTCTACGCCGAGGCAACCAAGAATTTACAAACTACAGGTCAGGCTTATTAATTAATATAGCCAACAAAGTTAATGGTATTCTCAAAAACACCGATTTACTCAACCATAACAATCAACGGTTGCATTATAAAGCAAGTAACCAATTTTAAATAGCTGGGTGTCTTGGTAAACAAACACTGGAACAAGATAAAAGAAATTAAATCGAGAATCGAACAGCAAGGAAAATATTTGTCACGTTGCGAAACTTGTTGTCAGACCTGACCTAATGTTAGAATTGAGAACTCGTATATTGAGATGCTATGTATTCCCAGTTTTCTTGTACGGATGCGATAGCTGAATTCTTAACCCCTCTATAGAAACAAAGAATTGAAGCCTCCAAAATGTAACTCTACGGGCGTATGCTAAAGATCTCGTTGCAAAGAGTGACTAACTTCGAGGTACTTATTCAAATGAGGGAACAAACTGCTTACAATTAATGGAGAGGAAAACTCAATATCTAGGTCATATCATGAGAGGAAATCGATAGAAACTCCTGTAACTCATTACTGAAGGCAAAATCCAGGGAAAGCGATCAGTTGGCATGCTCCAGGATTCATAGCTAATAGATCTACGCCGCTAGTTTGGCTGCACATCAGTTGACATATTCCAGGCAGCGGTGTCTAAAACTATGTTAGCTATTTGGATCACAAACCTCCGAAAGGAGATGGTGTAAGAAGATGAAGAAGAAGGTCGGAACCACACGAGCATTGCTGATTGGAGTTGCAACATAGGCATCTTGAACATGTTTCACACCTCCGGGTATAACTACTGGGATCGAATTAGGTTGCTACTCAAATCTGTTTACACGAAGTACGCTTCAAATGCTCGATAATGTAACATATTGAAGTGGTGCCCTCTTCGACAGTCTTAATATTTTAACGAGACGGTTATTCATGGCACCTTGTTCCTGTAGCAACCTTACGAATTTTTCACACAACAGCAGACCCCTACGGCCGGGGCATGAAGGACCTAAACCTTGATTAGTTTGGTAGTTCTCGTCAGAAGATCTGCAAGTGGTCAGTTCTGCAAGTGCCCTCCAGTGATTTAAGCAATGCTTAACCTTGCCGAGCACCTGGGACTGCTCAAATTAGAATAAATTTTGCAACTTAGCAAACATATCTATTTAGGCGTACTATTAAGCATATTATAAGTCCCTAACTCAATCTCTTGTGCTCGAGCCGCCATCTTAGAAACGTTATGCACGTATTCAGTGTTCTGCTTATGTCTCGATAGCTATTAGTGCTATCAGAAATATGTTTCATATAAAATATAAAGCTTACAAAATTCAATCCAAAAAAAGTATATATATTTTTCCGTATCGATAATTGATTTGTTGTAGTTGAAAGCTGAATAATGGAGAATACGTTTTTCTATCTATAAATATCATTATCACAAATCTTCGTACGTGAAACATCTTACTATTATCTGTAACCTTCTTTACCTGGCGGTGTAGAGGCTGGTACTTCATACGCTTGCATCTGGCGGTACAATGTTCAACTTGCCCCGGATTCGGGTTACAGAGTTGGAGCGCTCCTTTTGTGCCTGCCCAGCAATCATTGTGTGCGGTCTGTGTCTTAGTGACATGTTGATCTTGATACTCTACCTCGTAGGTCTGTGATTCTGAGTAAAGCACCGTTAATTTGGTGCCCAATTGTGAATGCTTTCATCGAGCCCGACTCCAATCGTCAAGGCTGCGGAAAAAATTGACCCCCGCCGGATTCGAACCGACGACTTGCTTAATAGAAGTCTGGCGCTTTCCCACCTGCCCTAAGCGGCTTCATTACGGGAAACATTATGTTGGGGAAAATTATATACTAATTTTTTATAGTTCTACTAACAGCGATATCAGTACCAAGAAGAGCAGCATCGCCGTTCTATAAAGTACATAGGAACTGATATTATATTTAATGAGCTAACGACCGTTATAATACCGTACGACAAGTTTTGTGCAATTTATAAAACAAAACTCAACGTTAAATAGGCTCCAGACGGCACTGATACCCTTACCCTTATTGTCACGTCAGCAACAGAAATACCAATTGCCTATTAAGTTGTATCGTTGAGGAACACACATTGATCTGTCTTTTAAGACTAGAATGCACCGAGTAATAAAGCATATCTCCCCCTTGCATGTTATGGTAAAGACCGCTCGCACGTCCTGGATCCCACTGGAAACAAAGCACCGAGCATCGTCCAGCAATTGCTGTACCTTTTTAAACTTGGTAGGGTTTAGAAGGACTATCTCTCCCTCTTGGTGGCTGTCCAGGTCACCCACAGGAACTTTGATAATGCTTGTTTATCCGCCAAAACCTCGGTCGCATCCGAGATCGCTGACCACCATACGGCCAACCACTGCCACTAGGAATAGGTCCTCAGTCAGTCAGCCAAGCGCCTTGATACCGGACATCGAAATGCCATGTACCGAGGCACCCGGGGCTTGCGCTAACTATCCGTAGTACTTGTGTATATGTTGACGACTAACTGTTCGAGAGTAAACTCTCTACCACACACGTTTGTGCCTCGGTTCAACATTTCTGCGGTACCGTGCACACCCCCTTTTGATATACTCACCCTGTGCTGCTCAGCAATACGCGGAAGTAATACACATGCCTCTGCAACTGTAGAACAGGGTGGTCTCCGAATGTTCCAAGAGGTGAACTCTTGCGATCTGCTCCGGGGAAGCTCGTTTTGGATACTAGCACAGTGTAACCAGAGACACATCTCTGACAACGGTCGTGACACGTCTCTAAGCGTGGACAGCTTCGCTCCTGGCCCTGTCCCCTGTCCGACTCGTGTAGAATACTGGAACATCCGGCTGCCTGTGACCGACACCTCAAATGACGGCTTTGATCTCTTAAGCGTTTCGAATAATAGGGCTGGATTACTCCAGGCCAGACCGACCCCTCAAACAGCGGCCCCACGTTCACCCTTTGGTTCAGTCTAATTCTGCTCAACAAGCCGATGAGCTCCACCACGACAAGATAAGAGTTAGGTCTTGAGAGCACTGGACTGTGCAAGCGCTCGTTCGTGCTCTCATGGGTTCCCTCTTCTGCATTTTTGCCCTGTATACGGAGCTTCCTTTAATGCAACGTACTCGTATCAATCAGAGATTAACTGTCGAGAGCCATGCATTTTTGCAATTGCAATATTTCTGTCTGCGTCATCCTCACCCACGATTGCGCGCAGCAATTAGCCAACGAAATACGCAAAACCCCGCAGCTTCAGAACAAGGTAGCATCGCTTAGACAGTTATACTGGGCAAACTCCGTGCGGTCTGCTCGGGTCAGCTTGTCTCTGGTAGTTCTCATCGGTGATTCTACCCGATACCTCAAACGACGGTCGTGACGCGTCTCGGAACGTGGACCACGACCGCTCCTCAGACGACTGTACCACTCATCTCGGATACGTATACAAACTATCGGGCCGACACATCTAGCGACAGCTCGAGATTAGGACTGCTCCTGGTCCGACACCTCGTAACGGCGCCTTTTGCAGTGCACTATAGATTTCTTAAATACTTTCCAATATTGCAAAGCTACGAAGGGCCCGTCAGCTAGATTCAGTCGTTGTCGGCGTGCAGTTCTTTAAACGATGTAACTACCAAAGAACATCAACAGGTTTTTCAATTAGAACAAATATACTCAGACAGGTCAAGAACTTATAAACTCAGATTAATCGCAGTAGGCAATAACACAATATCTGAAACACAGAAGGTAGCGGTAACGAAATCAGAGACTAAATCAAATAAACATGTGAATTGGATTTATTAAACAACGCTGTATACAGTAACCGGTATAGAAGTACTATAAATTGTGATGAGCGTTACGTATTCGAAAGGTGCACCGGAAATTAATGATATTATAGCAGCGATTAGCACAATACAAATATGCAATCTAGTATTTAACCAGTAACATGTACAATACAACTGCAGATTCATTTACCAAGATTGCGGTACAAATATCATTAACACAAATCATTACGTTGTACTACTTATCTGAGAGCCTTACGCTTTTGCAGGAGGTGAAACAAATAGCCCCTAAATGGGCAGTTGCAGGTTGTGGAACGAATAGCCCCCAAAAGCTGCGGCTGTAGAAGGTCGACCCCCAGCAAACGTCATTAGCAAAGCCCTCAGATGATGGGGCACAAATTCTAACTAAGCTCTTATTGTTCAGAGGGGCCATTTAAAGTCGAATAGATCACTGAAGTTTCCAAACCCCCCGGATGACGTCTGTAGTGAAGTTCTCAAGCGAATGGAATCGCCCTTTTGCATTCCGCAGGTGATTCCTGTAATTACAAGCGATTAGCCAAAATGGCCAGAAATACTGTGATGATAAACCGTACCAAGGCTTAATACCGCATATCAGGGAAGCTTCCACAAATAATGCTCCACGATATTTAAAGCTAATAACTAAGACTTCGGGCACAAATCACAGAATCCTGCCGAAAGATGCTACATCTTTCCAGGCAAAAACAAAAGACCTTCTTATAAATAGCTACTACGTCTGCCGGTAAAACAGATTACAGCTTAATCGCTAACGCTGCGTTTACACAACTGACATGTTCCAATAAAGGAGCTTTACATAGCACAGGGCTGTCCAACATGTGGCCCGTGGGCCGCATGCGGCCCCCGAGGATATTTTTGCAGCCCGCGGATCGATAAATACTACACTTTGAGGAAACATGAATCTAGAATATACATCATAAATAATTGAAAACAATTAAAATAGATACATAGGGCAAAGGTATATATATATACCATTAGTAAAATAATTTTCACTTTATATTTCAACATTGTGTTAGGAAACAGTCCCGCCCACCTCCGATGTAAGGCTTGTCTTGTCCGTTGTCTCAGTCTGGCAGTTTCCACCAACGCGAATGGTGCTGTAGTGATCAGACACCTGTTTTTAATTGTTTTTTTAGTAGTGTTTAGTTCTTCTAATTGTTAATTGTTGTTAACTAATGATAACTTTGACAGTTTTTACTTATCAATGAATGTCAATTTTTATTATACATGAAATGTATTTAAATTTGATACATCGCCTAATCAAGCGCTGCATCAATTCGACGCGTAAATTGGCGATAAGAAATTCTAGCCGCGATGCACGTGGCCGCGAAGTATGAACGACCGCGTCGTTCCCTCTCCAGTGGAAGCTAGGGCAATTACCCCGATAACGCGGCAGAAAAGATATAACAGAAGATTGCACTGCCAGTTCCAGTAACTTGAGATTATTCCCCCTTGAGTCCACCAGTCGTGATCCTGTCCTCGCCTTTCCTACCTGGGCCCTCCGGTCTGACACGCTGAACTGTTTAACGGAGTAGGCCTCCAACCCTTACCAGACCAGGCTTCAAGGCCACTAGAATTCGATTTTACCTTGATTGTTGGACTTTCTTGGCAAATCGAATCCCTGAGGCTTTAACCCTGACTTGATACGCTGTTCTGTCTTGCAGGGGTAACTGCTTAAAAGCCATTTCCGACCGCCTAATTTTTAAACGCAAATCCCGGCGCCCCAACAGCTGAGATACTCCTCATAACCTCATTTTACTAATAATTAAACCTGTAACCTGTAGGAATCACAGCCTCTAGCCCGCTTGTGAGCAGCTAGAGCCCTGTAGCCGCCCTTCATAAACTCACCTGCAGGGCCCCTTTTTGGTCATTAAAATGCGAATTCCTGGACTTCGACGTTCGACTACGCAGCCCGCAAATTCCCTACCGGGGGATTGTCAACATCATTTTCCGGCTCAAGGCGAATAAATTCCATCTGCAAGATTTGACACCGCGTTCGCCCCAAGAACGATGCCTAGCCGTCGTACAGTACCAGCAACCTCTGCACCAGGAGTTAGATACTAACGCCGGTCCCAGGTAACCTTTAAAATCGCTAAATTCACCGGAAAATTACAACTTAAAATCACTGCTGAGTGGAAGGTCAAGTTTCCAGGAACAGCTCATTTTTCGAAGAATCGGCGTGCAACACTCGCCGGTGCATTGGGTTGCAGCACGACCCACGAAATCGTACACCATTCCAGAAGAACATGTTAATTTTAAATGAAGTACAACTCAAAGTTATTTTTAATTAATCATTGTAACTGGCTAAAAACATTATATTTGTTTTGGTAATGATCTGGTGTTTTACCTAATCGAATATATTATTTGAGTAAACGTATTTCTCCGATTTGAGTTTAACCCGAAGTATAAATCTTTGACGCCCTTAGTAAAGGGGTGAAACGTCATATCTCTATACGTAAATTTAGATTAATTGATGGATTTTTTTTCTTGTCGGTATTTCAAGAACGGAAAGAGATTAAGATAAAGTGAATATGATTTTTTTGTGTAGAATCACTTCTAGAATACATGATGTAAGTTTGTCGGTTACATCAGGGAACACCCTGTATATCTTTTTTATGTTTCAGTGCTTTTTGTAATGTAACTTAAGCTTCTTGAATAAATAAAAATTAGTATTGAAAAATACACGTTTTATATTTATTACAAATCACCCACAAAGTCACATACGACACATTTTATGATGCGGCCCTCATACCTTTCAAATTTTTAACAGTGGCCCTTGGGCCCCTTAAAGTTGGACAGCTCTGACATAGCAGACAAAGCAAAATTAATTTTCAAATTACAATTTTTACACGTAACGCTGGATCTTTTCGATGACGGATTTAGCTCTACTCGAAAGTAAGCTTTACTACGTGAAACTAGAGAAAGGAAACACTGAGCGCATAGCGAATTGTTCACGAAAAGGACTTAAAGAAATGATTTTTATGCACATGCATTCAATGATTGCGATACCACATGTCTCTTCCAGAAAAGAAAACGGAAATTCTTTAAAATGTTGAAATGAGATGATTCGCTCGCAGAAAGACATAAACATTTTTAATAACGAGAATATAATGCAAGACAAAGTAACTCAGTATGGAAAACCTCTTTCTTTCAAACGCCGCGCAAAGGAATGTTATTATCCAAACGCGCAACCTTCGATAAGAGCTCGATTTTGGAATTGGATTTTTCTTCCTCCTCACATCAGCCGTACGCTGAGGCGGCCGTGCCGCGGAAACGATCGAGACCTACTATAGGTATGTTATACTCACGATTCTCGAAGTAGGCTATGCATTTTAACATGCGATTTTGTTTCACGTGAACAATCGCTATGCTCGTTTTAAGAAGCGTTGCTTTCATTTTGTTAAGCCCGCCCTCCAACTAAGGGTAAATTCTTCTATATAAATTAGTTTCTGTACTAATCAAGTGGCAATTAGGCATCTATCTTCCTGCGGTATACTTTCTGCTGCGCGGCGTTGTCTCACGGAAGTCACTCGCTGAGCTCACATTTCCTGCACGTGTTGTCACAGTCCCGAGCTTTCTGCAAACATCTTCGACCAGAGAACGCCTGCATTATCTCAAGCCGTATTTACACCTTTGGTTACTGCTCCTGAGAACATTAGAGGGCAGAATGTCAAGAAGTTTCCCATAAAATAGTAGTAAGTGGATACTAAAGGGTTCGGCAGAATAATTTTACCATATTTAAAACGTTATAAGTTTGAGCAGAGTGAAACGATCTTCAAGATCAAACATGTAACAGACTCTACATACCTTTGGATTTGATATGTCAATAAAATTAGATCGCTTGCTTTGACAAGCAAGAATTTTTGTGTTCTAGCAATGTGCAAGGTTGAGGTAAATCACTGCAGTACAATGTGCGTTTTGGTTTGAACTTTGGGGTCATCAGTGGTAGAGGGGATGCACCGCCTCGACTGGCCATCTCAGATGAGTCAGAAGATAGCAAAGAGGATGGATTTGTTCACCACAAGAAGATCTGTTAGAAATAAAAGAAAATATTCAACAAGTAAGAATTGCATTTGAGCGTTTTAACGATATTTCCTGGGCATGAAGTAATTCAGACTTGGCAGCCCCACATCGTTTCATTAATCTAGCTGTAAGAGAAACTTCTTTTCCATACGTTTTAACAACATGGACGGCTCAAAAACTGCATTTATGCCAAAATTGAAGTTATCCTCGAAGAAATTCTGTGTAGTTACGTTAAATTTCATTGAACTACTTCGGGTTTGAATTGAAGAAATTGTAGTCATTTGAAAGGTTTCATAAAAGGCTATAGAATCCAAATGCTTATAGAACAATAACAATTTTCATTTACAAACCTCTAAATGTGACTAAAACAGCTTGTATGCCATCTTACTAAAATTATAATATAATAACCACAGCTAGGTCAATTCCGGCACTTCCACGGAACCTTCCCTACAGATCTTCTATCGTTACCTCAACAAAATTATCTGCAAGTAACTCAACGGCATTTAAATAGTATTACTTTCACAAACTGACAGCACACCGTTGACATTTCGTAGTAATGCGTCGACTTCAAGACAACCTCGTTTGTACGCGCTTCTCGTAGAAAATGCGACCAAGTGCAATAAATATGATTCTTTTTCGAACATTCGTCATCGACCCTCCCAAAGTACTCGCTTGTATCACCCAAGTTTCAAAATATCTGGAAACACCGTTATTAACTATAACAGTACCTATAACTCGTATCGTTTAACCACAAACAAAGGTAAATTCTTACAAATTCAAATTCACAAATCACAATTCGACCGTTTGCATTGAATCTTTCACCGCCTTCGTCTAACGTATTTGTTTTTTCCTTTGCATGTATGTGTCCATAGCCACATTCCTTCGGTGACTCTGCTGTCATACCTGCATGCAAATCGTTTGCAATCGCATGCACAGCCTTTCTCTCGCAAATTTATTTTCACCTACATATAATTCACATTCTCAGACATCGCGGCATTGTTATAGCGGATCTGTTGCTGAACCTAAATGGCAAATACCTACGTTCTCGTGCTTATGCACCGCCACCTCATTTTGGCACAATTTCTGTTTCGCCCGCCTGCAGTACAAGCGTGTTCATAGACACACCAGCATCGCCAATTTTCTTCAGTAATTCTGCTGCTCCATTTGCATGCAAATCATTCATATTCACATGCAAACTTGTACCACCGGCACAACTTTTATTTTACAGCCACTTCCGCAACCTGCTATTGCTGCTCATGCACCTTCATGGTCTCAGTTGGTGTAATACATATTCCAGCCACTCGTGCTCGATCAGTTATCGACTCTTGCACATCCGGAGTTGCGTCCGCAACCTTCTATCGCTGCGCACGTATATCCGTGACCTATTCCGGTCGGGTACGCGCAGCAACCACTGCATTTATAGAGACAGTCAGTTTTATTCGGTTAATCCCGCCTACATTTTAGATTAACAAAACTCCTACGCCTCCATGTGATTATTTGTTTGTTGCTTATAATTTTTTTTTACTTTTTCAGGGATGCGGTTGCCGTACACACGTATTTTCATTTGGTGTTTCGAAATTCAATAAATTAAGGGATTATTTACATATAACTCATATGAAGTAAAATCCCTTAATAGTACTTCTAATGAGGTTAGTATACATATATTTAATTTAACGAGTATACTAATGAATCACCCTGTATAGGTACTACCTTTTTATTCACACATAATAAAAGCACAGCAACATCTTACTCTATTTGAATAGCCATTTGTTGTATTTTTTAAGCAATGAAAGGTTTGGATATTTTTTTATTAAACAATGCTGAGCGAAATGTAATGTGGCTAGATTGACTAGGACGAAATTATTTTGTTTCTATTTTTTATTTTTTTTTATTTTTACTTTGTTCTCAGCCAACAGCCGTTAGGCCAATTATAGGCGTCGCTGTACATTTTATGGGGACTTCCAACCCCACGAACGACTGTCATTATGTTATTATGACATACGGAACCAACTATTTCAGCGGTACCACGAGGCGCCGAGAGAAGCAGCCGTAAAACTCCCATCCAATTTCTGACCAGAAAGAGCGTTGCTGAACTCTAGTGATCGTACGTAGACGCTTGTTCAAGCTACACCACCCGGGACCCTCATTTTGGTATGGAGACGCAAAAATTTACATAACGTTGTGTTACCTATATTTTTTGTTTGTTTGCAAATATTTCTGGTTTAGGTGTTTTTACCACGGAACCTCGGTAGGCGAGCAGCGATCGCCGTTGCAGTGGACGCTGGAGCCGGAGCGGTTGAGAGTTCAACTCCTTGCACGGGCGGTAAAAATTTTCACTTAATTAAGTTTTAGGTTTAAGTGACGCCCGCACCCTCTGAAGTAATGCGTGATTGGTTCGCGGGGTGGGGGCAACGGTAGTACTTAGGAAAAAATTTAAAAAAGGTCTTTTTACTGCAACATTAAAGCTAATTACATTAGTTGTGGAATTCCTCACCATAATTGTTTCCTATTCTCAGAAATTTTTTGAAATAAAAATATTCAAATTTTGCGTTATTCAAAAGAGAAAACGGTATGCTACCATATGAAAAGAGTGGTTTTGTGTATTTGAAACGAAAAGGCGTATATTTTAATCAAAATATTTCTTGCCCATATCAATATTCATCCCGCAACAAGGTATATTCCAAACATTTACTCAACACTGTATAAAACCATGATTACTAGACCTACTTTTAAATATATGTTAATGCCATATAAAAATGCTCCTGACAACATAACTGAAAGTTTTTATCTAGGCGGTGTGACCTTTACAAACGGATTAGTTCTCAGTTTTGATATGGTGTTAGTATATAACGGAGTAGAAAACTAACAATTTAGTATTATATAATATGAAGATCACAGTGCTTGTTTGTGTGTTTTTCGCCGCCTGCCTCATGGTAATTTTTTATCCTTTAGTGCTCATTAAGATATTAAAACTGTAACTGTGTAATTCATATTAGTTAGATTTCATTAAAGAATCACATTTTCGTTTTTAAGCTACAGAATAATTTTCATGGCGTTTTAAATCTTCATGTTGATAGTTTTGATAATGATTTGATTATGTGTTTAAATTTTTTATTTAATAGTTTAAACTTATTTTGATAAGAATAATCGAAAAGTAATAGGTTTTGGTTAGGGGCGTAGCCTATGGAGTTGTGCAGAATAAAGCAATTTAAAGCACTACTTTTAGATTTACTTACAAGAAATTGTCTTGTTCTTTTGCACATAGCGTTAGTTCTCTTAGTAACTTTCTTATTTCAACAAAAGCAAAACAAAATGGGGTCTTCAAGGATAACGGAAAAAGTTATATTCAAACTCATTTTTTTAAAAGGTGAGAACTTTTTAGTGTATTCCTTACATCATCCAATAGCAAACTGTAGCAGCCCATTC
The DNA here is from genome assembly GCA_940337035.1 of Agriotes lineatus. NCBI lineage: Eukaryota > Metazoa > Arthropoda > Insecta > Coleoptera > Elateridae > Agriotes > Agriotes lineatus. The sequence goes on from CALNHX010000938.1 coordinate 170,219, forward strand.
AAGATTTAAAAAAATATTCTAAACGGGTTTGATCAAAATTTAGTATAATTATGTATGGTTTACAAGGTACACAAGATAATGTTTAATTTTTATTATTTGTGTTAAAGTCATAATTATTCTTGAGATTTAAAGAGAATTAATGCCACATTTGGTTTTATATACATAACCTTTGTCGGTTCCTTAAAAACATCAGTTCGCCTAATTTTAGACACAAAATTGTCAACATGTCAACGATAGCCTTCAAACTACGATAACCTATACATTATTCGAAGTAATTATTTACTAATACGTCTTATGAGTCACAAATGCAATTATTTATTATAACCTGATATACGTATACCCCGTTCACGCCATTTGTGATTCTGATCAGTCTTTGCATGTGCATCCTTTTAACGGTATAAGGCACAGTTGATAAAAAAATATAGCACAGTTAAAGCAAATTTTGAAAGTTTATCGGAATTCATCAAGTGAATAAAAGTTGTAGAAAATAACATAACTGGTCCCTCTAGTTCAACAAGATGCCAGGAATGAGTTTAATATAACTGAAGTACTTTTCAGAAGTTAGAAAATGTCAATATCATTTTGACATCAGCAACTTTATTCGCAAAATGTTTGGCACATTGGTAAAGATATTCACATTCAGCTCAGAATCACAAATAGAATGAACGCAATGAAAAATAGGCCATTCACTTTAGACATAAATTGTCAACGCAAAATTTAAAAGAGCCACTTTACCTGAAACACAATTGCTTTTAACTACCTCTCGTGAAGGCTTATGAAGACCAATCCAACATTTTCGTATTAAGATTTTCGACTCAGAATTGTACAAGGAATATCGCTACCTGGAGTTTTTGCAACCAATTTGTATACACCCTGTATATGGTTGACATATTCTACTTCGAGGTTCAAGTATTTTCTTGAAAATATTTAACCGCCTTTGTTGATTTTTTGTTCGTATGGCGATGGCGTGAAGAACGATTTAGCCATTTCTATCATCCTTTATACATATGTCGTTGATCTTATTTTTTTGACCTGTTCGGGTATGCTATTAAATGATTTGAATATCTTGTAAACTTGTTACTATGTAACCATTTCAACTAAATTACGAAAAAATTAACGTTAATGTGGACACTGAAAAACGTTCTTCTAAACCATACACATAATAAAGGCTTATGACTGCAAGTCACCAATGACGTAATTGGAACTTTTAAAACAAAATATAGATGCAAATCAAACGTCTTTATTGCTAAAGCAGCATAATATTTCAAGAAAATTTGGGAAATTGTTCTAGGGAACTGTACATAGGCATTACTACAGTTCATGCAGTGAAAGATTGCCACGTTCGAAATGTGCAATTTTAGAGGAATTCATAATGTGGAGGAATATGTTTTTTATTTTATGAACAAGACAAAAAAGTGTACAAACGGTAAAAATCCCAAGTCGATCTGGTTCCATTTCATGAATTGGTTGTCCATTTCAAGAACTAGACCATTACATTAAGTGGGTGAGACATGTTCACTTTAAATTTACATACAATTCTAACTGTTATAGTGTATTACGTTACAAGATTGGAAGTACCTTAGTAAAGGCCGAAAAAAATTGACAAACGAGGCCCAAAGGGCCGAGTATTGCATTTTTACCCCTGTTCCAATAAACCACTTTACAATCGAATGTTGTTTAACATTTTTGTGCTACTCACTAATAAATATTAAAATCCCGTTAAATATTAGAATTTCTGTTTTCCTAAATAAAGTGCCTGGTTGTTGTTTCTTTAGAAACCAAATACATAACATTTTTCTATAACGGTCCTAGTACCGTTACACTCATAACGAGGCTGTTATTTCGTTGTTGTCATACCAAACAATTTGGATACGGGAAGTTGACATCACAGAAAACTAACCCGACAATAAGTAAAACTTAGGTTGGTAGCCCAAAAAAAATTATATTGTATTTACTCATTTTATTTATCTTTAAAAAATAACATAAGCAGTAAGTTGTTAGAACGCTACTTTGGTTACTAAAGCAAACCGTGGCAACTAACTCATACCTTCTATTTATTTTACTTCAAATGTATAACCGGTAATAATGTATTAAGGGCGTATGATTTTGCTGATAAACTGTTTACGAAGATTCGTTCTAATGGAAACGTTGAGAAACAAACGAACTTGATCAAATTCCCGAGCCGAAGGGGAGACAATTTGCCAAAGTTAGTTTGTTGAAGGAAATTTCTGAAAAACAGCAAGTGGATAAAATTAAACTTTATGACCTTATATATGTGGATTGACAAAACTGCCACTGTGTCCCTTAGCAATCACATTGTTGGGTGAACGTTTAACCTCAGTGTCAGGCTATTTCTTGTTTTACGTCATTGTGTAGAATTTACTACAACGCGTGCTACGTTTACACGAGGTCAGCAAATAACTTTCTATGCACATTAAGCATTATACACACGATTTTTCTTAGACTTTCATACATTTAAAAAAAAAAATTAATAACACATAATTTCGAAATTCAAATATAATCGGTTACAGGTAATGCGCAATCTAATTGCTTTGAATAAACTGGTTTAGCTAAACATTATTTACTGTCAGTTTGACAAAGCGCTGTAATGACGAATAGAAAGTAACACCTTCTGTGCGTCGAATCGAATCTACTCGCAGAAGGTGTTTACAGAACCATTTCCATAAGAACGATCCTTACATAAGTGAACATTTTCTAAGTATCCAAATGTTATAAAATAGCCAACTTTCTATTAGCGAGTAAGAAAAATTATTTTTTGTTATTTTGTTATATGTGTAGGCATGTGCTATGGACTGTCTATACTACTCAATCACTTAAGTAGTTCTTAAAGTAAATCCATATAAATTAAAAGTTTAGCGCCACCTTCGCTACTTTACTAATATGTATCATGCTTTTATTATTGCAACAATTGTAGACAAAAAACATACATTTTCAGGCAGACGCCCGTTCGATAGGATACCAAGGTAACGTTGAAATACCGAAGTTTGTGCAGGAAACAATGGAGCAATCGTTCAGTTGTGCCATGCAGTTGGGGCCTCAGGCAGCTAGCATTCCACAAATCGGTGGTGTCGAACAATTTCCAGAAGATAATCTAGCACTGAACAAATTGTTCGGTTGTATTTGGAAGAAAAAGGGAATAATAAACGATAATGGGGATTTAAATCTTGATAAGCTTGAGCAGTATCTTATTGACGGGTCCTCCGTAGCTGGTCCAATTCCAGCTAAGCAAAAAGACGAGCTTCGGGACATGGCGAAAGAGTGTTCGAATGTGAAAGCGGCTGATTACGGTTTAAAGGCTGTAAAGATACAAAACTGTCGTAATGAGCAATTTAAAAAGCGTGGGCTGAAATTATAAATTTGCTCATTGTGTTTGTTTGTAAGTGAATGACAAATTATATTAATAATCATAAATTTTACTACGCTTTGTAGTACATATTATTTTGCATACTGTATGTTTAGACTTACAAAAATAAACTGGCTAATATAAAACTGCATTATATTGTTATTGGTGTGAAATCATTTCAAGCAATGTGTTAATGAGAAATGCAATTTAAACCTCGAATTCCCTCGGATGTAGAATTTTCTGAAATTTGCAAATTGATGTAGTGTGCATTAGTGTTTTATTATTATTAGCAACGTAATAGTAATTTACGATACAAGTAACGTTATCAAGGTTTTTACATTACAAGAGAATAGTTTGAATGAACGAGCGACGTTAGGAGCGAGTTCTTTAAAATTCTCGAGTAATGTAGAAAGCGAATAACGTTACGTATATCGTAACACGGTTTATTTTATCCTAAAATACTAATCTTGAAAAAATAGGAAAAATGGTTATTAATGACACAACAGCGAGTGGTGGTATCACTAGTAAAATAAAAACTCAATACTGTATTGGTGGTAGCACTGTCAGGTTATGTTAAATTTGAGATTTTCAGGTTAACTTTTGCGTCAGTTTGTGTCAAATAACAAACAAAACCTAACCTACTAACATCGAATTTGACATAGACTGACAATACATTTCAGTGCTGTCAACATGTGATTAATGCTAATAAAGTATCGTTATGTTATTTTTCTTAACAACACTAGTGTTGTTAAATGCATCTTAACGCAACTCGTTGCGAAGGAGTTATTGTCATAATAACATAATAGGATAAAATAAATATAATTTTACTTATTTTGTAACTACATTGCGACCATAAGAAGCAAGCTTTGTCTAAACATCTTTACAGATTTTTTCGTAAGGTGTTTCTTTATTGTGTGTTATTTTTGTTACATACAGCAGATTTACATTAAAATCATTAGTATTTTGACAAAAACCTTTGAACTAGATATATACAGGGCGTTTGAAGCAACTGGTTTACAGCGTCCAAATAAAACATGTGAATAATTACTTGGCCAAATAAGAATTAAATATAACGAAACTCGTGGAAATGGTGCACTAATAGCGCTTGTTTATAACCCAATTGTTCGCATACGTCTTGTTTGCATTCGAGCTCGATGATGACATTTTGAATCAATTGTCATAAACAATATGTTTCATACATTACCATTTGTTTTTTCTAGTTACTTAGTTTTCAAAAAACGATGCCGCTTAGCGCAGTTGGGAAAACGCTGGACTTACATTAAGCAAGTCCTCGGTTCGAATCCCGCGGGGGCTGAAATTTTTTCGCAGCCGTGGCGGTTGGAATCCACCAAATTAACTGTGCTCTACTCAGAACCACAGACCTAAGAGATAAAGTAACAACGTCAACACATCACGAAGAGCACAAAAGGCGTGCTCCAACTCTGTAACCTGAATTTAGTTAAAGTTGAGCATTGTACTATACGATTTAAGGCCTTTGGGGCATTATGTCTTAGATAATATGCTTATACTATATACTGATATAAGAAAACACGATTTACTTCGATAAGCAATATAATAATCTGTTTATAAATATGTTTTGATCGTCACCTTCACAACATAAAGAGGTGACGATCGCTACGTTACTGCCCAACCCTCCCCCTCTCCCAAAAGAAGAGAAAAAAAGGTAGAGAAGATAGGTAAGAAAACTAATATAACCCCGTATGAAAGTACTTACTTACTTAATCCGTCTTCTTGTACCCCGAGGTGTCGATGTGTCAGAATTTTTTCCATTCTGCTCTGTTCCTTGCTTGCTTCTTCGCTTCTTCCCAGGTGGTTGCTCTATCTTCTAGTGTCTTTGTTATTTGTTCATTCCATGTTGTAGCTGGTCTGTCTCTCTTCCGTTTCTTGTCTGTACCCATTTCCCATACTCTTTTCGCTATGTTGTTATTTTTCATTCTACATAGGTGGCCAAACCATTATAGCTGTCTTCTTTGTATGGTGTTTATAAGGGGTTGTACTTTTAGGCTGTCTCTTATTTCATTATTTCTTATCTTGTCCTTTCTTGTTATTCCACATATTCTTCTTAAATAGCGCATTTCGCTCCCTTGTATTCTGCTTTTTTGCCTTTTAGTGAGGGTCTATGCCTGGCTTCCGTAGATAATAGTTGGGATATATACTGATTTATATATACTCACCTTTGTCTCTTTAGATACCTCCCTTTTTCCTATAAACGCTTTCTCCAAAGTTCTGTATATCCCCGCTGCTACTCGTAGTCTGTTATTCAGCTCTGGATCTAGTTTGCCTTTAGAATTGAGAGTGACTCCGAGGTATTTCAGTTTTGTAGTTTGTTTGATGTTTTCATTTTCTATTTTCAGCTCGATTTTTTCTTGTTCTCTTGCTATCAGCATCGTTTCAGTTTTTTTAATGTTGATTTGCATGCCGGCTGCTTTCAGCTCTTCATTCCATGCATCAATACTATTTTGGAGATCTTCTTTTGTGTTTGCTATTAGTATTAGATCATCTGCAAACATAAACTCACTTACTCTGACATGTTCTAGGTTTCTAATTCCTAATGTTGCTCTCTTTGGTCTTTTTTTTTTTTAATCTTGTTTATTAATGGTGTTTCGACTGCAGAGGTCATTAACACCCTGGAACAATAATATTACATATTTCTTACATTACAAGTTGAAATTGTTATATAAGACGTGCGATATTACATATTGTAATAAACTGTAATATGTTTGTGATTGAGTGCGTATTATTAGCGAGGGCTTCTTTCAGTGTACTGGAATATTACAATGTCGCCTTTGTGTTACATATTTTGTACATTCTAGGATGATGTGCTCTACTGTTATACCTTTATTACAAGCATCACTTTTACTCGCTCTGTTATTTACTGATTTGGATATTTCATCCATCGCCGCTATGAAGAGTAAAAGGCTTAGGGTTCCTCCTTGTCTCACACCTTTGTGGCTTATGAATTCTTGTGTCGCTGCCTGTCCAATTCTTATGCTGTTCTTAGTTTCTTTATATATGCTTTGGATTACTTCCAGCAGGTGTCTGTTTAACTTTCTTGCTCTTAGAGTTCTCCAAATTAGTTCCCTCGGTAGGCTGTCGAAGGCTTTTTCCAGGTCGATAGCACATGTATATAGTTATGATGAGGCACTAACACCCCATGAAGGAGCTTGGCCTGCAAGGCGGAAGGTTAGAGCTTCCGTATCCTCGCTCTCACACCCGGCTGTCGCGTGTCAAATTCATGACACGTGGTGATGTGGTGAGCACCTCGCATTACACAACCGCATTATTACCCCTTGTTCTTTCGAACGCAGGTTCCCAATTATTTAAAGCGACTGGGTAGGCCGCCCGCCACGCTTCGATCTGGGATTTGAACTCCAGACTTCCGCGCCGCAGTCCGATGCTCTAACCATCAGAGCCACGCTGGCGCTATATAGTTTTCCATTATAATTTATTATGTTTTCTGTAATCCGCTTGAAACAAAATATCCAGTCTTGGGTGCCTTTTCCAGGTCTAAAGCCTGCCTGGTTCTCATTTAATGTAGGTTCAATTGCATCCCTTAGCTTCTTTACTATAATTGTCTCGTATATTTTATATGCTACACAGAGCAGCGATATTCCCCTGTAGTTGTTACATATCGTTTGATCTCCTTTTTTAAACACTGGTATAGTCACCGCGGTCTGCCATTCCTGGGGTATTGTTTTTGAGTTTCAGGCCTTGTTGATAATTTTTTGGAGTAAGTTTGTCCCTTCTTTGCCCATGTACTTTATCATTTTCGGTTTTATGTTATCTATACCTGCTGCTTTGCCTGTTTTTAACTTCTTTATGGCCGCTTCTAATTCCTCCTTACTTATTTCGTCTGTTCGTACTTCCTCATTGTGATTCAGTGTACCGTCACCTATAACGTTTTTGTCCATTGTTGGTTCAGCTCCGACGACCTCTTTGAAGTGTTCCATCCACCTTTCTTTTATTTCTTCTACATTTGTTAGTAGTTCACACTCTTTGTTTTTAATGTATGTTGTCTTTTCCTTTCCTTCTTTTAGTCCTTTGATTATGCGATATAGCATTTCCTTCGTTATTCCTTTCCATTCTCTTCCCAAACTCTTCCCAGGATTCTGCCTTTGCGTTTTTGATTTGTTCCTTAACTTTGGTTCTTTGTGTTTTGTATTTTTGATAATTCTCGTTGTTCCTGTCATTAATACATTTCTTCCACAGCCTTTTATTTTCCTTTACTTCTTCTTTAATTGTTTTATTCCACCATGCCGTCTGTTTTATCTGGTTGTTGTAGCAAGTTACCCCACAAACTTTTTCGGCAGCGTTTAATATAATGTTTTTAAAATTACTCCAAAGTAGTTCTATATTATCTGTTTTGAGATTTTCTGTGGCTAAATGTATTCCTTGTCGTATTTGTGTAGCGTATTTTTCCTGTGTTTCTGTATCTTGCAGCTAATAGCTTTTGAAAGTAATAGGATTATATTTAACTACAAAACCTCCTAGATCTTTTCAACTATCCTAAAAAACCAATAACAATAAATAATAATAACACATACACTGCAACTGGTCACATGAGTCTGGGTCGTTGATTGAGCGTCTCCTTTTACTTCAGATATGAAAGCTGGAAAAGAGAGAAAAAACGGCAAGCGTATGCATGAAAAAGTAAAAATTATAGACTACAAACAAATAAACACATGGAAAGGTGTGCCTTGGACGATACAAGACCGAGCGCCAGTTGCTGCCTTATACACGGACCAGAGTAGGTCATGGGTGCATGTGGTCAGCTGCAGCAGGCTGGGAACGCCACTGTGAATGTGCAACGGTCGTCAATTGACCGAGCACAAGGGTTTGCTGCACGTACCAGACCAGTGCAGGTCGAGGAGGCACGCGAGCAGCAAGTGCGGATTGCGGTTGCAGCTGCAGAAGTGGCCAATAAACGAAAGTGCAAAACATGCAAGGAAAACTTCATTTGCTAGAAGAAAGCAATGGAGATTTGCATGTGAATGCACATTTAAAGAAAAAATGACGTGGAAGCAGAAGTGTGCGTGCGGGTCAGGAATGTATGCGCCTCCCATTGCAGACAAGCCACCCATGGACATGATTGAGGTTGCATGTGTGTGGGTTGTATCATGTGATCGATGAAGTCGCAACCGGAGAAGGCGCATGCATGAGCGTGTCTAGTTTCACGTTGCTGTATGCATCCGGTCATGACGGCTATGAATGCGTGTAGTTGTAGACGTTGAACGTATTTGGTCGACATATGCCATGGAAATGGGAATTACGAAAGCAAGAGAAGGCTGTGTAAGTATACGGATAAACAGGCAGACAGCCGTGTTACAGAGAAGTTTGTGAAAATTAACCTCTGTTGCAGATTAATAAAAAACGATATGAGTTATGATGTTACGGTTAATAACATAATTATGTATTGGACCGAGTGTGGTGCAAGTAAAATGCCCCAGAAAGGTCAAAAGATCAATGTTGGTAGTCTGAAAATGAATATAGTTTATAGCACTTTGACGCGTTATTTCCGATATGTGCTCACAAAAGAGGTTGCCGTGAAGGTATTGCAAAATATCAATTTGTGTCACCCGTCAACTGGAAAAACTGTCATTTGAAGATTGTGCAGTTATATGCGGAGAATGGGAGTGCCAGAAATGACCGATTGAAGTTTCTTTTACGGTAATTTGGCTGATTTAAATTGCAAGTGACATTTATATAGGTATATAAATGATAACACTCAGCTTTTGGTTAGGCTGGTTGGTAGCGTTTCACTGCGGTAGAAGGCATCTGGGTTGGGTCTGCTAGATAAAGAAGGCACTTCAGTTGACGGTACCTTAGCAGGCAGGCGAAGTTCGCAGTTCGCAGGAAGACTGATGTCTCTCCATTGGACGATAGCGTAGCGGCAGGCTGGATTGAAGTCGTGGAAGTTACAGGACTGTTGGCCAGGTAGGTTGCTCCATGGGAAAGCAGGTGATGCGTATCACACGTCTAGGGGTTACCAGATATTAGATATACGGCCTTTGGGGCGTTATACCTTACATAATATGCTTACATATACTGATTAAAGAAAACACGTTTCACTTCGATAACCAATATAATAATCTGTTTATAAATATGTTTTTATCATCACCTTCACAACATAAACAGGTGACGGTCGCTACAGTACCTCCAGATGCAAGTGTATAAAGCACCAGCCTCTACACAGCAAGGTAAATGAAGTTACAGATAATAGAAATACTTATTTTTTCAAATTGTTCTTTAATAATCATTATTACTAACTAACATTTACATCTGTTGTATTTCTCTTATTAATTGGAATAATTGCTCCTCGCACACGATTGCAAAGTATTTTACACCCGACATCATGTGGAACTGTTTTCATGGAGCACATGAAGGCCTACCAAAAACAAATAATTCCTTAGAAATATAGCATCGAGGCTTTGAACATCAAATTACTGCTGAGCATCCTAGTATATGGAAGTTAGGAGCAATTCATCGGGAGCAAAGCTTGCATGATCTTCAGATCGAACAGTATTTAGCGGGTGTACAACTACAAGGATTGTGCAGAGAGATAGTACGGCTGATTCAAAATTATAACCAAGAAAATATCCTCGATTTTTTGCGTGGAATAGCACACAACACAGGATTTTATAAAATAACAATTTCTTTTCGGGCTCTTATAAATATAAAAAGAAAACCAACAAACACTTCTAAACACCCCAGCAACATGCTGCAGGTCCTAAGCCTTGATAAAGTGTGAAGGAAAGTTCGGATGGATTTGTTCGGTATAATTAAACTCAAAACAAATTTAAATGAAAACGAAATATATTATCCTCAAAGAATCTGATGATATTCCTGCAATGCGAAATTTCGATAAATTTTCCTTTCAATGAATTGTTGATTCGATGAATTGTGCTTCGATAAATTTATTGTATTTCGATTAATTGTCTTTTCGATGAATTGTTGTTTCGATTAATTGCGTTTCGATTAATTGTATTCCATGAATTGTGTTTCGATAAATTGTTTTCGATGAATTTTCCGGTACCGAAATAAAAATGCTGGTGATAACAGAACTGAAAATGTTTATCTACGACGGATGACATTTCCGCAAAGATTGGTTCTCAGCTTTGATATGGTGTTAGTATATAACTGAGTAGAAAACTAACAATTTAGTGTTATACAATATGAAGATCACAGTGCTTGTTTGTGTGTTTTTCGCCGTTTGCCTCATGGTAATTTTTAATTTTTTAGTGCTTCTTAAGATATGAAAACTTTAACTACCTATATAATTAACATTTGTTAGATTTCATTAAAAAATCATCTTTTCGTTGTCAAACTACATAGTAATTTCCACGGCGTTTTAAATAGCATTTTGATAGTTTGTAAAATTATTTAAGATTAAGTGTTTAATATTTTTATTTGATGGTTTAAACTTATTTTGATAAAGACAATCGGAAAGTAATATTTACAATAATATAATACGTTTTTCATAAAAGCGTAGCCCATGGTATTGTGAAGAATAAAACAATTGAAAGGTTGGGTGCAATAACCAGGCAGCTCCACTTTTTCATGAAATAGCTCTTTTTGTTCGATTCGAAGCAGAAAAATTCTCCGGATCGTTTGCTGCAGGGACAGCTCCCGCCGAAGGTATATGAGCTAAGCATCATTTTGGAGCTCTCTGCATACTTATTTGCAGCAAAAACCGGACAGCTTCTAGAGCTGCGTGGTGTTTGCACTAACCTGCTGCTATCTTTTGGTTAATATCGGCGGTGGTGTATTACAGTGTTCTAAATTTTTCAAATTATTCGAAGTGATACTTTTAGATTTACTTATAAGAAATCGTAATTTCTATTTAAGGTGACTTTGAACCTTCAAGTGAGAGATCTAACGTGTGTTCATTGCACTTCGCTGCCACTGAATATTTGCTTGATTCATGAGACAGACGAAACTTAATGCAATTCCAAAATTTAAAGAAAAACAGATAAGATACGAGTATGCACGATAAAACCATGCTTTTACTATATTTATATTTTAATCTAGATTTAATTCCCCCTCCTATTTCCGTTCCCCGTTCTCCTGTGCTTATTGCAAGCAATGAACCCGAATGGTAAACAAATAGGTTTACGGGTATTTTTTAATTTTGAATCCCCATTTCTCCTTGTAACAGAACCTAAAGATTCCTTGTGAAAGCTAGTCCTTAATAACAAAATAGCAGGAACTTACCTTACTGTGTGAAAAATATAAATCTGAAATTGAACGCTTAAATAATCGGTTAAACAGTCAGTCGGTAAATATTTCTTTATTATGGAATACACACCAGTAACTTATGTATTATGTGGTCTCGTAAGCTTACTCCTAACATAGTCTTTTCAATCGCTCTTTGTGTTGTTCTCAGCTAATTATGCCATCAAAATCTTCTAAACTTGTAATGTACTAGCTGACCCGGAAAACGTTGTTCTGTCCAAAAATAACTTGTTTTTGTACACACATCTGAATATGATCCAAATTAGACCGTAAATACATATTTTCGTAAATATCTCTACTCCACCGCAACCTACCGGGTCCATTTTTCGTAAAAATATTTCTTTCCACATAACTAACATATATTCTGAATGTAAGCCAAATCGGACCTTCAATGCAATTTATCGAAATATCTAGACCCCAACGCCACCTATTCTAAAGTGGTTGTTCAGAAACCTTCGCGGGAGTGCGCACAACAACTTACACTTACAATCGCAAGAATGGTATAGGAAAGCATACGGAACAAACGAAGAAACATTAATTTTTATGTACAGGGTGTTAATTAGTGCGCAGACAAACTTTAAGGGGCGATTTCTTGATCAATTCTAAGATCAAAAGTTTATACAAACATGGGACCTAAACAGCTTCGTTTTCGAAATACAGGATGTTGAAGTTTAAACAAAAATTATTTTTTTCTGAAAAATCTGAAAAACGCCTAGTGGTATTGTAATAAAACTTAATGTAGGTTAGTATTTCATAAAGTGGCATTGTTTGGTCAAAATAAATTTAATGAATTTCTACCAGTGGCATGCATCAGAGCAACTTCAATTACCTTATTTTAAACAAATCTTGTACACCACTGTTTTTCAGCCAATACGGCAAGTATTTTAGCTTTATCCATTCGCTGTACAAAATATGTATCTTTTAGTTTTTTGTTAGAACAAACCTTTTTCGAGAAAAAGAGAAAAATCTGTAACAGCAATTTTGTTCATTGGACGTTAATGGGACCTATACGGCGTCGTTTTCAAAATACAGTTTAAAGAAGTTTAAAAAACTATTATCTAATAACAAACAATCTTATAATAGCTTCAATATTTTTGGCGTAACAATTGTTTTTTAACTTAAGGTAACTTAGGTGACTCCGATGTTCCCACCACTGGTGGAAATGAATTAAATTTATTTTGACCGAATAATGCCACTTTATGAAATACTAACCTACACCAAGTTTCATTAGAATATCCCTACCGTTTTCCAAACATTTGAAAAAAAAATTGTTTAAACTTCCACATCCTGTATTTTGAAAGCGAAACCGTTTAGGTCTCATGTTTGTATGAACTTTTTTCTTAAAATTGATCAAGGAACCACCTCTTATAGGTTGTCTATGTACTTAATTAACACCTTGTATATATATTTCAATAACCACACTTGGATGAGGACTGTAATTATAATTAGCATCGTAATGGAATGCACCAAGATTTATATCAGCGTGCAGTGTTCGTCTGGATCGAGCAGTGCGTACTCGAATGGTTTGCAGACTTGCTTCTCGTTGCTCGTCGGTTTTTGAAGCGCGTGATGACTTTTTCTTTCGTGCTTGAGGTATAGATCGACCAATCGCTTATCGTTTTGGGTGGCATAATTGATTTGGCAGCGAAGGTAATGCTTTGTGACACCTAATACAAAGTCACTTGGAAAAAGCAAAGAAAATGCCTGTAATATCTATTATCTAGTGTAGACCGTCAATTGGAATTTCACAATCAACACCACTTGTTATGTCCCACACGAACTGAAATGTCGTTGTTTGTATTTGATTCAATTCAATTCTGTCAATTCTCATACACTGAAAACAATGGTTGTATTAATTCAGAAATCTTCGGGGGCGCGAGCACAACAACTCACCTAAGTTTCAACGCAATCGGATGAATGGTATAGGAACGCATACGGAACAAACAAAATTAACATTCATCTATCTATATACGTATATAAAAATCAATCGCCGCCGCCGTGTGGTAGTAACGCAAAAACTCGAGAACGACTTGACCGATTTGGATGATTTTTTTGTTTTGTTCGTCTTACTTCCGAGGTGGTTTAGCAAAAAAGAAAATTCAGAAAAATCCAAAGAAAAAGCCGAAAAATTGGAAAATATCGAAAGTGTGTTTTTCTATACACTGTACGACTTTCTATTTGCAGTCATACTTTTATGATTCTGTACTTAATGGTTTGAAGGGTTTTCCACATCATCTCATAATCCAAAACAACGTTTGCCGAGTCAGCTAGTTTATATATATATAGATTTGCCCGAAATTATACAATAATCATGTATCTTACTTGCAGCGATTTTTAATTAATTTTCTACTATTATAATCTATTGAAGCGTCAACTAAACAAACACGGAAACTTTTCACCGTCGCCTGCAATGATAGTACTAATTTAAAACACTGACCTCACGCTTTTTACACGGATTTGCTGTAATTTTCTTGACGATTTTTAATTGACACATGTTATATAAACAATCTGTGATCGTGTTCTGTCAAACGGTGTCAACCAGAGCGAATTTCATGAAGTGGCCATAATTTGCATATACGACATTCAGCTGGCTGGCAGGCTTCACTAAGACGCAGTTTATGTTAATCAACGCAGGCAACGCTATAGATATCTTTAGTGCAACTGTATGACACTAAAAAATAGTTAGCGCAAAAAATATTAGAAGTAGGTTCGGTTATCGTTAATAAATTTTTTTAGATTTTAAAGTAACACCCAGATGTTATTGAGCACAAAGGTTGCTGCAACATTTTATTTATTTTGAAAATTACATACTAACATGTCAATAAGTTGAAAATTGCCTTGAAGAAACATAAATTAATACCAACAAATGTCAGAGTTACCAGTTGGTATCTATCTAAAGTAAATGAACAGTACCCACAACTATATGCTAACTTGATTAGACTGCTTTGCAATTTCGATCGTCCAACTCAAATAATGTAGCTATGCCATATTAATAACATTATTGAGTATAGCAGTCAAGTAAGCATTGTATGTTTAGAAGTTACACCCAACATATACGGTGGTACATTGCAGTTCAGCAATACTAACTAGTAGATCTGTGCTAAAACGTCACAATAACAACTGTTGCTGCTCCAAACTAATATAGTATATTATGATACTAGTGTATAAGTACGCCTTTAAAGCACGTGCGACGAGTTTAAGAGCACGACGCAAAGCGGAGTGCTCTTAACGTCGCTAGTGCTTTAATGACACTTATACACGTGTATCATAATCTATTCTTTCTACGATCGTAACAGAAATATAAAACTTAGTTCGATGACACTTTTTTCGGCACACTAGGTCATGTTGACATTCAAACTTACTATATTAAAATACGCCACCAATGGTAACGTGCAAAAAAGACGTAATTCGGGCGCTAATGGTAAAAGTGTTACAAACGTCACTTTTGGCACTAGAAACTGTGCACAAAGTTGTCATTTTGACACGATCGTAGAAAAAATACAGTTCACGAGACCATTCCCATTTCCCTCCTCCTGGAAACAGGCCATTATCTGATGATACCTAAACCAAGCAAAAAAACATGATAATCCAAAAAATGTCCGTTCTATAAGCCTATTATCAGCCATTTCCAAACTCCTTGAACGTGCACCTTCAATTTGGCTTCAGACCTTGTTACGCTCATTTTGTCATTTTATTTATTCATTATTTATTTATTCCGTACTCAGCCAACAGCCGTTAGGCCAATTATAGGCGTCGCTGTACATTTATGGAGACTTCCAACCCCACTAACGACTGTCATGATGTTATTATGACATCCGGGACCAACTATTTTCGTGGCAGTCGTACCACGAGGCCCCGAGCGAAGCAGCCGTGGAACTCCCATCCAAGTTCTGACCAGAGAGAGCATTGCTTAACTCTACTGATCGAACGTGGACGCTTGTTCAAGCTACACCACCCGGGACATTTTCACATATAATAGTTGAAAGAATTAATCAGATTTGGCAATTTACATTTATTTTCTAAAAAATTTTCTACCTGTTGGATAGGCAACCCTAATAACATCAGTCTTAATTCTGAACAAAGGAACAGTACTGTTTATCAGCTTGGCACATACATCTGCACTCTTATAGTTTTTTTTTTCGTTTTTCGAATTACGGAACATTTTGGTAATCTGAGATTGTGGACCGCTTTGGCCAATTTTCATTCTTTTCCATCCTCGATTCGATCGTGTGAAGTTGGTGTCCAGGGTGCTTTTTTCTTCGTTAAGCTTGGTTATAGCTGCCTTCATTTTATTGGAAGGACATGTGGGGAAAGGCAACCCTCTGGAACGCCATGGGAGCTTTTGTGTGTTGCTACCAGGCGTCCCCTACGCTGTTTTGCGGTTTTGTTGGGCCTCCTCTCCGATCGGACTGGGAGTAAAGCTGTTCATCACCACTCGCAGGTCAGTTTCTTTTCTTCAGCGCGGTTGTGTACCTAGAAATTTGTATTTTTAGCTTCTTATTCTACGCCATAGAAATGAGTTTTATCACCTTAATTGCTTTCGCTTGTGTTGGTGCAATTGGATCTCGCAATTTATCCCCCCTGGTTCCTGCAAGGGAATTAGAATCCGCCCATTGCATATCTGCAGCCCCTCGCAGCTCCTCTGGCTCCCAAAGCAAAGCCAACTGCGTTGCTTGAACTGCTGCCGAAATCCAGCGCCCTCGGCTCCACCCATCTCGGATGCCCCAGGTGCGAAGAAACGCACTGAACGAATAAACTGGGTGTGCATGCTAGATTAGGCGAACCTTTAGCATAGTTATTGCTAGCGCATATTATATAGATCTTCCCCCTTGTGTATTATTAAGACATGTTATACCCATCGTCCTACTTTAGTTACTTTTTTTATTCTAGTTAGGGCTAGCTGCATTAGTTGTGCTGCTGTTTACTGAAAGCTACTGTTTAAAGTTATTTCGGCTTACCTGAAGAGTGTCAATCTTGATTCCGGGTTGCCGGCATCGCGCGCGCTAGGCAACGCTTAAAATTTACCTTGGCTTTCTGCAAAATATAGTAACATAGTACTTGGAACTTTTTATCGGAGGTCATCTTTCCTTCGCCATTTGCAGGTTAAAAACCTCAGCACAAATTAAAACGGTTGTGGCTAGACACCCGTCCTCGGCAACCTTTGGCTCGTATTCGAGATTTCGCGAATTGTTTACGCAATTTTACGTCTAAACAGTATTACTAAGAGCATATTCAAGTAGCTGTTGTAGCATTCGTGAATATCCTGATGTATTTACATTAACAAACTACCTCGATTTAGTATGGCCGTATAATCGCCGGTGTCTTGGCAAATTAGAAATTTTAAGAAACGTCTTAATGTCAATTCGAGCTAACACTCAGGGTGAAAGGTTAGCCAGACACTTGCATGGGTCTGTTTTTTTTCCGCTCTCCGCCTCACAAGGTGTGTGCAAATTAGTTGTACCTACTCTGTACAGGCACGTTAGGAATTAATTACACTAGTCTGTTATTGCTTATAGTCTTTCCGATGTAGGTCGAGTATATTTTTAATTGTTTTTTTAGGGCCTATCTAGTATAAAATGTTAGATTTATCATTGCCCGTTTTGTCATGGATTCTTAATTGCTTTTGCAGCACCTATTTATTTTAAAGTGTTCTATTTATCATTGCCTCCCCTGTCTTATATAGACATTTATTGCTGTATGTGTGTTATCGTACTTAACTATTATTTTGTCGCCGCTTGCATTACAGTTCCAAATATTTAAATAAATGCTGTGATTAGTTATTGGTGTTTGCTGATTGTTTTGCTGGATTTATCTTATACCTTGTGGAGGTCCGACTCAAGGATTTGTCGACGTCGAGGACCTGGCGCCCTCTCCCTTGGTTTTCTTTTTCAGCGTAGCTGGAACCCCGACCCCTCTCGGCGAGTTAGCCCAGTAAGGCCGATATCTACCAGCCGGCAAAATATCATATACAACTTTCGCCAGCGCCAACCCTTCTATCCTTAGTCAGCTACTGAGACTCACTGAAAAAATCGAAGAAGAATTTGAATCCAAAAAACATACGCTTGTAGCATTTATCGATGTAGCCCAAGCATTTGACCGCATTTGGACAAAAGGCCTTATACAGTGCATACCAAATGTATGGAACCGACCTTGTTATTTTAAAACTATTCACGCTAAATCGATAAAATTTCATATGCATGCTTTTTACAAAGCCTTCTATTATTTATACAGTTATGTTATTTTTTTGATTGACAAAGTCGATAGATCAAAGAGAACTAGCTTAAAATTTTATAACCTGCGCGGTATAAAAATTATTGTAGATAACTTACGCAAAACCGATTATTATTGTAACGGTTCTTTTTAATTTCTACGTTAGACACCTAATTTCTTATTGTATAGGCATTTCAACTTTCTTAAAACAGCAATTAAAACGTCGTCTACGCCCTTAGCGTTTAAGCGCAAGCAATAATATTCCAGCTGCACTCTTTCTATGAGCCGTTACTGTTACATTAGGCCCGCTCTTCACACCCTCGAACGCTTTCCACGTGTTTGAACCCTCTCCAGGTCTTTCATTTTCTGCATACCTCACATCCGCCGCAGGTAACTATACTGGTGCGCGTTCCCTCTGATAGTTGTAGGTAAATTTCTAGGACCGTACGTAAGCCAAGACGGTCAATCCTGAACGGACTGCATTCCCGCGAGTTGCACTAATTCACTACAACAGGCCTGTAGCAAGGATCTTGAACCCGTCAGCGATGGCTTAGAGAGCGCCCCATTTACGTAGAGCACCGCGCTGGACTTAAACCATAAATACATATTCAACGTAGTTTAGGTGTAAACACTAACACATAATGCCTCTTTCTACCTTTATATCAGCGGATCTTTTGTAATTGTAATTGGCGTGTTTTGCCGTTTAAAGAAAGGCGTTTAGGATATGCTTCCACACCTTATTAATATTTTTGAGTCATTATTTAATTGTAAATTTGTTCTAAAGTTAGCTCGCAATCTGGTAAAATTCAATATAGGTTTTTGCTGGATTAATGCACCGTTCTGGGCATTTGCATTGTGACTAAGTTGTAATTTTTTTCTGTTAACACTATATTACTTTTTTGTAGGTTTTTCTGCCTTCGTAATTTCGAGTCTGTTTTATTACATGTGCGTTTAACAAGCCAAGTTTAATTCTTTGTTATGGTTGGTATTGCCTTGTCATAAGTTTTCAACTCTTATTAAAGCCTTTTGATACTGCTACTACTGGTATATTTATTTATTCAACCCCACGATACCCGATTGTTTTTTAGAGTTTACGATTGTAAAGCGGAAAACCACAAAAGGTAGATGCGTTTCGGATTCGACTGTTAGCTACATCTATAGTTTCTTTGTCGTGGGTAACGACTAGCGCCCGCTTGTTGTATAAAATTATTTTACGCATTTTCCTAACCTTAAGAACCATTGCCTGGTCCTTATTCACGCCATTTACTGCCTAGGGTTTGAGCTAGGCAGGACCGTAGTCGCATTTGGTTTAAGTGTGGCACACTATTATGAATGAAAATTTTGGGACACGTCATACAAATGTACTCTAAGCTACATAGGAATACATAATTTGACGGTCCTCGGTAGTGTAAATCTTACCTATATCTCTTGTAAAGTAATGTAGGTACTATTAAGTATTAATAATACATAATTTAGAAAATCTAAAATTATCAAATACAAGTAATTCGCAAACTACTTACTTTGAAAAACTTGTTTTGTCAAAAATTATTCACTGTCCATTTGACATAGCTCTGTAAGGGCGAAGAGAAAATAACACTTTCTCTGCCTCTAATCGGATTGATTTCCAGAAAGTGTTTTCATAAGTTTGTCAGTAACAACGAATCTTACATAAATAAATATTTCCTAAGCGTCCAAATGTTATAAAAAAGCCAACGTTTATTAGCGAGTAGGAAACTATTTTGGTTATTTTCTTATGTATAATCATGTCTATACTATTCAATCACTTAAGTAGTTCTTAAGTAAATCCATATCAATTGATAGTTTAGCGTCACTTTCGCACTGCTGTATATCATGCTTTTATTATCATAATAATAATTGTAGACTTAAAAACATTATCATATTGTCGTATTTGCAGGTAGGCGCTCGTTCGATAGGGTACCAGGGTAACATTGAGTTGCCGAAGTTTGTGCAGGAAACCTTGGAACAATCGTTCAGTTGTGCCATGCAGTTGGGGCCTCAGGCAGCTAGTATTCCACGAATACGTAGTGGCGAGCAATTACCAGAAGATAATCTAGCACTGAACAAATTGTGTGGCTGCGTCTGGAAGAAAAAGGAAATAATAAAGGATAATGGAGATTTAAATTTTGACAAACTTGAGCAGTATCTTATTGACCTGTCGTCCATAGATGGTCCAATTCCATCTAAGCGAAAATACGAGCTTCGGGATTTGGCAAAAGAGTGTTCGAATGTGAAAGCGACTGATTACGGTTTAAGGGCTGTAAAGATACAAAACTGTCTTAATGGGCATTTCAAAAAGCGTCAAGAGTTTTTTGTAATTGAATGACAAATTAAATTAATAAACATATATTTTACTACGGTTTGTAGTAGGTACATATTATTTTACATATTGTATGTAGGACTTACAAAAATAAAATGGCTAATATAAAACTGCATCATATTGGTATTGGCCTAAAACCATATCAAGCAGTGTGTTAATGAGAAATTAAATTTCAACCACTTTCTTTTAATTATTACCCAGTCGTAGACGAATATAATCTCTTGGTCTCGTGGGCGAGCAGTTAAAGCGTCTGGCTAGCAATCCGGTTACGCGAGTTCAAATTCCCCCGAATGCAGAGTTTTCTAAAATTTGAAAATTGATGTAATATGCATTAGTGTTTCAGTATTATTAGCAACGTAAATATATTTTTACATATTTTGTGACCACACTTGCGACCTTGCGAGGTAAGTTTCGTCTAAAGTCTTTACACATTTTTTCGTAAGATTTTCTTTCATTTTTTATTTTTTTTTACTTTCAGCAGCCGCGTGAGATTAAATACTTTTTGTATAAAAATATTAATCTCCAAAACAGTTAATGTTAAAGTCATATAACTTTATATTAAAATTATTAGCATTTTGATACAAATTCTTTGCACTAAACATATACATAGGGCGTTCTATAAAAAAATTTTAAGTTTTGTTTGCGAGACAGCTTTTATATTAGCAAATTTTACGTAACTTATACTTTTATAAATAACTTCACCTCCCACATCGTTGCCGGACTATGTATAACTTCTGTGTATTATTCTGCTGTGTTCGAATATATTAGTGAGATTTAGAAAACATATGCCGTGTCTCCATATGCATACCTATCATAGAAATAACATGATGGTAAAATAGAATAGAAAGATCAGCTAGTGTTTAATAGCCGTCAGCAAGCGACCGAAAGTTACTTTTTGAATAATTCTCGTATACGTATTAGATATGTAATAATTACTGCTAGCAACATTATTCCAATGCATATAAAATTGCAACTAAGAATATTTGACTGCTTCAAATTATCGAGTATGTGTATACTGAGATACGTGTGATTAGCGCGACTTTTTACGTAACAAGTTATAAGGGTGGTTTATAATAGCAGTAAAATCCTTGTCCTCTTGTTCGGGAAGCAATCGTAGGACAAAAATGTCATATAGACAGATGACATTTTTGTCATATTCCAATTAGTTAGAGATCAAGAACAATTTAAAAAGTAAATACAAAATCCGGTGATGCTTAGGAATTTCTGGCCCCCCAAGACCTCCGGACTTAAATCCCTGAGGTTTCTTCTTTGGAGCCATTGAAGCAATGAAGAAATAAAAACACGTGGACAATTACTTGACCAAATAAGAATTAGATTTAATGAAATTCCTCAACATGGTGCACCAGTAGCGCGTGTTTACGACTCATTGGTTCGCAGATATCATGCTTGCATTCGATCTTGAACAGAATTGCCTGGAGGCTGGATAAGGATTCCGTTACTTGCGCTGATCTTGTCTCTAACGTTTTTGATCACAAGGGTGAAACTGCACCCTTGTTTTAAGACAATGTAGTCAGGTTACTAAAAGGGACGATAATAATTATTGGTGGCTACTCTGAAGCACAGCCTCACGCTTCATAAGTTTAGGCTTGGAAGGGTATCACCGTTGTGAATGAATCAAACATTAAATGTTGATTGTTTTATTACAAAAATAAAGTCATATTTATACAAATATAATTGCTTAGTTACTACGATTTAAAAGTGCATGTAGTTTACTAATTTCTAATTTAAATTGATCTGCCCTCTATACCTGTTAGACAAATATCCTGCTGCAACAGTCGGGTCCCTGTACTAAATTTTAAATGTTACTCCCAACAATTAAACTTTGCTACACGTTGTCGGCGTCACAAAGAAGTTATCGCCCCACGTTGGGAGCCATAAATATGCTACGAACAAAGTTGATTTAAAACCTAGATGTACTCTTTGTTCTTTGAAGTTGATCACCCTAAAACCTACTTTGTTGTAGATATTTTTCTCTTATATAATTGTTCACTCGGTTAGCTCAATACTACTCTCAATCTGCAGGGTAACTGTTGCAGGAAATCTGACAATACACTGCAGTATATTACAATATACTTTAAAAACTAAATAAAAATTTAATTCTGCAGATAATATTCAGATTTTAGTAATATAAAGAAATTAAACCTTCAAATAACAATTATCATATTTGTTATCTAATCCAATCTTATTCCATAAACTATTAAAGTAATTGTTAATGTTTATTTTTCAAGTTACTGGTACATTTGACAATTCAAACAAATTTTGTTGATGACACTTCCAATAATTAGGTAAATGTAAACTTTAGGTTTACAAAACCATTCTTAATTAGATAAATGTGAATTAAACGAATTTATAAATTTTTATAGGCTTTTTTAATCTTTTGAATTTATCTTGTTCGTAGCTCAGTAATGAGAATTGACTTTAAATGGACTCACTTTGCTTTTCTCAGTTTTGTTGCCACGTATCATCAATCACCTCTGCTAGAAGTTGCCCCTGGAACTCGCTTGGTTATACAGCTTCTGTGTTGATATCTTCAAAATATGACAACAGTTCTTTTATGTAGATAACGTGCACTAATAATCACTTTTAACAATGTTTTAAGTAAATTCTACCCAGAGTTCATTAGTTTCACTTTAATACTGGAAGAACATTTTAATAGCTGTCGCATTTTTTTCTACCCGCCAGCTTCTTTTTTATCAAACAAAAACAATGAGTTATTTTTTCTCCTGGCACTCTTTTACAGAAGGAACATTTATTAATTACCAAATTAAATCAGTCTAGTTAAAATCTTGACAAAAGTAATTTTTTTGGGTTAGTAATATTTTTCTATAATTTTTAAACGTATTTGAAACTTTCCTAGATTTAAAACAAACCGTCACACTAGCAAGGGTAAGTTTTACTTCAGCACGTTGCAAAATTCTGCAATGCATCTCATAAGAACAATATACAATTTTAAATAGTTCAAACCACTTGCTTTGGGCCTAGTTACACATTCTA
Source organism: Agriotes lineatus (assembly GCA_940337035.1). NCBI lineage: Eukaryota > Metazoa > Arthropoda > Insecta > Coleoptera > Elateridae > Agriotes > Agriotes lineatus. Next base: position 193,399 of record CALNHX010000938.1, read on the forward strand.
TTGTCAATTGAGTTTCAAAAACACTGCATTAAATGAACATTTATAGGTTATACATATCGAGCCTGATTTATATTATATTAATTGACTTTCTCTTATTTTTACAGGTGGCCAGTTTTTGTGATTCCAGTTTTTTATGGAATATATATTTTTTTACCATTTTAATATCATAGCAATATATACAAAATACATAACGGTAGATAGGGGCGGGAATATTTACAAACTCAGGGTAATTGTCCACACAAAATATACAGATTGGCCCAAGCGCGGCATCGAAGGGACTGGTCCTCTTCAGGGGCGGCGCGGGGCGCGGTGGCGGCGTTGACTCCAGCGGCTCGACGGGATGCAGCAAGGCACCTGGCGAAGGGGAGCTCGGGGCCGGCCGTGGAGGTTGGCGTTGAGCTGATGGTCCTGACGTGAGGACCTGATGACGGCTAGCGTGGGGCGTTGCGGGAGCAGCTCGGCCTCCTTCCGGAGGGGGCGGATGCTGGGCACCGGGACCAGGCGGGTTGCGTTCCACAGCTGCTGGAGTTCTTCCTGCTTGGTGGGGTCCAGGTGCAGCTCTAATTCCGGCTCCAACTTCCGGGGTCGGCAGGTTATCCGGCTGCGAGGGTGGTAGGCCAGGAGCTCGCTTTCTGGGGTGCAACGGTCCAGGGCGAGGAATCCGGCGGGGGTGTTCTCAGGGTCCGGCGTGCGAGGGCAGCGACTCGGCGTAGCGTCCTCCTTGCGGATGCTTTCGCCGATGCTGTACCCTGGATGCAATGGCGGCTGGTGGCAACGACGGGCTCTTCGCGTTAGGGGCGACTCTGAGGTGTTGGGCGGTGAAGGCCCGAACAAACGTTCGAACAATGCTTGTTGCCTCTAAGAGAAGCAAGCCCCAAAGTGTCCGCAACCGGGCAGCGAAATGTATTCGCCGGTGATGGTTTTAAATGTATGGGCTGCATACGCCATAGCCGGTTGAGCTGGGACGCACGTAAAGTTTTCTACCGGCAGGGCCTAGAGCGTTCGGAGACAGGACTCCGCTGGAGCGTTCTTGGCCGCAAGCAAGAAGGTGCGGGCCGAAGAAGCGATCGGTGGCTGATGTGAGACTAATTGCTAGCTCTGGATCGCACAAGGATGGTGCGGATCGGAGAGGTGAAGAAAGAGAGCGAACTGGTAGATTCGACTGCTGAGTCTTAGATAAACTTGTCGGAAAATTTCTCTGCTTATAAAGAAACTCGCTGCTTTGTCTCCTGTTCCGCTGTTCTTATTGGCTAAGGGTGGGAGAGCCTCGCTGAGTGCTTCCTAATTTGAGACTCCGCGACGCTACCTAATCGGCGCCTTCAATTAGCGGCTTGATTTCGATAACTTTGGCCTCCTGGCGCCAAAAATTCGTATATTGATATCTCACTCCAGTGGTTTAGGTGACTATTACACACAACTGTCACATGACTGATATCAGCCAATGAAAACCATGCATTTTTTGAAAATCGACCAATCTCGAACTGATTAGCTGATAAGCGCCCGTGGGCTGCTTACCAAGCGATAAGCTCCCTAGGGATGATTATCAAGCTCGTGGATGGTGTCATAATTAGAAATAAAATTGCAGGAGACAAGCAATTTAAATTTTTTTGAATTATTAGATCAATTTTAAATCATAATTTGTATACGGGTTTGGTGTAATAATCTTCAAAATATAAACGCGGGCAACACACTTACATATAGTTTTGCCCGTGCCAAGAGTCATCGTGCTGGTTGCCCTTAGAAAACTGACCTCGGGCAAGCCCTCGGGACAGTTTTCATTGCAACCAACACTAGACCCTTGACGTGTGCAAAATTATCGGTAAGTATGTCTCGCCCTTGTTATATTACTATTGATTATTACACACAACTGTCACATGACTGATATCAGCCAACGAAAACCATGAATTTTTTAAAAATTGACCAATCGCGAACTGATTACTTAATAAGCGCTCGTGGGCTGCTTACCAAGCGATAAGCTCCCTAGGGATGATTATCGACCGCGTGAATGGTATCATAATTAGAAATAGAAATGTAAGAAACAAGCAATTTGAATTTTTTTGCAGTTTTAGATCAATTTTAAATCGTAATTCGTATAGGGGTTTTGTGTAATAGTTAATCTTCAAAATATAAACGGGGGCGACACACTTACATATAATTTTGCCCGTGCCAAGAGTCATCATGCTGGTTGCCCTTAGAAGCAGCCGCCAGAGACATCGCCTCAACCGTTTGCTGCGATTTTTCCAGCTGGAATAAAATACACAACGAGCAGAAGGCAGCTAGATAAACTCATCGGATGCTATCTGCTGCAGTAAACAATATCAACCAGTCTATTGCAGCCAACTAAAGACATAAGTGCAACAACAATTCTTATTTACAACCTTGTACATGCCACTACAAAAGCTTGCATGTTACCATACCAATATTCTCTTCTTCTTCTTTATTTATCCATTTTCTATCCGCTGGATATAGGCCTCCCTCATGTTTTCCGACTTTCACGGTTTTGTCAGACGTCGTACCAGTTTAGTCCTGCAGTTTTCTTTATATCGTCACTCCATCTCATCTGGGGTCTTCCTACTTTCAGTTTTTCTCCCCATGGTCTCCATCTTATTAACTTTCCACTCCATTTATTTACTCCTCTGGCCACATGTCCTGGCCATTCCCACTTTAGTAACGCTGCCCTTCTAATGACGTCCTCAACTTTTGTTTTTTGTCTTATCCATATGTTAGTCTTATGGTCTCTCAGTGTTATTCCCAATATTTTCCTCTCTATTGCTCTCTGGTTGACTTCTAGTTTATTTCGTAATTCTTTTGTAAGGATCCATGTCTCTGCTCCATACGTTACCACTGGCAGTATACACTGAATATACAGTTCCGACTTGAGAGAGATGGGTATTTCCATATTCATTATGTCTTTTAGCTTTCCATACGCTGTCCAGCCTTGTCTTATCCTTTTGTCTATTTCTAGCTTTTGATTACCTTTACCAATTGTTATTGTTTGCCCAAGGTATAGATAATTTGAGACTCTTTCTATTTGGTCGTTTCCTATCATCACTTCCTCAGCTTCTTCGTGCAGTTCCTTTGCATTAGTCATGTATTTTGTCTTATTAACGTTTATTTTTAGGCCGACCCCTGTTGGTGCTGTGTGTACATCTTTCAGCATACTTTTTAGTTCTTCATTTGTCTTCGCTATGATCACAATGTCATCGGCGAATCTTAGGTGGTTTAAGGGTTCCCCTACAATGTTTAGCACCCTGTCTCTCCATACTATACGTTTAAAGGCATCTTCTAATACTAACGTAAATAATTTGGGTGACATATTATCGCCTTGCCTCACTCCTCTTTGTATTTTAATTTTATCGCTATTTTCATGGAGCTGTATCTGTAGTGTTGCATTTTTATATATTTTGTTCGATTAGCTTGGCGTATCTATAATCTATTCTGGCGTTTTTAGGTGCTTGCAGTACCGTCCACATTTCTACCGTGTCAAAGGCTTTCTTATAGTCTACGAAAGTTACCCAGACTGTTATGTTGTATTCAGTTACCTGTTCCACTAGAATTCTCATCGTCTACAGGTGGTCCACTGTACTAAATTGTTTTCTAAAGCCCGCTTGCCCTTTCGGTTGGTAGAAGTCTAGCTTTATGGTTAGCCGATTGATAATAATTCTCGAGAATAGTTTGTAGACCTGGGAAAGCAAGCTGATGCGCCGATAGTTTTCGAGGTTGTCTTTGTTTCCCTTTTTGTATATTAGAACGACTTTTGAGTTAGTCCAAGCTGTAGGAATATTTTCTTTATCTAAACACCTGTTAAATCGCTTCTCTAATTGTGTTATTAACTCTTCTCCACCTTCTTTCAGCATTTCCCCTACAATCTCATCTTTCCCTGCAGCCTTTCCATTTTTACCTGTTTTAAGGCGTTTATAATTTCTTCCTTGTTTAGTGGTGGTACTTCTTCCGAATTCACATTTATTATCTTTCGCTGTCTTTCTTCTGGTTCCACATCACATCACTTTCTATTTTTTATTTATATAAGTCTTCGTAAAATTTCCTTACTACGTTTAAAATTTCGTTTCTGTCCGTTGCTAGGACGCCGTCTTTGTTTATTAACTTAATTACTTCCTTTTTGCTACTGTTGTTGTTTCTTCGAAAGATTTTCATTCCTCTATGCTCTTCCAGTATTTTTTGGGCTAGTTCAGATTTATATTTTCTTATATCTTCTTTTGCCATCCTCCTCGCTGTCTTGTTTACTTCTGCATATTCAACTGTATTTCTTTTGTTTTCGCTGATTAGATTTCTTCTTTTTTTCCAGCATTTTCTTTGTTTTGTCACTTAGCTTGTTATTTTTGTTAGATTTTGGTCTTGGTTTTACATATTCTTCAGCTGCTTTTTTCACTTTATTTACTATATCCTCATTTAGTCTATTTATATCCTGAACCGTATTCTGATTCGTCATGAAAAACTTTTCTATATTCGAGCGATACTTTTTTGTTTTGTTTTAGCATTTCTCGATCCAGTTGATTATGTGCGTTTTTCTGCATTTTGTTACTCTTTTCCAGCTTTTGGTTTATATTCACTTTGGCCCTTACTATTCTGTGATCACTTCCTGTATTGAATCTCACTAATACATTTACGTCTTGTATTATTTGCATACTTTTCGTTAAAACATAGTCGATTTGGTTCTTGGTTTGTCCATCTGGACTAACCCACGTCCACTTTCTGTCATCTTTTTTTTTCGAAGAATGTATTAGCGTTGTAAAGCTGTTCTAGAAAGTTGATCATCATTGTGCCTCTGTCATTTCCAGTACCTAATCCATGTCTTTCTATATACTTCTCCGTGTTGTCTTCTTGTTTGCCGACTTTGCAGTTGAAATCTCCCATTATTATTGCTTGTTGCGTTTTGTTTTCTTCAGGAGCCTTCGATATGTTTTCATAAAATTCCTGTACATATTCGTCTTCGTAGCTGTTTGTTGGAGCATATACCTGGATGACCTTTAGTGATGCTAATTTGTTTATTTATACAGTGACATGTATCACTCTATCCGATATCGCTTTAATTTCTCTTATACATGCGTATAGCCCTTTGTGTAACATTATACCCACTCCACCATGGCTAGAGTCATCTTTGTTTTTGTATAACAGGGTGTGACACGATTTCAGTTTTACACATTCTTTTCCGCTCCTTCTGTTTTCACTTATCCCTAGTATGTCCCATTTGATTAGACCTAATTCTTGTTCTAGTCCTTCTAGTCTTTCTTCCGATGAGATGGATTGTGTATTGTACGTCGCTATGTGCAGTTTAGTTTGGTTCTTTAGCTTTTTCCTTGCCAACTTTCTGCCCCTCCAGAATCCGTGAGGCAATTAACTAACGAGTCAGTGCGGGATTGTGGACTGGTCCTACCCGCCTGGGGTCCTTGATTTTTAAAATTTGACATTCAATATGGAGTATTTGGCATTAAAACGCCACGCTTGCCAGACGTGTTGGCGAGTTTTTGAAGGATAGAATATGGGAAAAGGTAAAGTAGGTTTGTGGGTGGGATTTAGATATGGGACATGGTTCCCTACCAGGATGTGGGAAGTGTAGAGAACCAAGACTCGTGTGGGCAGGGTCGTTTCCCTGAAGTAGAACTGTCCTCCACCGGGACCGCAGAGGAGTGCCTACCCGCTACCCATTATAATATAATATTATAATATAATAACCATAATAACCATCGATAGGTTAATTCGGGCACTTCCACGGAACCTTCTGTACAGCTCTCCTATCGTTACCTTAACAAAATTATCTGCAAATAACTCCACGGTATTCAAATAGTAATTTTTTACAAATTGACAGCACACGTTGACATTTCGTAATAATGCGTCGATTTCAAAGCCACCTCGTTTGTATGCCCATCTCGCAGATAATGCGACCAAGTGCAATAAACCACATTCTGTTTCAAACATCGGTGATCGGTCTTTCGGTCCACCCGAAGGACTCACTTGCAACACCCACGCTGCTAAATATATGGAAACACTGTTATTAATTATAATAGTACAACTCGTATCGTTTAAAATACAAAGATTAATTTTCACATATTCACTGTCGCAACACTGTAAATATCTTGCATGTACATTTTGTACAATTTTGTCGTTTGCATGCAAACTTGCAGAGCTTTCTTTTAACATTTATGTTTTTCCTTTGTATGCAGTGCACATGTGTCCATAGCTACCCTGCTTCGGTGACTCTGCTGTCATACCGCATGCAAACGATTTGCATTCGAGTGTAAATATGCATCGCTTTCTTTTGGAAAATTTATTTTTCACCTACATACAGTTCACAATCTCATACATCGCCGCATTGTGTTACAGGGGGTCTGTTGCTAAACCTCCATGTCAAATACCTACGTTCTCGTGCAATTATGCACCACCGCCTCATTTTGACACAATTTCTGTATCACCCGCATGCAGTACACGTGTGTCCATAGGCACACCAGCATCGCCACCTTCTTTTGGTAATTCTGCTGCTGTAGTTGCACCCAAATCATTCATATTCAAGTGCAAACCTGCACTGCCGTTTTATTCTAGGACAACGTTTGTTTTACCACCACTTCCGCAGCCTGCTATCGCTGCTCAAGCACCTGCATGGCCTCAGTCGATTCAATGCATGTACCAGTCACTCGTATTCAGTCACTTATCGACCCTTGCACATCCACAGTTGCGTCCGAAAATTTCTATCGTTGCTCACATACATCCATGACCTACTCTGGTTAAGTACTTGCAGCAACAACTTGTGCTCCGTTACATGTCGACCGTCCATGGCCTACGCTGGTTCGGTACGTGCAGCAGACTCACTTGTGCTCGGTCACATGTCGACATCACACATCCGCAATTGCGAACATGCGGCATCGAACTTTGGGCGTATTTGCAAGTTGCGCCGTACAACATCGTGTGCTAATACGGTAAAACATATGCTATACCAGCTGTTTTCAGGAAGTGCTGCTACCTGCTATGGTAACGACAACGAACACAGGTCAGTTGAAGTGTTTCAAGAAACGATGCAAATGACGGTTAGTTCATGTGGCTTATTCGTCCGTGAAGATCATCCGTTTTTAGTTGCATCACCCGACGGTTTAGTAAATGATAACGCCATTATAGAAATAAAATGCCCTTACAGTGCGAAGATGTTTAGGCCCATGGGAGGTGTTGCAAATAACAAAATAATATTCTGTGAAATTCGAGAAAGACAACTAAAGTTAAAACAGTGTGATAATTATATGTACCAAATTCAAGGACAATTAAATATAACAAAAAGAGACCTTTGCTATTTTGTTGTTTGGACTCCCACCGGTATATTCGTAGAGGTAATACACAAAGATATTTCGTTTTGGGAAAGAAATATGCTACTAAAGCTAAAACAGTTTTACTTACACCCATTACTTCCAGAACTAAGGAATTGCTTATTTGGGACACGTACCTACAGTAGATTATTGTGTAAATATGTATATAAATTATAAACTTTATAATCTGAATGTACCTTTATTTTATAATTAATCTTATGTCATAAATACCTAAATGGTTACAATTTTCAATATACCTATTATTTGGTTCATATGTGTCATTCAAAACATTTAGGTGGAAGTTCCAAGAATTTTTTTATAGTTTTATGTGCAATGTTTGGAACACGATGTTATTCGTCTGTGAATAATAAGAGTGAAACAATCATAAAACCAAAATTAGAATATCTTCCAAACCAAGCTATTACTTACGTCATTCATTAAAAATATCTTTCAAACTACGTACTATGTACAAATTCTCAAACTTCGTGTTTGTAACAGCGTGTGACAAGAAGATTAGTATAATCCGCTTACCTTTCTACCCTGCGAATACTTTTGGGTTTTGCTGTCGATTGGTGTGTTACCTATTTTGTATTACTTTTTGCAGTTTTGCTTGAACTCTTTTAGACTTTTTTTTTAAATTAAACCTTTCTAGGGAACGTAGAAAAGTAGGTCAATAGATGAGTGTCTTTACAGTACTTAGTATTAGAATGCTAAAGCGAAAAAACTGCGGGTTTTTTTTTCTTTAAGGTATATTCACAAAACGCCTTCCTGCATATCAAAGGCTATAACACATACAATTTTCATATCATCTTTTGGTCATTTACCATATAGCACAAATGATTACGGCACAGGCTTATCAATAGAGATTTTTTTCAACTGCTACCGTATTTTAGTTATATCTAATATAAAATCACTTAAATTCGTACCGCAACGCATCTCGATTCTGTTATTAAACCCAAGCCTTAAGCCAGCAGCCTTCTACGTCATCTTCTGGGGTAATACTATTTGTTTCATATTTTGGGATAGCCTGTTTGAGTACAGAGTTCTTGTGGTTTCGTTGGTAAATGATTCAATACTGATTTTTTCTTAATATACTAACGGTGGTTCGATCAGTCTGCTTCTTACAATTTCAAAGCTACTGGAGAAAGCAATTAGTCATAGACTTAATATGTCGTTAGATTTTAACAATATCATCCCTCCAACACAATTTGGGTTCAGAAAGAACCACTCCACCACCCACCAATTATAAAGGATCTGTGAAATTATCGGACGGGGTTATGGGCAGAAACAATTCACTGCCATAGCTTTCCTATACATAACTAAAGCCTTTGACAAGGTGTGGATTGACGGATTAACGTACAAGTTATTACACATAAATATTAAAAATTACATCAAGGCAATTTTATTCTCCTTTTTGGAAAACAGAACTTTTGCGGTTAAGATAAATGGCACTATTTCCTCTACGAAAAGTCTCCACGCAGAGGTTCCCCAAGGGAGTATACTTAATCCTACCCTTTTTAATATTTTCATACATGGTTTACCTCAACAAATCATTGGTGAAGTAGCTACATATGCAGATGATACTGCGGTAATAATACAAAGTGTTAGTATCACAGAAACTGTGGGACGTCTTCAACGCTCAATGAATATTCTAACTAAATGGTTCACAAAATGGGGAATAACAGTTAACTCCTCGAAATGTAGCAACAACATTTTCACACTGAAACGCATCCCAGATGAGATCTCTAACATCAAAGTGAACGGTTCTGAAATCCCATGGATGGACAAAAACACAAGCGTTAAGTATCTTGGTTTACACTTTGACACCAGACTAACATGGAGTACACACATCAACAAAAAGCTTAACGAGGGATATACTCGACTAGCTGTACTATAGCCGTTACTAAATAGGAAAACACCTCGTCGGACCGACTGTGCAATTCTTCTATACACCGCTCTTTTAAGATCTCTAATTACTTATGCGTGCCCAGTATGGAGTGCCACTTCTGCTACCAACATAAGAAAAATACAGGTCTTTCAAAATAAAGTGCTCCGCATAGCAATCAATTCCCCCTGGTTCATTAGTAACCAGCAGATACATACGGAGCTACGAATAACAACTATTGAGCAGTTCATCCAAAAAAGTGCCCAAAAATTCTTCGACTACATAAATGTATGCCCTAGTGCAGCGCAACATCACCTTGGTCAACTAAACATACATACAAAGCTAAGAAGAAAACTACCGCAAGATAAACTAATGGACCTCAATAATTAGAATAATTGATCAGCGATGGGCGTCAAATTTTGCCTCTAAATTAATTTTACTATTGTTATGTTAATTCTATATTTACAACTCAACCATGTATAACAGGATGTATTGTTGATCTGGTTTATTCTAAATAAAAAAAAAGAAAAGTAGGTCGATAGATGAGTGTCTTTACAGTACTTAATTTTAGAATGCTAAAGCGAAAAAGATGCGGAATTTTTAAATTGATGGTATATTCACATAACGGCTTCCTGCATATCAAAGGCTATAACACATACAAATTTTCAAAATATCATCTTTTGGCCATTTACCATATAGCACAGGATTACTGCACAGGTCTATCAATAGAGATTTTTTTCAACTGCTACCGTATTTTTTTTTTATTAAGAAATTTGAGTGCCTTAACAACAAGGTCCTATGGCACTAGGTTACAGTAGGTAATTATAATTATATACATCACAGCAAATTAAACACTTGTATGTCTTTAAGATATAGCAGTAGCTGGTCTGGTTTGGAGAATGCCGTGTGTAGGTTTCCTCCGAGTAGGTATTTTGCGTGTGCTTCTTCATATTTAGGGCACATACATAGAAGATGTGTTACTGTTAAGTTTGTGTTGCACTGTTCACATATTGGACGTTCGCTTCGTTGTAGTAAGTAGTCGTGGGTTAACCTGGTATGGCCAACCTTGAGACGTGCTATCACTGTTTCTTCATTTCTTTGTAAATTAGTATTAGTCCATTTAGCAGGAGGGAGTGGTGTATACTAATTTTTGGTTTCTGTAATTCGCATCCATTCTTGATTCAATTTTGTGGAAAGTTTGTATTTTAACGAGGTTTTTAGATCTGTTCTCGTGTGGTACAAGGTATCATATGTGTCCTTCGATGCAGCTTCTTTAGCTTGTTGGTCTACTTCTTCATTACTTTGGATTTTTGTGTGTGATGGGATCCATATAAAATGTATTGTTTTGTTTTTGGTTTCAATTTTTTTTCTGAGTGCGTGGATTTCTTTCACATATTCGTTTTGGGAGTGGGTATTAATTAGTCCTTGAAGGGCACTGAGAGAGTCTGTGATGATTGCGAAATTATGATGGCTATTCTCCAGGATATATTTAAGACCTTCTTTTATGGCGTATAGTTCTGCACTGTATATGCTCGAGAGGTCTGGAAGTTTGAACTGGAAGGTTACGTCTTTGTGTTTGAAGGCACATCCAACTACGTCATTCATTTTAGAACCATCGGTGTATAAGACTTCCTTATTTGGGGAGTTATTAAGGATATCGTATAAGAAATTTCGGTATACGACGGGATTTGTAGAGGTTTTTGGAAACTTTGCTAATTCTAGGTTGATTAAAGGGGTACTGATGGTATATGGAAGTGGAGACGTCGGCATTTGGATAAATAGTGGTTGGAGTTCGAGGTCGATAAAGAGGTTGTGTGCACGAATATTGAAAGGAGGTATGATGCTTTTAGATAAGGTATAAAGGTTGTGGAATAAAGGATGAGTAACTACATACTGGTTGGGGTGGTTTGGGTTGCCCATTACACGAATAGTATATGTTGACAGCTGCATTAGGAGTCTATAGTTTAGAGGCAGTTGGCCTGTTAGTGAATATAAGATAGGTACAGGGCTAGTACGATGTGCTCCCGTGGCAAGTCGAAGACCATGGTGGTATATTGAGTACAGCGACTTTAAGATAGGGCTGGTGGTAGACCCATATATACAGAGGCAATATTCTATTTTGGATCTAATTAGAGTATTGACTATAGATGTTAATGTTTTTGTATTGTTTCCCCACTCTTGGCGTGCTATTATTTTTATGATGTTCAGTGACCGCCTGCAACTGTCGATTGTTCTTTTTATATGGGGTATCCAATTCATTCTACGGTCAAGTATAACTCCAAGGTATTTAATTTCCTTTGCATAGTCGAGAGGAGTGTTATGTAGTATAAGAACAGGTGTAGGGGGTTGTGTTTTCTAGAGAAGGTTAGAGATTTGGTTTTTGTAGGGGAGAACTGTAATCCGTTTTCTTTAGACCACTGTTCTAGGTTATTAATAGCTTGTTGTAGGTATCTTTGGGTAATGTTGGAGTTTTTACTAGAGATATATATGGCGAGGTCATCTGCAAACAGTGACATTTGAAGGGTAGCTGGAATTCTCTCAAAAATGTCATTTATAGCAATTAGAAATAGAGTCACGCTAATTACAGAGCCCTGAGGAATTCCATTCTCTTGGATCTCTTCCCTCTTGCCCAGTCGTACTGCAAATTTCCTATCTTGTAAGAAGTTGTTGATAAAGTGTACAAGTCGACCTTTATAACCCCATCATATAAGACCTGATAAAATTTTGTGTTTCCATACGGTATCGTATGCTTTTTGTAAGTCAAAGAAGACGGCTGTTGTAGATTCCTTTTTGATGAACCCATTTTTTACTATTACCTCTAGTTTACAGTCTAGGGTGGAACGATCTCTTCGAAAACCATTTTGATTTTTATTGAGCTGATTTAGGTTCTCAAGATGTACTGTCTGTCTGTTGTTGATGATGCGTTCTAGGAGTTTACAAATGGTGGATGTTAATGAAATGGGTCGGTAACTATCTGGATCATCTTTCGGTTTATTCGATTCCAAGATTGGAATCACTATAGAATTTTTCCAGAGTTTAGGGAATATTCCTGTTTTCCATATGTAGTTGTAGAGTTTAGTTAGTTCTTGCTTTAGGTTTTCGGTACTGGTCTTGATCATTGAGTAGTGTATATTATCTATTCCGGGATTAGATTCTTTTGTCTGCGCAAGAGCATATTCGAGTTCATCTTGATGTATGTCAGTGTTGTAGGTTTCATTTTCAGTTTCTGGTATAATCAGTTCCACTTTTCCTATTTCTACTTTTCGGGCTTGGAACTCTGGATCATAGTTTTCTGAGCTTGAATGTTTTTTGAAGTGGGTTGCTAATATATTTACTATATCTTTTTGTGTAGTAGATATTTGGTTCTTACTCTTTACACCAGTAATATGGAAAGACGAAGGGTTTCCATTCATTCCTTTAAGTTTATTCCACATTTCCTTAGTTGTTGTTTCTGAATTAATTGAGTTGATATAATTTCCCAAGATCATTTTTTTGTTGATTTGACTATTCTTCTTGCTTCTGCCATCATTTTCTTGTAGAAGATAAGATTTTAGATTGGTTTACATCTTTTATATTTGTTGAATGCCTGGTTTTTTCTGTGAATAGCTTCCTTACAATCATGGTTCCACCAAGGAACTTTGTATGTGAAGTTTATATTTTTGGATGTTGGAATTGCTTGGGTGGCTGCTTGGATAATTGTCGAATTGAGTTCATTTATGTTGATGTTAATGTCTTTTAGATCGGAAAAAATTTATGGTTTTTCCCTCAACTGCTCTTTGTAGATATCCCAATTCGCTTTATTTATTTTCCATTTTTTGGTCCCGTTATTGATGCTGTTGTTAATACTGTTGGTTCTTTGATTGATGGTGATACATACTGGAAAATGATCACTATCATATGTGTTCGTTAATACTGACCAAGTTAGATTTAGGGCTTGTCTGGGACTACATAGTGACAAATCGATAGCTGAGAAGGTGTTAGTTCTCATGTCAAAGTGGGTAGGTTGTCCAGTATTAAGGAGAGTAATATTATTTTCGTCCAGAATTTTGTCAATTATCTTGCCTTTGTTGTTGTCTTTACTACATCCCCATGTAGTACTATGTGAGTTAAAGTCATCCACTATTATAAAGGGTTTTTGAAGCTGTTGTATGAGTTCGTCTATTTCTGTTAAGGTAAGCTGGTAAGGAGGTATATATATGTTGCAAATAATAAGTACGTAAGGGCAGTAAATTTTTATCGCTATGGCTTCTAGTTCTGTTTTGAATTAGTTCTGAGTGGATGTGGTCTTTAATAAAAGTAGTTACACCCCCGCTGGCATAATTTGTGCAGCGGTTTTTAGTGTATGGAACGTAACCTTTAAGATATGGTTGTTTGTTGCCTTTTAAATGTGATTCTTGGAGGCAGAGTACCTTTGGTTGACATTCAAGGAGTAATGTTTGAATATTCTCTAGATGGGAGTAAAATCCATTGCAGTTAAAGTGTATAATACTGAAATATGGGAAGTTTGTGTTAGCCATTTTTGTTTGTAATAGAATGAGGGGTGGTTAGTATTCTGAGAGTTCTTCTAGGTTAGAGCTTCCTGTGTCGCTTTCTGTGGTTTCAGGTTGGGGGAGATCATGTAGAAGCATATTTTTAATACGCGTGAATCTGTATTTCATCTTTTGGTGTGTCAATAGAGGGTAAAGATCAGTTAGGGTATTTGTAATAGGTTCAGCAACTTGCGCGTAGAGTTTGATTGTCTCCGTCGGTGTATGTTTCATGTCCAGAATAAATTCTGCCAGAGTGTTGGGTGTAAATGAGTATGGGTATTGATATTCGGCTAGTGTCGCCTGTAGGGGCTGTAGAAATGTTAGTAATTCGGCTTTTTGTTCATCAGGTGTTTTTCCCTGGGAATTTATTATTTTTCGTTTTTTCTTTTCTTGCTTTTTTAACTTCTTGGATTTTTTCTTGGTGGAAAGTGATATTTCTGTATTGGTATGGTTTTGGAGTGGTAGTTTTTCTGTTATCTGCTGGCTTAAATTTTCAGATGAGTTTTCGTCAGCAAGTGATCTAGGTCGTTTCTGGGGGTTAAGTTCTGTGACCTGTTGTTGGTTTAGTCGAGGGAGTTCTGTGCACTGTTGTTGGTTTAATATCGTGATGTGAATTGTGATATCAGTAGGAGGTTCGGGACATTTGGATGCGGTATGGCCTAGTTCTTTACATATGAAACACCTCATTTCATCATCTTGTATGAATATTCTATAGGAATCCTGTTCAGGGTTGATTAAAAAGGAAGGTGGGACGGAGGTACTTTCTTCAGGATTAATATACAAAAATCTCCTGTAGCTGACTATATGGCAGTATTCTGGATCGGTGAATCCTGCTTTGATAAGATATATTGGCGATGTTATTTTAAGTCCAAGGGCTTTTAGTGTCGTTTCTATCATTTCATTCGGAATAGAAGGCGACACGTTGGAAAGCACAATTTTTTTACTAGGGGCTACTAATCTACGAATTGCTATTTCGTTATTATCGATGTTTATATTTTGGTGTTTTGCTATTAGGTTGTCTACTATTTGTTTCTGCGATAGGTAAATCCCGATTCGTTGATTAGATACTCTCGATGCAGCTATAATATTTTTGGGTCCCACAATGTTACCAATTGCAACAACGTATTCTTTTATTTTAATGTCCAGAAGGGCATTTAGGATGATACCTTGTTCTTTACTTGGATGGGAAAAAGCATTTTTTGTTATGTTAGAATAAGTGGGTTTTACTACAGGGGAGGACGTTTCTAAATTAGGGGAACCGTGGTTATTGGTGATTTTGTTGACAGAATTCATATTTGTATTTTGGGTTGCAGCCTTGCGGTATAAACACCGTTTAATTGGTGTCAGGGAAATGCCTATCACCCCATAGGGGCTGATGGCTATGTCAATAGGTGGCTATTCTACTGTGTGTTGATTACTTGTTATTACTGACACAAATAAGTTTGTTAATACACGTGGTGTTATACATACGCTTATCACGCGGATAACAAGAGCACTCGTGGACTATGCACCTGCACTCTCGACACCAACCAATCTTCTCTACGGTATTTTAGTTATATCTAATATGAAATCACTTAAATTCGTACCGCAACGCATCTTAATTCTGTTATTAAACCCAAGCCTTAAGCCAGCAGTCTTCTACGTCATCTTCTGGGGTAAATGCTGTTTTCTTTTATATTTTGGGATAGCCTGTTTGAGTACAGAGTTCTTGTGGTTTCATGGGTAAATGATTCAAAACTGATTTTTTCTTAATATACTAACGGTGGTTCCTTTTTAAATTGAATGTCTAGCCTACTTATTTAGTATTTAATAAAAATTATGAAATAGTAATTGACGATACAAGTGCGTAAAGCTACTCTTTAGGCACGAGCGGGGTAGAGTTCAAACGCGAGTGAGCGACCGTTTTAAGCCCCACGTGTGACTATAGATGCTTTACGCATGTGTATCGTACAATATTTTATTTACGTTAGAATCGAGAAAACACGGTAAGTATTAGAAAAAAAATTAAATGTAAATTCGGATTACCAGCAACCGGTCGTAATTTGAGTGTTTTAAAAATTTTAAAACACGTTGCTACTGACAACGTGCCTAATAAAATCTTTTAAACACGTTACTACTGACGCCGTAAACTAATGAAAACATGTTATTAAACCGTCGTTTTACAAACTTAAAACTGCCAACTAAAAGGCAATTTTACACACTGTCGTAAATAAAATGTATTTAATAGTGCATCTTAATTAGCTTTCGAACATAAAGTGACACGAAAGTACACCTATACGGGCTGGGTCCACGAAAACTGATTGATGCAAAATGTAAATAACTGGTGCAATTATTAAGTGTTGTCAACTTCTATTTTTGTTAAGAAAGTGTTATTCATGGACATTTGTTAGAACTTTAACTATTGCATCTCTCAAATGCCCCCATTGCCTTGGTGACAAATTGTGACGCTTTTTAAAGCATTTTTCATAACTCAAGACAAGGTGTGTGACCCCAAATTTCTTATTTGTGCACGAGTGTTCTACTTGAGTTGCTGAATATAAAAACTAGCCCCTTCAAGTACACACGACGAAATCACTGGCTGCCAAATCTGGTCAACAGGGTGGCCAAGCGAGAGCAGAATTTCTTCAGATGGGTCATTCACCGAAAAGTTCACATTTTCGTGTACGTCGTAGCTTAATTTTGCTGGAATCAGTAAGGCGGCTTTACACGTGTATAGTAGCTAAAGCAAGTTACTAAATCAAGTAGCTAAATTTAGTAGTTTAGTTAAACAAGCACTTTTACACACATTTTAGCATAATTGTTGAGTTGACGTTGACTTTTTCAAAATGGCACAACGTGCAATAATTCGTTCGTTATCAAAGACATGTATTTTTCACTTATGTGGTGAATTGCCGGATATTATTTTTATTTCTGCAATTCCAAATCCTACCATTCCCATTATACGCCCAATTTCTTTGTAAGCCGTTTCTTGGGCCCCAACGGGGCGCCATGTTTCAACAAATTATGTAGCGAATGATTGGTCTGACTAATACACTTCACAAAACTAAGCTGTCTACACTTGCTTAGTTTGCGTTTAGTTACCGAAAATCGTAGTGGGGGTACGCCACTTGCTCAAGTAAATAGAACTGATTTCTATTCACTTGACTAAGCAGTTTACTAAATTCTTTACTTGTTCAAGTACTAAACTGTACTAAACGAAAATGTTTACATGATGCAAGTAACTAAATTAAGCTACTTGATTTAGTAACTTGCTTTAGCTACTATACACGTGTAAAGCCCCCTTTTATGCTAATATTATTCTCGACTGCCGGATACTCTTCTAGGAATTTCCAATTGGAAAGAACTCCGACGAATAGAGACAGATGTATGATTGCGCACACGTCGATCAGCATTTTTTGTTCTTGGGAGATCTATTGTCTGCTGTTGAACCCCGTTTTTAAAAACGAGACACTAAAAGCTTCTTATGTTAAACCTTGGAGCTGTTCTTACATTATTACTTATGATATAATTGCTAAGTCGAGAAAAGTAATCGTTGGGAAGAATAAAAGGATCAATGATTTTGACAAGTTGCAGCTATCATAGAATTTCAAAGAATGCTCTATAACAGGGGTGGCCAATCTCCTTGATAGTCCGAGCCATTTTTCAAAATTTGAAATTTGTCGCGAGCCGCAATTAAATACGTATTTAAAGGGTATACAAAAAAGGTATTAAAATTTTTTTTTACAGAAATTATATTTATTGAAAACATAAATAAAAGTACAAAATATGTGTATTGAATTTAAATATTAAAAATTAAACACATTTATTTTACTTCTCTTGATAATTCTTTAAAATTTGGTGAATAATTGGTGACATCACTTCTCAGTAATTCTTTGAGATGCTGATAGGTTAATACTGATCGGTGTTTGGATTTCACGAATTTTAAAGTAGAATAAAATGATTCACATACGTTCACGTTGTTCCGAATATTGAAGTAATTCGACAAGCAGCCTTTTTTACGGAACGATAATAATTTTTTAAAATATAATAACACAAAAATGAAAAGGGAACTCGGGTACATTTATCGAGAGCCACAAATAATCCTTCAAAGAGCCGCATGTGGCTCGCGAGCCGCAGGTTGGCCACCCCTGCTCTATAACCTGAAATAAAAGCCAAACCAAAATAGTACAAAACAAAGAGCTACAATTTTAAAAAAATAGTTAACCTTCGTTGGCCCACCATTCAGTATCTACACTAGCTAATTTTAACATCTTCCAGGTTACCCTTTACACCGACCTTTATATTGTGTCATTTAATCACCTCAAACTCGTTTGCTTCCAATATAATATAAGAACCTGTACAAAATTATTCTGAAACATTTACAATTTAAATCGGCAGCTTACTGGGAATTATGGTTTGCGCAGCCTGGAGTTCCCAGATTCCTATTCTTATGTAGCTTTTACGAATGACCTTGATCAGGAGTTCTTCGATATAAACTAACGACGTCAGAGCTGAATGTTAGTGGTGGTAGTCGGTTGTACCCAAACATTTTCGCAATGAAGTTCCTTGTACTGTTTGGTTTATATCTAGTGATCGTCGCAAAATCGCAGGTTAGTATTCTAATAACGTTTTAAAGACATTTCTGCACCAATATTTAATTTTTACCAAGAAACTACCGGGTGATTATAAATGCTTTCCCATCAAGTTGCCTTTGAAATATTTGTTGTATAAATAATATCTTGGTGGCACTCCAAGTCAATGTCAAATTCTAGATTAGGTTTTGCTTCAGTTCGGCAAAATAATTGAAGCACATCCTATAATAAATCTTCAATGAGAAATATAAATACACATTTTATTACTACCTTGATACACAATTAATTAAATTAATCAAAATACATTAAACTCAATCAAACGTCCTACCTTCCTAATGCTAAAACATAAAATAGTAAAGAAACTCAGGCTACAAACTATTTAAATAGATTGTTTTGGATTTTTCGAATTAACATAGCATTTTAAAATAATTATCATTCTGTACAAAAGCTTCTGTTTATTTATATTTTTTTAAATTCTACATCCCTCAAGTAATTGTAACAGATTTCTTTATATTTGCCGATAAATTAATGTACGAGTTCAGTGATTACTTACAATTGTCAGTAGCCCATAAAAATGTGTACTACAGTATTGGCAATCAGTAAGTATGTATAGTACTTACTATAAGTTTAAAGTAGATTTTTACCAAGGAAGAGCAGGGCCTTGCTTCCATTCTATTAAATAATTTTCATAATTTTAATTTCGTTAATTAAATGCATGACTTCGCGATAAATAATAAAAACATTCGATAATTTCTAAGTATACAACATAATCTATAACAGAATGTAATATCATTTTCAATGACACAGTAATGACTAATGACGTTTGAAAAATTGCCAAGCATAAAATAACAATAATTTTAATCCGTGCTCGGTAGTTCAGTTCTAGCTACTGATGTAAGGGTTGCGAGTTCGATTCCCGGTCCGGGTGCGTTGAAATATTAAAAAATGCAGATGAAAGCCACTACAGAATTCCATCAATCGGAAGTAATGTAAAACCGTGAGTTCCATGTTACTACGATATGTAGCATGTAAAAGATCCCTTGCTAAGGTTGGAACTCCTTCGTCTCGTCAAAATTCTAAGTAGGACTTTGACGATATGACCACAGTAGTTTGTGTCTAAGGTACTTGGTACTCCGCATGCCTTGTCCATAACAAACAAACAAACAAAGCACTAATTCTATCATCGATGGTATTTTGTAACTAAACGCCTTGTAATAGACTTTTAAAGTAACAGCTCATGTTCATGGAAGCCATAAAATTCTTAAAATAATTGTAGCAGAATATTTTCAGCATCTTTAATTATTCCATCTAATGGCGTGATATTTTAAAATTCAACAAATCATGGTTATAGTGGTAAAAAAATCATTGGAATTTTATTAGTTTACTGTTACCAAATATTATTTTTTTAATCAAGGCGTTTTTGTTTGTCATTAAAACTGTTATTGTGTACCAGTGTAACTGATGAGCTGATTGGGAAATATTTCAATTGAAGTCATTATAAACAAACTGAAAAAGTTACTCTTAGTCGCTTAAAAATTCTGTGTGGCGGCAATTTCAAAAATGTGTAATCCATTCACAATGTTTCCTCCTCCCAGCAAGCTTTATGAGGGTGACATTTTTGTTGATGCACATGCGAAACAACTAGACATGATAAAATTGGGTTATGTTGTTTTCAATCTGTGGTTATGATTTTTGAGGCGTGAACTGCTGTCACTTTAAGTCTTTATGGGCTACTATAAAATTTTCCGTATTTTTGATACATATTATAATTACAACAATAAATCAGTTATAAAAAATGTCATAATTTTTCAATCTTACTGTTTGACTTCTATCACAATGCATGCACGCAACCTAATAAAAACATATAACAGCCTACTGGGAAGAGAAAATATTGTGGATGAATTATACACGGTGTTATGGAAATGAGTGCAAATACTTTAACCCGTAATAGAACTCGCTAAATTGAACTACTTCTCCATTTATAATTTTTTCGAAACCGCCCTCAAAACTGAGTCAAAATTCAAAACAATTTTACTCTAAAAATTCATACCCGCCTATGGAATAACATTTTATTTTAATGGCACAAAACACAAAAAAACATTTTTTTGATATGTAAACCAACAAAAGCTGCATAGGTACTGATAAAACCTTTAGTTCACATCTGGTCACCAACGTACTTTATAGTAAGTTATTGACCGCATGTTTTTTGTGCAAGAACTTTGCAGTTTTAATATACTTGTGTCGTTCACCTTTAACTTAGATTTGCTTGCCAAGCGCCTCGTCAAATTTAGGGGAGATAAATGATTGAAAAAATATGCAATTAAATGGAAAACGATAAATAGAAAAGTTGTTCATTTTGATGAGCTCTATCACTGGTTAAAATATTTTGAACTCATTTCCATAACACCCTGTATGTCAAGAAGAAATATATATACTCTGTTCATATACTTTTTTCATGAAGGTTGGCTATGGAAGCTTTCCCAATTTCGCTCTGTAATATTATTCTGTTGTTTGTGAACGCGGTTGACATTTGAGGTTATAGTTTCCAATTGAATTTAGGGTAGAAAAGCAGAAGACAAAATAGAACTTACTCATTTTTACGTCTGTATCCAGTTTGAGTAATTGTGTAATTGAAGGCATCTTCAATTAAGTACAGTCGTGTTCAAAAAGGTGTTGTATAGAAACAGGTATAAGTTTATTGATGGTTGTGTTTTTACTCAAAGGTTCACACTGTATCATTAAGTAGGTAGACCAAGATGTATACTTTCAAAATATTTGTATGCAGGGTGTATCTGAATTGCTTGGCCAAACTTTACCAATGTGATGTATGGAAAAAAACTGTAAAAAAGTTCTTATAAGCATCTGTCCAAAAATGCTTCCTTATAAAGTTACGCGCGGTTTTCAAAATTAATACTAGCAAAATACCGGGAGATCAAAAATAAACTTGATGGCGGGAGCCTATGGAAACAGTCAAACTTGCCTAATCTATAGCTTGATTTTTGTTGACATAGAATTGTCAAAATTTTTTGAAGTTTAAAATTCACTTTCGACATCTTTAACTTACCCCATGGCTGTGTTATTGTTACCGGTCAATTTAATGAATTTGATTTAAATTACATATTTTTGCAGTAGCTGATGATTAGACTGTTAGTCACATGACTAATAATTCAGTTAATTGTAGTTCAAATATACCTAGTTTCATAAGGCCCATAAGGGGCAGTGTAGACACAATTTTTCATGACCATCCCTGACCAAGAACATTTTTGACATCCCGGTATAATAAGGTTGTTATTTTCAACAGTTTATCCAAGTTTTGTCGAGTGTACGGTGGTCGAATTAGAGATCCTGTATATAGTTTACTAAGAGTTGGGCAAACAGCCTGATTTGACATACATATTTTTATCCAAATTACATATTTGACATATGTCGAACAAAGAGGTTATGGGAACCAACCTTGCTAACTTGCCTTCGATGGGAGAGTTTTGATCATACTTAGGATCTCTAGAACCGACTATTAGGAATATATGGCTAATTTAGTTAAGATTTAAATTAGCATGTGTGAAACTGTCGGTCGTAACATGTTACAAAATATATAAAAACGGTACTTTTATCACAGATGCCTTGCAAAAAGTGATCCAAACCAATCAAAATGTATCCCGGTGTTTGCTCAACTCTTAGTAACCTATATACAGGGACTCTAGGTCGAATTAGATATTAAGTTTTTGTTTCTTAGTAATTAAGTGACAGACAAACAAGTTTCACATTTTCAAAGTTAGATATGAATTTTACTAACGCAGAAACGCCAGTTATACATTTCATGTATGGGCGATCAACCGGCAACTGTAATTTGGCTCGACAGCTTTATGACGAAACATTTCCGAATCGAAGATGTCCAGTTAAAGGAACTTTTGGGGCAATCCACCAGCATTTTTGTGAGAGAGGATCTTTTAAACGGAACGCTGATGATTGTCCAAATAAACACCAGAACACCGCAGTTGGAAGAAGATGTACTCGATAGAATTGCAGAGAATCTTAAAAACAGTACGAGGTATTATGAGGTTACAGATTATACATACATACATACATATAATGATAAGTTGGTGGCACTGTAAATCTAAGTCAAATTCTAGGTTAGTAGGTTAGGTTTTGCGTCAGTCTGTGTCAAAACTGACGCAAAACCTAACCTGATAATCTCGAATTTGACACTGACTTACAGTACCACCAACTTATTATTATATGTATGTAGGTATAATCTGTAACCTCATAATAATGAAGTGTCAAATTAATTTGTCCGAAAAATGGCTTCTCGCTTTGGTAAAAATTATTAATTTATTTAAGAACTTTCCGAATTCACCGCGGCCAGTGATAAATCCTTATAATTTTGACAAATAATATCCCTCAAGTGCGTTACCTTTAAGAAATATTTCTAGGTAAAGCACTTTCGGGTTCCTATTTGTCAAAATTATTGCGGGTGATTATCACTGCCCTTGGTAAATTAGAGCTGAAAATTTGAAATTCCCGCTCGTGGGTATACAGTGCTCTGCGGAGAATCGGGAAACTTGACATATGCTCAGGCTGTATAAAGTGACGTTTGCCACACAGTTCAGCAGGCCGTGGTCTAAATAAGTTGATAATTTAGTTACAAATACCTATCAACTATATTTTAAAGCAGTCACATTACCAACAGAATATGTAGTGCGTTCGTAAAATAGTGGATAAATTCGTTAAAATTTTAAGGAATGGCTTTTGGAAATAACGCTTAGATCCGTCGATTTTTATTTTTATTTGCACATTTTTGCAGATAAAATCTATACATACAAGGTGGTCCGCGTAGGTCGTATAACGTCATCGATGTTTTTTTTTCAAACTGGACTCAAATTTCTGCGCGAATAATCGGTTTAGGTATAAAATTAAAAAAAAACTACCGTTCATCAGTCGTGTTAAATTTATCAAAATCTGGAATAGAAGAACAAGCGATCATGAAAATAACTGGTCATTCAAGTGCTAAGGCAATTTCACAACATTTACAGTTTAAATTCAAAATTTGTAGAAGCGATTTGGACCAATAACCCATCGAATTAATCCGAACCAAGAGTAACCACGGCGCATTCCACCATTACATCAACTGTAACTGCACCTGTCTACGTTCCTCAAAATCTATCTGAACTAGAACTACCCTCTGTTTACTACTTTCTATTGCAGTAATTTTATTGGTAAATTCAGTTAATGTCATTTGGAGAATAAATAAATTGCAAGTGGATAGACACATTAAGATTTATTATTATTTGGGAAATAGTCTATAACATTCATTTCGAGCTGAGGATCTTGCTCGAAAAAAAATTACTCGCGATTTGGGGTCAGAAGACACACTAACTCTCCACATTCTCGAGCCGAAGGCAATAGAATTTTTCGAAATTAGTTTGTCTCATGACGTTCATGTTCTTTTATGGGTACTTCGCCACTCTGCACAATTTAAAATATTAAAAATCGAACGTTTGGTGGAACAATCTGTTTTCGTTATCAACAATTAAAAGGTAACAATTAAAACAAAAATTACAGGATAACTTAACTTGATTAGACTACCTACTTGATCCGATCTTTAAGAATCGACAGCCAACGTTTGTCTTAAAATATTGAGAAAGACAAAACAATTCATTGGTCTCTCCTCAGTGTCAGTGAAAAGCTAAAGTTTCCTTGTTCATTTTTAGTTTTAATTGTTAATTCGTTAATAACGAGGGATGATTTTTGCTTGAAAAGTTCGATATTTAATATTTTTAATTTTGCAGGGTAGCGACGTACCCATAAAATAACATGAATTATATCACGCCATAGAAAGGTTTCAGAGATTATGTCGCGACGTTACCAAAGCAACAAACTTTCGTAAAAAAGTTTTATCGGTTTCAGGATATTAAGCCTTTGTTTACATATACAAAAGTAGGCTGGTAACTAGATCATAACTTATCTGTAGGGTTAAAGAATATTACCCTACATGGCAACCATAACCATATAGCAACCGATAAACTATTGAACAAATCACGGATGTTATGAATCATAACTGCCTTAGAAGTTTTAAAATCCTCGCTCTACGAGCTCGGAATTCAAAACATCTGCGGCAGTTATGATACTCATAACATTCCTAGATATGTTAATAGCTATTACGGGAAAAGCCATTTGCTCTTAATACATTATTACCGCTCATGTATTTTTACTCTTTCATGTAAAATTATTATTTTTGGGGAGGATAAAACTTCTTTTATAGCATCCACGGCCCCATATCTGCTTTATTAAATACAGATATAAAATATTAGACCTATCAAAACACACTCACATAAAACAGGTTCCTATAATTCAATAAATTCTTACTAATCTTTAGAACGCAAATGTGAAACTTCGAACTCATTAAGTTGAAGTTGAAGTTCTCCTTAATCCACTTTACAACGAATGTGAAAGATCAAAAGATAGTTTGCACATAATTGCTTCTTCATCATTTTTAATTTATAGTTATTTCCTAACCCTACTTATCTTAACAAGTTTTTAAATTTCAAATAGGTTAGGATCAGTTAAGTTCAAACCCGTTCAGATCACTTACAAAACTAAAATGACTGTAATAACACGCAATTCACTTACTTCCCTTGAGGAGTAGGTACTTACTTCCCTAAACTCATGACAACCAGTAACAAACAGTAAAATCAAATTACCTGCAATGGATATGTCAAAGTAAGTGTAACTTACTAGATGGGCATGGAGAAAAATTTTTTACTGGCTAGCCAGTAAAATTTTACAAGCGTGCTCATAGATAAATGATAGCGTGCAAAGCCAGAGTTGTCTTCCGTAGTATGTGTCATATTGATGAATTTAGTTGCTTTTCAGTTTGACATTTTGAATAAATGGTAAATTTCTAGTTATTTACAAGTGAGGATCAAATAAAATATTCAACAGTACAAGCAAGGTAACAGGTTTTACTGGCTCAAGAAGGTGACTCTATTTGCCAGTAAAAACCCTCTTACGAAGCTAGTAATGTTAAATACTATTACACTACTTCAATATGTCGTTAAGGCTAAAACTTCAAAAAGTAAACTGAATCATATTCCACATAAATTTCCAATTATTTACAGGCTAGTATTCCGGAAGGATTTCAGACCAATGAGTTTCGACAGTACCTGAACCATGGGAAACAGTTAGGGAGAGAATGCGGATTAGAATTGGGACCGGCAGTAGTGAGACATTTGCCAGACATCAGCGGCCTCGTGCAGTACCCAGAAGACAACGACTCTTTGAATGCATTATGGGGCTGCCTTTTTAAGAAAAGAGGCATTGTAGACGAGCAGTCGTACATAAATAATTTAGATTTAAAACGTTATGTTTGGGAAATTTTTACTGCTGTTGGTCACACTTCTTCCTTCTATGCGAAAGCAGCAAGCAATCTGGTAAAATCCTGTAACAGCGTGAAAGGAGATAACTATGGCCAAACTGCAGTAAAACTGCGAAATTGCGTTCATCAGTATTTGATTGAGAAGTTGAGAAAATGAAGACATTTATTGTATAATATCTTATGTGTTAATAGTAAGTCAAAAAATGTATTAATAATGTAATTGATAAGTGTTAATACATTATTGTGCATTATTATCGAAAGATTTTTGGCAGATATTTGATTTGGAAATTTGAGTATAAATAAATTAAATTTCTATTCATATTGCTTTGATACCATACTTGTCATTGTGATATGGACTTACGCTGAATATAAAACCCGAAAACGATTTTTCTAATATACATTTCTATATTATCTGCTTAACTCTCTTTTTATCACTATTTGTTTATTTCTTTTCCATAGCAATGTAACTTGTGCTACTTTTTTTATATAGTAATAAAGACATTATTTAGTTATTTATTATTGATTTATTAATAACAATAGTATTGCCAAAAACTTCCAATCTACACAGGGTTTTGTATATTGCTAGCTTGTCCGTAACTTTGTTAATAGTAATATGCGTAGAGATATTAAAATCATCTTTGTTTTTGTTTTAAATGCCAGTCAAAATAAGGCTTATAAATTATCATAAACTAATTTGAATCACAGCCTCTTGTTTTTTCGTCGTGAAATACGACTTTGCTTTTTTAACTGAGTAATCCCATATATTTTGAAATCAGCCCTAAAAATGAAAATCAACAGTAAAAACCTATAATAAAAGAGCTTTCCGACGATTTTCATATTCGCCCATTTGTTTAAAAGTAATGTCAAAAGTACTTAAAACATAATTCAATAATAACAGTTTCATTGAAAAAACTTTTGTTAAATAGCACGCTCTGTTTGTGGGTAGCTTAAATGTTTTGCTTTAAAATGCTACCAAGGTCACCAGCGGAACTGTCAGGCGAAAGTATCCGCAAATAGAGTACCTGTATATATAAACCGTTCAATAGTTATTTGCCAGATAGGAGGCCATGTTAGGGTGATGATTTTCACCCTGTAAATATGCTGTCAGTCATTAAGAAAAGTTAGGTTATGCCCATTTTATACAAAATGATAATTCTATGTTAATGTACAAAACGTGGTTGCCCGATTTGGTTTTGGATTTTGTGCCACTTTTATTATTGGTTAAGATAAATTTCATGAAAGACAACTTGGTGATTCTAAATACGTATTATACTTTGTTGAGTAGGCGTAATGGTATCATGAAAGTCGTTTTTTTTTTATTGTAATTATAAATTGTATACAATAGTATATTATGTGATGAGTGTATAATGTAGGCCAGTTTTATTAAAAGGCCGCCGAAACGACTCTTTAAAAAACGTTTATTTTTATTTTACAATGAACTATAACATTGGATGCACACAGCTAGCCGCCGGACAATATCTTACATCTAGCTATGATACTAACACACTGGAACTTCTCGACTGACTGGAGCTTAATTAAAAGATGTAAACTACTTGTATATATACTATGTTTAATCAGCTAAGATAAGCGTTATCTCCAAAAGGGAGCGTGAGACAGGAAGCCACGTGCTTTCAAGGTTTGCAGACTTGCAGTTTACACAAAGGAGCATTATCTTATCAAGATTGCAAGCTTGCAGTTTACACAAGGGGCCATTATCTAGCTACAATGTAACTGGCCATATTACACGAGAATTGTTTAGAACACGAGCGAACGCAGTGACATAACCTTAAATTGTATGTTTGATTTTCAAAACCGGAATAGTCCAGTCGTTGAAGGTTTTCCGCTCCGAATTCTTTTAACCTTGACCGATTAACGTGAAATTTGGTGAGTGGTTAGGGGATGGCTCAAGGAGCAAAAGTGACATAGCACCGAGGTGCGCTTTTACCCTGAGAGTGGATGACACCTCTTCTCGGGGGTGGAAATGTGTTCACTCAAAATAACCCCGGAAATGGATAGAGGGACAAACTCTAAGTAAAAAATGTTCTATATAGTTTTTTCGATAGATTGATATTTTTCGAGCTATTCGCCATTGAAAATTTAGATTTCTCGTGATAAAAATGTATGTTTTTGGACGGTTTTTCCCGAATAAGTCAAAAACTTCGCGTTCTATCAAATAAGTTGTAATGACCAAAAATAAAGTTTAGAAAACAGGAAAGAGATTGGTTTTTTATGAATCCTCTAGGTTCAAAATAAAAGAAGTTATAGCTCGTTGAAGAAGATTTTTTTGCAACAACTTGGTTTGAAGTAATCAACGTTGATTAATGAAAAACCGATGCATTTTTCGGGAAAAACTTATAAACAATTTTTTGTAGTGACTGAAAAGACCTTTAAAATGAGCACTGTTAAAAGTCGATTGCATTATAACTAAGCGAGTTAAGATGCAAAAACGGTGGGCCACTCGAATTTAAAAAAAAATGAGTAATAAAACTCCACCCATTCTACTATAATTGATATTGACCATTATCCCTTTACAAATTACTTTATTTTAGTATTACTTATGTAATCAAAAAGTTTGGGCGGGTTAGAATACGTATTTTTCGAAAAAAATATGAAAATGGAAAACGTATTTTTCAAATTTCTTAAAAAAATACCTTATTTTGAATATAACTAAAACTAAAGAAAAAAAAACGTAAAAAATAATATAGTACAAAAATGTGGATTTTTTTAATTTCTGGTGGAAAAAAAATAACGGAGATATAAATGTTAGAAGTTTGACCACCCCTCCCGAGCCTTTCAACCCTTCACTTTTTGAATATGCAAAGTCTGAGCATGTCGAAAAACTTTTGGATTACATGAGTAATACTAAAATAGAGTAATTTGTAAAGGGATAACGGTCAATATCAATTCTGGTGGAATGGCTGGGGTTTTAGCGCTCATTTTTTTTTCAAAAATTCGAGTGGCCCACCGTTTTTGCATTGTAACTCGCTTAGTTATAATGCAATCGACTTTTAACAGTTCTCATTTTAAAGGCCTTTTCAATCACTACAAAAAATGTTCTATACGTTTTTCCCGAAAAATGCATCCGTTTTTCGTTAATTAAAGTTGATTACTTCGAACAAAGTTGTTGCAAAAAACAAATCTTCTTCAATGAGCCATAACTTCTTTTATTTCGGACCTAGAGCATTCATAAAAAATCGGGAGTGTGCTCCCCTAGACTTTCTCGCATTCGCCTTGGTACTGATAACTATTGGTGTTTAACAGTTGTATATGTATCTATCTATGTTTACATTAAAAACGTTCTGCGTAAATACAATTTTATTTTACGTTTTGTGCCCCAAAACAACTTACTTATCTGCCTTTTCGCTACGCGCCTGTACAAACATATGAAAGTATGTGTATGTATAATACGCGCATTGCCCGGGAACCACGAACGAGGATGCGGCAGATTTAAGTTCCCATTACCTCGTAATGGTGGGTTCAATATATGTGTCAGGTAACCACTACCTGTTTAGGTAAAGTGCCGCTTTAGGTTAACCTATCATACTGAAATTCTATATCTGGGAGTTTTTCTCAATAATAAATGTATGTGCAAAATTTCGTGCAAATACCTTGAAGCAAACTGGTACTTTACTTGAATGGATACCGCCACCTGTTTAGGTAAAATGCCACTTCCGGTTAACCCATCATGCTGAAATGTAATATCTGGTAGTTTTTCTACATAAGAAATGTATGTACAAAATTTTGTTCAAATATCTCGAAGAAAACTGGTACTTTACTTGAATAGGTACCGCTACCTGTTTAGGTGAAGTGCCACTTCTGGGTAACCGATTTCGCTCAAAATTTGATAGGAATCTAAAAATTTTTAATAATGACTATGTACATAATTTCAAGGGTCTATCTTATTTCGTTTTTAAGTTATCGTGTTCACACACACACACACACACACACACACACACACACAGACATAATTCGAAAAATGGTTTTTTCGGACTCTAGGAGGTCTAAAACGTCAAGATTCGTCAAAATCTCGAAGTCGATTTTTTTGACGATTACAATACTTTATACTACCGTATGCGAGAAAGTAAAAAACAATCTCTTTGCTGTTTTCTAAGCTTCATTTTTGGTTATTACAACTTATTTGATAGAAGACGAAGTTTTCGACTTATTTGCGAAAAACCGTCCAAAAACATGCATTCTTATCACGAAAAATCTAAGTTTTCAATCGCGAATAGCTGGAAAAATATCGATCTATCGAAAAAATTATATAGAACATTTTTTACTTAGAATTTGTCCTTCTATCCATTTACGGGGTTATTTTGAGTGAACAATTTCCACCCCCGAGAAGGGGTGGCATCCACTCTCAGGGTAAAAGCACACATCGGCGCTATGTCACTTTTGCTCCTTGCGCCATCCCCTAACCACTCACCAAATTTCACGTCAATCGGTCAAGGTTCAAAGAATTCTGAGGTAATAGCATATTTTTACCTTCAACGACTGGACTAGAAAATAGTATTTTTATAATTGTGTGTAAAAGCTAAGGTGGATAATGGACATAGAAGACGGCAAAAATGCAATTCAGTGTACTCCACCAGACATGACAAATGCAGCAAAGGCAGTTTCGTTAGATTTGCTACCAGAACAATCGAGAAGAAACTATGAAATTGTGTACAACAGTTTCAACAAATGGCGGCTAAAAAACAAAACTTCCTCCTTTTCTGAAGATGCTGTGCTCCTTTACTTTAAGGAAATAAGTGAAAAATTAAAATCATCAACGTTGTGGACTCACTATTCGATGCTCAAAAGTACTCTCAACATAAAGCATAACGTGAACGTCGCGTCTTACGGACGAGTATGTGCTCTGCTAAAAATAAAGGCGGAAGGTTACCCACCAAAAAAGTCGGAGGCATTTAGTGGGGACCAAATTAACAACTTTATTAAGGAAGCGCCTGATGTTAAATATCTCGCAACAAAGGTAACAATTTATTTGCTAATTTATCATTAAGTTTAAATAAGACAATGTGTTTACAAGTTGCCTTAATAATGGGGGTGATGGGGGCTTGCCATTCAAATGAAATTTGGTGAAGTAAAATTCTTCGATGGTTGCATTCAAGAATTTGTCCCGCACACCAAAACAAAAGTGCTTTGTAACTTTTCCTTCACCGGAAGTTTTTTTGATATTATCAAAAAATATGCAGACCTTCGTGTATTGAACACACCATCGGACTAATTTTTTTGTCAATTATCAAAGTGGCAAATGCACTAAACAGATAATTGGCATTAACAAATTTGGAGGAATGGGGAAATAAATTGCAAATTTTTTGTAGCTACCAAATCCAGAGAAATTTACAGGACACTGTTTTCGAAGATCGTCTACTACTTTATATGCTGACGCAGGGGCATCCATGACCGGATTAAATAGTCACGGAGGTTGGAGATCGGCTTCTGTGGCCGAAGGGTATATTGCAGACTCAAAACGAAACAAGATGAATACTGCCAAAAAAAATATGAACCAAATTGATCCAAATTTACTTAACAATAATTTTACTTTTTTTAACGCTTGTTCTTCTGTTAACATTAATGGTAGTTATAACATTCTTCATTACAACTCACCCATTATAAATAACGGTGGTACTAATCTTAAGGTTTCTAGTGCACCTGCTACTGTCAATTTTACTCATTGCAGTAATTTAACTATTAATTTTGTAAATAAGTAGTCATTTATAAGTTATTTATCAATAATTGTAAATTGTTAATTGAATAAATTAAAAATGTAGTAATTTTGTTTTTCTTAATTTACATTTTACTTTGCAAAAATAATAAGAAACAGAAATTTCCAAGAGTCGTAGAATTTGAAGCTATATTCCACTAGTGTAATATAAACTAAATAATGTATCTATGGTTACGCATATAATGACAGCATAATTCAACAGTCGTAGATAATAGCTATTTATGCAACAAGTGCTAAAAGTCGACGTTTATGCACGAGACATGAAAATTATGAAACGAAGCCGATTAGAACGTTGCTAGGAAACCCAGAACCAAAATTGTGAAGTCGCGGGCTCCTAGGCAAGCTCTAGTATCGAAAGTTGCACCTGGGGGACGATACGTAGCTTCCCGTTCAACAGGCGAAGTCGAAGGGAACTGCGTCTGTACAGATGATGTGCGGGGAAGTCGTGCTCACGCTACTGCTGCGCGGTCGAAACGGAGGCAGCAAGAGCCTCTGGGAATCTTCACGGGAAAAGAAAAGGGCTGAAATAAAACGACTCATATAACCTACTAGAAAGTAACGAATCTAAAATTTACCTTAGTTGGTGGACGCCCTTTGTAAGTTCACTGCAATTTAATGCCTTTTATGCTTAGATTGCCTTTTAAACTTTAGCCTCGGGCCCATGTGACGAGAAGAGTGTTTTATCCGCCAATTTGCGAACAGAATTTCAATGAATCAAAATATACACTTCTACGAATCCTCTAAATGTTACCGAAACCCATTTCGGGACTGGAGTGCTGATAAACCATCCGATGGGAAGCCAAAAAGCAGAACACACCAGTCCGCACCTTCTCTATTTCACAGTTAAACAGGAAATGCCCAATTTTCTTATCTTCTAGAAACTAGTAAATGTGCCAAAATTCCCCAAAAGTTTAGAGATAAGGCCAGTTCTCCCACATTCCCAAAAATGAGTACACAAGGTTGCCTATAGGAGAAAGGAGCTAACACATTAATTAATTGAATGAACAAATTGAACTGTAACAAGATATCTACCGATTAGTGGTCAGCTGATTTTGCGGTATATGGATCGGATAGAGTAATTTACGAGCGCTTTTTTGGTGGTGTAGTAAATATATAACCTCTAAAAACTTGTCTTGTCGTTGTCGAATCGGACAATAATATTACTAATCATTCAGACGCTAAAGCGTACAAAGCACCATCCTCCACTCCGCTCGGTAAAGAGAGGTTGCGGATAATACATATAATAATTATTATATGTATTACAAGAGAAGAAGACAAGTTCTATAATTTTAATTTCCATATTAAATAAACAATGATACAGCTGTATGGAAAGTAAAACATTGAAACAGTTACAGTTTTTTATTTAACGCTTTAACTTTCTTCAGTGCATCTGTTAATTTCTGTAATAGCTCATCTTTCACTATGAAACTGCTCGCCCCTTATCGCAATTCTTTTACCCATTCTGATTCTTACATCTTCTTTTGGAGGAACGTTTCCAATACATACGCATGTTATTTTCGGAGCTTAGCAAAACTATCCTCAAAGAGCGAAAAACTAGTCTACTACTTTTGGCTACGAATTTTCACGGTATGCCGAAGATGTGTCACTTCAGTGTATATTGGATCAGTTTGGATGCCGATTCTTGTATCGCAGTTTTTGAGCACATCAATTTTTGACGAATAACCTAGAATGAGATTGGAATATTGAATTGGAACAGGCCCGGTGGTCTACTAGGTGGTCAAATCCAGCCTTTCCCATTTAAATGTTATCAAAATGTACTGTGCATATTCTGGAACCATCGAACGGTGGTATTTCAGTTTGCGTTGTATTTTTTGGTAATGATTTTACAATAAATTCTTGTTCTGACCAATTTTTACATCCAAAGATGCAAGAGCCTGTCATTTTACTTAACGCTTAATAGTTTGACAATCAAGTTTTACAGTAAGTCATTTAATTGTCATTGGCATAGCCACCGTTCTAATTTCCATTTTTGGTTACTGCGCATGCGCAGTGGATCGTAGCCAATCAAAAATTGATCCGCGTTTGCCCGACTCTTATCTTACTATATACAGGGACTCTATCCGCAAACTTGAGCTCGGTGTTCACTTCGCTTATCAGCTGGTAGATCAAACTTAACAATCGAATTAACCTAAATGCATCGAGCTATGAGTTTTATAGAAAAAGGGAGCAGGTTCGAATTTACTCCCGAGTATGACTGAACGAAGGTAAAGACATCTATATTTTACCGTCCTACTAGAAACAATAGTATATTACATACCGAGGTGAAAAGTGTTTCATTCCTGTCGAGAGATTAAGTAGTTAACCGAGACGCGTAGCGTCGAGGTGAACTTTATCTCGAGATGGGAATGAAACTTTCCACCGTGGTATGTATACTATTTTATTCGCAACCACTTTATTCTAAACAATAATTGGAAAAATTATTATATTATGATACGACAGGTTGTGACGCGCATGAATGGATCAACGAGATTCCCAGTGTCCCTACCTACTCATCGATCGGGAATCGATCGCGCATGAATGCATTAACGAGATTTCCATTGTCCCTACCTACACAGCGGTCGGGAATGGATCCATTTCCAACCGGCAATTACTTTTCCGACTGGTTGGAAGGTTACAAGTTGGGAATAGCTCATTTTCCAACTTTTTAAAAGTCAGTAATGATTTTATTACATATATGTCTGCGAATAAAAAATATTTTTGACGGAACTGTGTTCTATACTTCAAACCGTTTAAATCCAGTTGCGGTGGAATTGTTCGAACAAGACGAAAAACGAACGGAGACGTATGTAAGACCTTCAGCTTGGTGGAAAACGCTGCTAGAAGCATTATTCACCAAGGTTAATTTAAGCTGTTAACGAAAATTTAAAAAAACGTTACAAATGACCTTTGAGGTTGTTTCCTAGTTGTTTTCAGAAATGTACAGAATATTCTTACTGCCCGCGTAGTGCCTTGTTTGTCGGTGTAACAGGCACTGACATCGTAGGTTGCCGAAATTGCTAAAATTATAAAGATTACCCTCAATTTATTGCTCTTATGCCTTCTGCTCACCCCACATCTCAATCTGGTTCGAATGATTGCTATCTGAGCTTTTTAAAGGTGTGATATTAAGTTGACGTTAAAGATATCAGTATCATATGGCATATGACACATTTTTGAAGTTGTCATATTACAGCCCAATTAAATCTGTTAAGATTCGGCTGCACCAGTATTCTATAAAAGCGTTGGTACTTCGTGCATAACTAGCGATTATGGCCCTTGTCATAACAGAGCCTGCCGCTACGCCTTGGGCTCTAATTTTCATGCCGCCGGCCATACAGTGGCGTAACTTCAGCCCCCCCCCCCCCGCGAAAATTTGCTGCGGGCCCCTTATAGGTTCTTAATAAAATAAAGTGGCAAAAACAGCAATAATAATAATAATAATAATAATAAGATTAGGCACTACAAAACAATGTCTTAACTAAGTTGGTTAGTCTGCATTTGATTTCCAAAGCGCAAGGACGATTCTGAGCGCTCGTGATATCAGTGTCGTTTATAAACAAGTGAAGGCCGAAAGGCCAAGATACGGAGCTGGACTGATAAGCAAGTACCTAACTCTAACTTTAAATTTATCATTGCTATTTTTGTCCTACTTTATTGTATTTACAATTATCAACCAATCAATATTTATTAACAATGGCATTTAACCAACCTATGCAATTGCCATATACACAAATACCTCCCAATTATGATTTTAATTTGCAAATACAACAACCAGTGGCGTACACACAACCAATGCAACAAGTGAATATGCCAAATAATGCATACTGCAGCCAACCCTGGCCAAATCAGCAGCTGCAGCAGTATCAGCAGCAATCTCAACAACAAAATTCGTATCCTAACTTCCCGCCACTGACGTTACAAAAAGACAATGGGTGGCAAACTGTACTATATGGCAATAAAAAACGATTACGTAGTCCAGAAAGTCCAGAAACAAAAAATGATAGCAACAAAAAATACTGGTTAAGTAATCCTATTACAACAACTAATAGATACGAAGAATTATCCACAGATGAGGGTATGGAACATGACCCTGCAACAAAAACCACTAACGAACCAAAACCACCGCCGATCTTTGTATCACGCGTGACAAACATCAAACCGCTAATAGAGCTCCTCGAAAGCCTGGCAAAAGACAACTACAATTTTAAAACAATTAGCCAAGACCAGATCAAAGTTCAACTGCAAACTCGAGAAAAATACAGTGCAGTCATCAAGGCCTTACAAGAACGTAACACTGAATTTCATACGTATAAACCCAAGCAAGACAGGCCTTTCAGGGTTGTACTTAAAAATTTTCACCCATCATTAGACTTGGAATCTCTAAAAAAAGAATTAGCACAACTTGGACATCAAGTCATCAATACATGGAACATCAAGCACCGAATTACGAAAGCCCCCTTATCTATGTTTTTTATTGATCTGCAAACAAAGGACAATAATAAGGAAATATATGATGTTAAACTTCTACAAAACTGTGTGGTGCAATTTGAAGCACCGCATGCGAAAAGAGAAATACCGCAATGTGCAAAGTGCCAGAGATACGGTCACACAAAAAACTATTGTCATCAACCATACAGATGCGTCAAATGTATAGGAAATCACGCAACAAGCGAATGTCCAAGGAAAGAAAAAAATGACTCAGTAAGGTGCGTAAACTGCAACGGGAACCACCCCGCTAACTACAGAGGGTGTTGGGTTCATCAACAACTACAGCAGAAGCTCTACCCGGCATTGAGACAAAAGATCACCCCGACCCAAACTAGATTTGTTCAACCTGGAGTGTCCTACGCTCAACAAACGACAGGTAATCCTTTACAACAAAATACTAACACTCCCACCGATAACACACCACAACAAACAAATGTACTTTCTGAACTCCAAACGATGATGCAGAAACTAATGGAGCAAATAAGCACCATGCTAAATCTATTAACCACTGTCGTCAACAAATTGGCCTAATGGTTGAACTTCTTCGAATAGCAATATGGAATGCCAACGGTCTGGGACAACATGCACAGGAAATTTCATACTTTCTCAAATTAAACAAAATTGACGTCATGTTAATATCAGAAGCACATATCTCACCTAAAACCCATATCAAAATACCAAATTATTGCATATATTATACAATGCACCCTAGTGAAAGGGCTCATGGGGGAACTGCTGTGATTATTCGACAAAACATTAAGCACTATGAATTGAAACAGTATCAATGCGATCACTTGCAAGCCACAAACATTGCTATGAAAAATATTTCCAAACACTAGGAAACCGATTTCTCTCCGGCGGCGATTATAACGCCAAAAGCGCGCTGTGGGGATCACGGCTTACGACCACAAAAGGAAGGGAACTACTGGCTGCAATAAAAACTTTTAATCTACAATGTCTTGCAACGGGCGAGCCTACTTATTGGCCAACAGACCCACGAAAGATACCTGATGCTATCGATTTTGCACTAACAAAAGGAATCAACATGAAACACTGCAAGATACAATCATCATTAGACCTCTCCTCAGACCATTCAGCCGTCCTAGTAACTATATACTCAAGAATCCAACAGAAACAAAGACAAGCAACACTATACTCCAGGCATACTGATTGGGAAGCGTTTAAAGCGAGTCTGGATGACTTAGTCAAGTTGAACATTCGGCTTAACTCTCAAGAAGACATCGATACAGCAGTCTATGAAATAACAAATGCCATCCAAGAAGCAGCCTGGAAGGCAACTCCTGACGCACATGAAGTGCAAATTCAAGAAGCCTGTCCAATCATAGTGAAGGAAAAAATCGCAGAAAAACGAAAGTTACGTAAACGTTGGCAATTAACACGGTCGACGGAAGATAAAAGAAAGTTTAATATGGCTGCGCAAAATCTCAAACACCTACTATTGAATATTAAAAATCAAAATATTCAGGAATATCTCCGCACCCTCACGGCGACGGAAACCACAGATTATTCACTGTGGAAAGCCACCAGGAAAATGAAAAGAACACATCAAGCATCACCACCTGTGAAAGATGAAAATGGAAGATGGACGCGAACTGACAAGGAAAAAGCTATTGCTTTCGCCAAACATCTAGAAACAGTATTTACACCTTTCCCCTCACAGCTCAGCCTAGACGAAGAACGCGAAATCTACAGTTCACTAGACGCACCTTTCCAAATGGAATTACCTATTAAACCATTCACAATGTTGGATGTCGAAAGAACCATACTAAAAAAAATAAACCCAAAAAAGGCCCCAGGCTGGGATCTAATTACTGGAAAAGTACTGCAAGAAATATCAACAAAATGCCTAAAAGCATTGACATTTCTATTCAATGCCATCCTCCGACTGAAATACTTTCCCAAACAGTGGAG
This sequence comes from Agriotes lineatus, assembly GCA_940337035.1. Lineage (NCBI taxonomy): Eukaryota > Metazoa > Arthropoda > Insecta > Coleoptera > Elateridae > Agriotes > Agriotes lineatus. The sequence continues at coordinate 231,214 of CALNHX010000938.1, forward strand.
CATAGCTGAAATAATACTAATCCCAAAACCGGGAAAAGATTTAACTAGCGTCGAATCGTATCGGCCTATAAGCCTATTGCCGGTGCTGTCAAAAGTTTTTGAAAAGTTGCTATTGAAAAGACTCAACCCGGTGTTGGAGGAAAGAGGAATCATACCCAACCATCAATTTGGGTTTAGACGACACCACGGCACGACGGAACAAGTACATAGAATTGTTCACACAATCAACAATGCCTTTGAATCTAAAAAGTATTGCTCCGCTGTGTTCCTGGACATCAAGCAAGCCTTCGATAAGGTGTGGCATCAAAGCCTAAACTATAAACTGAAGATGACATTACCGTATCACTACTACGAAATCCTCAACTCCTATCTGGAAGGCAGATGGTTCATGGTCAAACTAAACGAAGAGCTAACGGAACTCTACCCCATTGCTTCTGGAGTGCCCCAGGGCAGCGTACTTGGCCCGGTCCTGTACACAATATACACAGCTGATCTACCAACAACGAACGCAACAACCATAGCCACCTACGCTGATGACACAGCAATATTAGCTACAGATAGCAACCCGAATGTCGCAACTGAAAACCTCCAAAACACCCTACGCCTAATAGAGGATTGGATGAGAAAGTGGAAAATTCAAGCTAACACCTCAAAATCATCGCATGTCACGTTCACAATGAGAAGAGGTACATGTCCACCGGTAATACTTAACAATATTCCGATTCCCCAATCTGAAGCAGTTAAATATCTGGGAATGCATCTAGACCAGCGGCTCACATGGCGTAAACACATATTTACGAAGAGAAAACAACTCGGCATCAAATTCAGGCAGATGTACTGGCTACTTGGCCGACCATCTCAACTGAAACTAGAAAGTAAACTCTTACTTTATAAATCTATTCTCCGACCCATCTGGACGTACGGTGTACAATTATGGGGTACTGCCAGTACCTCTAACATTGAAATCCTTCAACGATTTCAGAACAAAGTGCTAAGGTGTATCGTTAACGCTCCCTGGTATGTGCCAAATCACATAATACAAAAGGATCTTAACATTGAGTCAGTGCGCGAAGTAATTAAAAATTACAGTGTTAAATACAGAACTCGGCTTACGGTTCATCCTAATGAGCTAGCCACTCAGCTAGCACACATCAACGACGCTCGACGGTTGAAGCGGTTCAAGCCCTCGGACCTGCCCATCAGGTTTCTTTAAATATGCATTTGTCTACACTCTACAGTTACATAGGACTGACGTGCTGATTTACTAAATTACACAATTAGTTAGATAATTTATACGATAAGAACGATCACTGGATTGTTCTAAGCAAGTCTGTATATAGTTAGTTAGGTTAGTTAAATGTCATACCATTTACTTATTGTTCATGAGCAACAGATTGTAAATATGCAAATAAATCAATTAAAAAAAAAACTAAGTTGGTTAAAAAAATAAAAACGAGATTTTAAAGAATGTTCTTACGCCTTGCTTTAATGTTTGCAAAATATGTAATAACCTCTTGCAGTCCCATTTTATCAGCTATCTCCGATTCAATGAACAATAAAGAATGATTTTCCAATCATTCCTGGTGCAGACTGTTTCTGACAATTTTTAATTTAGAGAAGCTTCTTTCAGCTGAAGCGACCGAAACAGGTAATGTTAAAAATAATAAGTGCTTTTGCCATTTCAGGAAAAATTGATAATAAATTTCGATTATCAACTATTAAAAACTTAGCAAATTGATTCAAGCTTTTAAACTCTTTTTGTTTATCTAGATTATAAGAATTTTTTGTAAATTAACAAATGTCTATATAGGAAATGAAGGTGAAATACCATTTTTCTAAAATATTTGGAAAGCTGATGCTTTGGAAAAGAGATCTTTCTCAGTCATTTCGTACAAAGCCTTTGCTTTTAAATAACTTGACTTTTAACTTTCGGTCTGCGTTTATTTTTAAATGTAGGATTTATGTTCCAGTGGTTGGCTAAATTAGTTGCTTCTAATTCAACACTGAGGCACTCACTTCAATATTTCTGTAAATATTCTAAAGGTTGATGAGATGTCAATTTCTCCCAAAATTTTATTCACAAAAACACAAAGAATAACAAATTCAAAATTATCGACACTGGTTAATATTCTTTTTTCCTCATCGCATTCTTCCTTTTTTTATGTTAATATTATTTTATTAAGAGCAGCAGTAATATATTTAAAAACTCATTTAATTGCGGTGAGAGTTTGGGTTCTGGAGACCATCGAATAGGGTTAAGTTTTTTAAAATTTTACATCGGATCCGCCCATAGATAATGAAACTTAAAAGATCCCACCGATTTGAATTGTGAGCAGCGCAATGAAAGTAAAGCTTCGTGATTAGTTGAGTAATGACTGGTTGCACGCATGCGCCAATATTTAAACGAAAGAAAAATAACATATTTATCATTGAAAATGTCAAATGTCTACTAAAAAAATATCAAGACTTCACTATTCACCAAGTTAAAATGCACAAATGTAAACAATAATCGACATTGTCAACCGTAGCATTTTTGGGGCCTCTATGGATTGCAGTTCGTAAATTACCTTACCGATTACGGATGAGGTAATTACGGTATAGTTGACAACTCTGCTGCTAACAGAATGAGGCGAGGGATAGGCGTCAAAACAAACCATAAATCCAACATTTAATGATTTAAATTATAGAATTCTTACAATAAGAGCGGTATTAAGTCAACTCAAATCAGCTTTACGACTGCAGGAAATTCTCCACTTTTATTACTTTATACCCGGTATTACAAAATAATTCATGTCAGCATGAATTTAAAGGCCGGCAATTCAAAACTACTTTTGCCTTTTTCCTGGAAATCCCATTATGATAAAAATAAAAATAGGAATTTTTTCCTGCTTGAGTTTATTGAATGAAAAGAAAAGAAAATTAGTGGGCCCTTTGGGCCCCCTCAGATTCAGCACCCCCCGCGATCGCGGGGTCTGCGGGTACCAAGTTACGCCACTGCGGCCATAAACGCTTTCTTACGCCCTAAGTATATAAATAACTATAAATAACGTCATATTCGTCATTCAAAAACTGCGATTTAGGCCTCGGTCAGTCTCTTAGAATCATGCGCCTGCAGTTTAGGCATTTTTTAGATTTGTATGTACTCCAGAAATACGAAGAAAAACAGAAACTATTAAATCCACGTAATAAACTAAAACAGCGAACAAACTGCAGGCAATTGACACAAGACAGCCATTCCATGCATTTTTTAATTGGTGCCACCTATGTTAATTGAGTATTCGTAACTATGACTAATAACTAGTTTTGTCTTTACAGGGCGACTCTAATTCCATCCAACCCCGTGCCGCTTTATAAGCATTAGTTGCACAGACCCTAACTTACTGCATATACGATCTAGGATCCAGATACTGATCTACGTTGATCGGATAGAATGCTTATACGGAACCATTCAGTTTTTGTATTTAAACTGTTGCTGGACAGATAGATAAAAAATGCAGTTATCATTGTTATAAGACATTTTGGATTTTTTATATACTGCTGGCGCAGCCTGGAATCCCCGGATTCTCATTTGAATACAACCTCCACGCTTGACCGGGCTGAACAGCGGCCAAGGACAGCTGGCAAATTCCTTCTGCCATCTCAATGAATTAATAGCTCTACTTCACCTCGGCGAAAATAGTAGTTTATTTATCTAGAACGAAAAGTGACATTTTAAAGGACGAGAAAGTTGTTTACGTCCGAGGCGTCAGCCGAGGAAGGAATTACTTGCGAGGACCTTTAAAAACACTTTTCGTTCGTGGTGAGTACAACGGTTTATTTCATACTGCAAGTTTAATGAATTTTAAATAAAAGGTTGTAAATCATTTCAAATTTCATGTCAACAACTGACGTATAATTTTAAAGTACTTGAACTTTAAAATTTCACTTTAAAGTACTAGGACTTTAATGTTCCATTTTTTGTACCATAAATAATCCGAAAAATGTAATTTTTGACATCAGTATGAAATAAAAATATATAAACAGCACTTTGTTTATTTTCCAACTATAATAATTAATAAATAATGCTTGCAGTTTTCTTCTTCTCGTCTGCAAATGGGATCTAGCTAAGGAGTTGTTCCTGAGAACTAAAGAAAAACTTTTTTAGATTGCGGTAGTGGAGGACAGATAGTATGTAAGTGGAAAATAAAAATGCAAACAACCGAAGTTTTAATTTTATATTTTGGTGGCAAAACATTAGTAATCAACGCTTTATTATACGTATTACAACATTTTCCAGATGCCCCTTTACTCCTACCGTTATATTGTACCATTTTAGCCTCTAAAACCTGTTTGCTTCCAATATAATGTAAAAAGGTACATAAAATTATTCTGAAACATTTATAATTTAATTTGGCAACTTACTGCGAATTGCTTTATAACATTTCTATTTATAAATACTAAATTATTGTTTAGCAAGCCTGGAATCCCCAGATTCTTATTCTTATATGTAGCCTCTACACACGACCTCGATGAGGAGTTTTCCAGCAGATATAAAAATAACCACCTCAATTAATAGTCAGAACTGAATATTAGTGTTAGTTGTTAGTTGTATCTAAACATTTTCGCAATGAAAGTTGTTGTGCTCTTTGGTTTATATCTAGTCATCGTCGCAAAATCGCAGGTTAGAATTCGAATAACATTTTAAAGATATTTCTGCACTAATATTTTGTTTTTTCCCAACAAACTATCTTTTAGACGAGGGAAGTAAAAAGCAAAGAAGTGTAGGATACAAACTATTTAATTTATTTTGTTAGGTTTTCGAATTAACCTACTCTGCGCCATTTTATAGTATATTAAAGTATGAGTGGATAACAAGGTCTTTAAAACACGCGCGAGTTTTCGAGCCCGACGGCGTAGCCAGAGTGCTGAAATAGAGCAAGTGTTTTAAATACCAGTTATCCACGAATACTTTATGCGATTTTTTACTATACCTGCAATACTAGAAATAAATTACGCACTAAAAACTTAGAAATAATTTTTGTCTTGACACATCGAGAGGGCATAATAATATTGCTACTATAGTTACGAGATTTTTTTACGTTTTTGTCGCGTCCACGTCCGTTGTTGCATTCAGTCGTTTCCTTGACAATCTTTAAAGCTCGGCGAGCTTTAATCGCCTGTTTTTGCAGGCTCAGGCGTGCTTTATACGGCGATTCTGATGCAGGTATAATAAAAAAGTTATTTCATTCTGTGTTAGAGCTTTTGTTTAAAAATAGAAATGAAATATATTTTTTCAATTCTACATCCTTCAATTTTCAAATTATTAAAATAGATTTTCTAATATTTAATATCTAGTGGCAATTTAAAAAAAATAAAATCCTTGCTATAATAATTTGCACCATTAACTGCCATTAGTAAGTATGAAATATTTAGTACTTACTTTAAGCTTTTAGGGGCCTTTAACATCGCATTAAATAGTTTCCATAATTTTAATTTCGTTGTTAAAAAAACGCATTTATTGACGATGAACAAGAAAATACTGGAATTACGGAGTAATACAACGTAATTTAAAATGTAATGTAATATAATTTGGCAATGACGTAAACAATTTCTAAAATATAAAATTACACTAATAGTCTTGCTACTATTTCCGGTACCTCTTACTATTCAATAAAATGCTATGATTTTTCAAAATTCGGCCAAGCACGAGTTTTTTAGTGTAAAAAAATCGATTGAAATTTTAGCAGTTAGCTTTTATTACTTGTATGCATGGCAACCGCCAAATATCAAGCCGTTTATTTGTTTGTTATTAAAATTTCTAGTGTAGATGATAACCCAATTTGAAAATATGTCAATGGAAGACACTAATAAACACACTTAAATCGTTACTCCAATGAATACCAAGTCGCTCTGGGGGAATTTAAAAAAAATTGTTTCGAGAGGAATTATACATTTTACGAAACCGCGAGTTTGGAGAGCATTGCTGATTTGTGAACGGATTATGCATTTAACATGTAGCCATTGAATGGACAAGGAAGTATTTGGAATACCGAATACAATTACAAAAGTTCTACAGGAATTATAAAATTGTATGTGATCTTTTCACAAATATTATTTTCAAAAAGGCGAAGGGCAAAAGGGGTTATTCAAAACATGCAGTGCGTAAGCTAAAGGGTGTTTTACATAAGAGTGCAATTTTTAATTTTAAACTAAAAAGCAAGTTATTTTGAGGGATTGCTGATATTTTTATTGAATTTTAAAGTAGACATATTCCGATTAATTTTGGAATAAAATATCCTTGAAATGATCCTCGCGACTTTGGACCCTTGCTCTTTTGACGAAATTATGTATGACGTTTTTTTAGAGTTGCTGCTCTATCCCAGTAATTACACATTGAATATCGACATTTAGCTCAGGAATTGTTCGAGGGTTATTTGCATACAACTGCACGGCGTCAAATCGCACCATCTCGATAGCCAACTCCCAATGGCATTTCAGGAGATAATGCAGTCCAAAAATCGTTTTCCCAATACATCAATTATTACTTCACGCGCAGTTTAGCAGATTACACCGTCCTGCTAAAACCACATGTCTTTCAGGTTCATACCTTGCATTTGAGGCCACTAGGACTTCGTTATCACGTGTAGTGACGTTCACAAATTTTAAGCGATACTCACATTCACAGTTGCAATGTTTTTTGGAGACCGACCGGAGCGACAACGCATAGGAGCTTTACTGTCCGTAATTGATCCAATTTTCCGCAATTTCTTAATCAATCTTTTACACAGTAGACAGATTTGGTGCACTTTCACGACTGAAAATACCACGAACTTTGCGAACAGTTTCAGCGTAACTTTTCCCATTTTGGTGATCGGTTTTTACGATGATAAGCCATTGTTCTTTCCTGTAGCGCCCCATCACTAAAAATCGGAGCAATCATAGATGACAGATGTGAAATTATTAGGTACGGTTGCAAGTTTTACAGAAAAAAAAAGTTTAAAAATTGCGTTCTTATTGAAACAGCCGTTATTATAAAAGACAGATGATAAAATTTAGGAAAGTTCAACCGCATTAAATAAAGGAGATATTTAGCCAGAGTCTGGAACGAAAGTAATGCAGACGGACTTCGGGGAAAGATTTTCGGTTGGAATTCAATATTTTCCATAATTATGCAAGGCGGAGAAGCAAAATCCACTAAAAATAAGTAGCTAACTCGTAACGAAACAGGAGCAGATATCTTTTCCAGTCCGTCTACATACAATAGTAGTTCTGGAAAGAGTGTCTTTACAGGAGGCGTAGGCATATTTCAGGCCGATGCCGAAAGCCCCTAAACATTTCCGAGTGAGTTACGTACAACATTTTCTAGGTATTTGTGTTCCTTCTTAATTTTACCTAAATATTGAAACATTACAATAACAAACAATATATCTTTGCAAAAATCTAAAAATATTTGGTAGTTTATTTCCTTAGAAACCACACTCAACAAATATTGAAAACCAATTAAAGCGTCAATTCTTCAAAACAGTCCTGTAAAAACGTAGTTTGTACGGCAATGTATTATTTTCAGAACCGATGCATAAGAAGTTATTATCAGAGAAAGATCAAATTATTTTATGTAATCTATTATTTTTGAAAGTCAATCCTCAGTGGGACAAACAAAAATTGTGTAAACGGTATGTAAATATTCCAAACGTGAAGATCTGAAGACATGGAAGCGTTTTTTCCTGATTGCAATACTTCTTCCGTCTTCTAGACGAATGAAGTGTCAGTAGTGTCAAATTTATTAAAATCTGAGATAAAAAACAAGCAACCATTAATAGTTAATAACCCAGTGAATCAATCTGATCCAACAGTAACAAAGGCGCATTCCACCATTACATCAACTTCAACTGCAGCTGCCGTTGATTCCCAAAATCCAACTGAACCAGAACCATCTTCTGTTTATCAAGATTGCACTTTCTATTCCACTGCTATTTACAGTAAATAAAGTTCTTACTCCTAAATTTAATTTAAATGTAATTTTGAGATTAAATAGGTTGAAAATAGGTATATTAGGACTTATTTTATTTGGTAAATAGTCCACAAAATGTATTTAGGGCTAATAATTTTGCTGAAATAGTATACTGTGTATTAAGAGCCCAAAGTTGGTGATTTCCAATTGAGAGAAAAAGACCATCACCCAAAATCGGAAATAACACTTTGCGTTCGTAATACACACGAGATTTTGTCTAGAATACCTAAAATGAGCAAAAATAATGTGATCTAAACACTAAAAATAAGTACATTGTTATTGATGCTAAAACTTGGCATTAATTGTCATTTTGACATTTAAATTTACTTGCAAAATCAGGTACCAGCATTAATAATTGTACAAATTGTTTGTTAAGGTTTATTTTCGTTAATAATAAAAATTAGAAAAAGATTTCAATTGCATCAATTTTTGTTTTTTTCTTAAGCAGCGAGCGACCAAACGCTTTGACGTTCATCTTCCATAGTAACGAGCAGCAAACCACTTTGACGCTCGTTCCTCAAAAAACGTCAACGTTGCGTTGACAAAAACGACCGCAAAAGTCTACTTTCAATAGCAGCCGTAGAAAAAGATCTTTTTCTCAAAATGTTTTGTTTTTTAGCAACGTCACGAGAAAAACTAACTTGATTAATTTTCCTAGCCGAAGGTGATAACATTTTTCGAAGTTAGTTCATCTCGTGACATTTTCAAAACAACAAACTGTCGTTAAAAAAATAACTTACAAAACCATTCGCCCTTAGTAGAATATTACCGATCATATTTGCTCTTTCATATAAAATTATGTTTTTTTTTATAACGTCCACAGACACATATCTGCTTTATTAAATACATATACAATGCAGATATTATTAGAATCATTAAAAAGCAACTCACATAAAACAGCTTTCTATAATTCAATAAATTTCTACTAACTACTCTTTGGAGCGTAAATGTAAAGTTTCTAACCCATTAAGCTATTCTCTGAATGTCATTTTTTGGCAGTGGTCTATTATCATTTGTTTTATCGGACGTTGTGTGATATACACTCTAGACAGTGGAAAAAGTCCGATAAAACACACCATTAAACTAAAATTGAATTTTTTTCCTAATCTACTTTACAACGAATGCCAAATATCAAAAGACTAATTTGAACATAATTGCTTATGCTCTTCTACACTCACTAAGCATGTACAGTCGTGTGCAAATAAATCTGGGACAATGGTTTTTTTCATATGTAGGTTGAGTTGAGAATTGAAGAATATCTCCATGGATTTTCTGCTACCAGAAAGAGCTATATTTTCATTTACTTGTCAAAGTTTAATGTAACTCTTCCTGATAGCAGGAAATCCATGGAGATATGCTTCAAATCTTAACTCAATGTACATATGAAAAAAAACCATTGTCCCAGATTTATTTGCACACGACTGTACTTGAAAGCAACCCAAAGAAGATTTTACACTACGTCAATATATATCTTTAATAAGTTTAACACGCGAAAACTTCAAAATGCAAACTGTAGTATATTCTAAATACATTTTCAATTATTTACAGGCTAGTGTTCCGGAACGATTTCAGACCAAGGAATTTCTACAGTATCTGAACCGAATGAAGCAGTTAGGGAGAGAATGCGGATTGGAATTGGGACCGAAAATAGCGGAAAAATTACCACGCCTCACCGGTCTGTTAATATATCCAGAAGACAACGACTCCCTGAACCTACTCTGGGGCTGCACTTTTAAGAAAAGAGGCATTGTAGACGAGAAGTCCAACATAGATAATACAGCGTTAAAAAATTATGTTTGGGAAATTACACGGGCTGCTGGTAACACCTCTCCCTTCTATCAGAAAGCAGTACGCGATCTGGTAAAATCCTGCAACAGCGTGAAAGGAGAGGACTATGGCCAAACCGCAATAAAACTACAAAATTGCATTTTCCGGTATATGTTTGAAAGAAATTTGAGAAAATGAAGAAAATTATGGTATAATATTTTATGTATTAACAGTAAGTCAAAAACGAACTCATAATAATTATAATTAATAAATATTAATACATTACTGTACATTACTATTGAACATTTTTTTTATACTTGTTCTTGAAATGTGAGTATTAATAATTTTTGTTTCTACTGATATTGTTTTGATATCTTACTTTTCATTGTAATATTAACTTAGGTTCAATATTAAAATCGGAAACGATTTTTGTAATGTATATTGCATACTTCTATATCAAGTGCTTAACGCCCTTTAATAATAGCATTGAGAAAAACCTGCCATACAAGGTGTGGAATATCTTTATGTTCAAATTCAGGGAGCGTAAACTAGGTTCAATTCTGAGAGTAAAAAACAAAAGTGGTAGGTAGATTTTCATTTTATTTATGGGTACTGTAAAGTCAATGTCAATGTCATATTTATTCACGCTTTTACATTTACATACCAGGTGTTAAGAAGTTTGTGTTTTATTGAAGGTAAACTTGTTATTTAAAATGCCTCGCCGCTTTTCTTCTGGAGAAATGCAAATATGCATTTTATTTATGGACATTGTAACGGCAGAGTACGTCAAGCAGTAGATGAATATCGAAATCGGTTCCGAAATAGACGCATTGCACATTACAGAACATTTATGAAGGTACACAGGCAATTTCGTGAATGCGGATTACGTGATTATCTATTCGACAGAAGATTGAATTTACTAGTGGACTTTGATGAGCAAGTGTTAGATGCTGTTGCAAGGGATCCTACTACCAGTGTACGTCGAATTAGTACGAGGCATGCCTTTTAAGTATTGTCGTTCACATATTTACCGCCAATTTCGAATATAGAACCGCACAGCGTTCGAATCTCTTTAAATCTAGAAGCCCAAAACAAATGAAAAATATAGGATTAGTGATATTGTTTAGTCACAGCGTCATTTCAAAGTTCTCTAAGGAAAATGTTCGTGCAATAATTTTCTACAACTTTCGAAGAGTACTAACACGACTCCAATGTTTCGAGGAGCTGACTTCAGTGTTCAGTTATGAAGCTCCACGTCTTAGAACTGTTGAACGCTGGTATTTAGAATTCCAGAGTGGACATACTACCCTTAATGACAAATCTCGTGAAATACGTCCAAATACCGCCTTTACATCTTTGCTGTGAGACAACTAATCATCGAAGACCGTCATGTGACATATCATGAGATTGAAACATCATTAGGCATTTCAGCCACAACAATTCAAAAGATCCTGCATGAAGGGCTTAGTGTGAGAAAGCTGGTCTCCCGTTGGATCTCGCATTCACTTTCCGACGATCACAAGGCGACTCGTGTTGAATGGTCTAGGAAAACTCTTCAACGATTCAACCGAGGAGAGTCAAATCACGTCTACGACATCATCAGTGGTGATGAATCTTGGAATTATGCCTATGATCCTGATTCTAAACAGCAATCGACCGTCTGGGTCTTCCAAGGTGAGCCAAAACTGACGAAAGTTGTTCGCTCCCGAAGCACTTCAAATAAAGTTCGTAGCGAAAACAGGTCACCTTGCGACGATTGAACTAGAAGATCGTAGGACGGTTAATGCAGAGTGGTATACCACAATCTGTTTACCACAAGTTATCACCGAGCTTCGGAAAACCAACGCAAAGCAACGCATCATCCTGCATCATGACAACGCAAGTTCGCACGCCGCTCGCCAAACAATTGAGTATTTGGAGCAGCAAAACGTAGAAATTCTCTACCACCCTCCCTATAGTCTTGACTTAAGACCTAACGATTTTTTTACTTTTCCCAAAATTAAGAAAAATCTTCGTGGTCAACAGTTCCAGTCTAGTGAAGAAGCTGTCGAAGCTTTCAAATCGGCGATTTTGAGTACCCCTACCTCGGAGTGGAATAAATGTTTCAAAACCTGGTTCGAGCGTATGGTAAAGTACATAAAATATCGTGGTGAATACTTTGAAAAACAATAAAATGTATATATGGTTTTGTTTGTTTATTTTTTTCTTAAACGACAAAACATAAAAGACATGCCTCGTAGGCAAGTTGGATTACCAAAATCTACCGTTTGGAGTATTTTGAAACGTGAGGATTTCTATCCGTATCATTTCCGAAAGGGACAAGGTTTGCTTGAGGAGGACCATTATTCTCGTCTTGTTTGTTCTTCCTGGCTTTTAAGGCAATCACGGCGAGATTTTAATTTCTTCAAAAAAAAAAAAATTCTGGACAGACGAAGCTACTTTCACGAGAAGTGGAGTCATAAATTTGAGATATCTTCATCGGTTGCAATCAGACCTGAGCGCATATTAGATACTGAGCCCGCAGTGCGAAGTATCTAAAGAGCGAAGGTTATAAGACGATTCGCTACCGTGGTGTATATACTATTTTTTGCACTACCAAACGGCTTAATACCTAAATTCCCAACAAATTTCGAAAATATTTTAACTGTCAACCTGACAATACAGCTTTTTAAAACGTCAAAATTAAAATAGTCATATTTGGTAACTTAGCAATTTATTAGTTACCACGGTGAAAATTGTTTATTTTACTTTCTCTCCCTTGGTGGAGAATAGTAGATTATGCAATAAGGGAGAGAAATGCGTTATTTTGCTGAGGCGCAACTTCTGACTAGAGGGCGAATAGCAAAATAGCATTCTCTCCGAGTTGCATATATTATTTTTTTCACGTTGCAGGAAGATTAAAAACGAAAAACCCGTTTTTTTAAATGTCATTTATTGACATTTTAGTTACAATTACTTTAAAATTAGTAACCTATGGTAAATTTTAAAGTTGGTGGCACTGTAAGTCGTTATGACAAGAGCTCACAATTATGTCAAATTCGAGGTTAGCCGGTTAGTTTTTGCGTCAGTTTGTGTCAAAACTGACGCAAAACCTAACCTGATAACCTCGAATTTGGCATAATTGTTGTGTCAGTCATAATGAAAACTCCGTAGGGAAATTTTTGTCTTATTTAGTCTCTAGGGAGCAAATGTTCTACTTCTGTCACAATTTTGATGCTATAGAAACGGACTTCTACTCCCGGTCGTGGAAAAAATCAACTTCACGACATAAAGATAAGCCAATAACGGTGCGTTCTGAGACTAGTAGTGCAAAAAATAAATTACTGTCTACAAATTTTACAGTGTTTCTCTACAGTTAGATAAAAATCATGTTTAAATAATAGCTATTTGTGCAACAAGTGCTAAAAGTGAATGTTTATGCACGAGACATGAAAATTATGAAACGGAGTGGAAGGCTGAGTTTCATATCATGTCTCATGCATAAACACTTTTAGCACGAGTTTGGACACAATATTTTTTCTACGGCCTTATATTTACTGTTATTAATCCATAAATGTCGAGTCAACAAAGGCTTGCATTTATGGCAGTTATAATTTATGTCATAGTAAAGAGATAGCCTTGACGGCACAGGTGACTGTTTCTGCAGCCGGTAACTGTAAAAGTTAGTTAAGAAAGGTAGTTCTAATACTACACATTTTACTCTTATCATTACCTAATGCTTTAATTATTTAAAAAAACACTTTACCTCTAACGAAAGAAGTAACTAGAATAACTTTATAACATCACTTTCAGTTTAAAAATTTAGATTCAACACCAGCTGTTTACTTTTAGCACATGTGCCCCTTCTCAATGACTTCAGTTAATCGCAAGAGTTGGTGCCCTGTGCCATGTTTTTCTTTGAATCCAAATTGAAACATTGGTAATATATTTTAGTTTAAACAAGCAGTGTTTACACGTATGCTAATAATTTCTTCCAGAGGTTTTGATAAGTTGGAATCAGGCTGATTGGTCTATAGTTTTCCGAGTTGTATTTGGTTTTCCCTGGTTTGTGAATAGGTAAGACGTGAGCGTGTTTCCACCTTTTAGGAAAATAATCCAATTTTAAACACGCGTTAAAGGCTGTTGCTACGTAGACAATGGCTTTTCGTGGTAGGTTTTTCAATACCACATTTGGTATCCGCTCTGGCCCAAGAGATTTTCGTATTTTCGGTTGTTTAATTATCGCTTTTAGTTCAATAGGAGATGTTGGTTCTATTTAGTCACGAATTATTTGTAGATTATTTGAGACGTACCCTTCTATATTTTCTACTAGGTCCATGTCAGTAGGTGTGTTTGGGCTGAGGTTACTTTCAATTAAGTCTGCGAACACTTCACATTTGTCCTGGTCTGTCGCATATGTTTTGTTGTCTTTGTTGAGTGGAGGGATAAGTGTGGGTTGCATTAATATCCGTTTGGTGGCTTGCCAAAGGGTGTTGTATTTTGATTCCAGCTGCTGTATATATCTTTGACTATTCAACACTATAACATATAAGCCAAGCGTATTGCAGACATTTGCTTTTTTCAACCAATAACAGCAGTATATCACTGAATATTGGGCACCATGCAAAATATTCTCAAAACAATGTAAGTAAATAGCCTTGTTGCGAAATATCGCTTAGCAACGATGTTCTGTCCTTAGTGATATCGCTAGGTTACGTAAAACTAAACGCCAACAAGCTGTGGAAACAAAGTTTGGTTTGCGTTAAAAATTTTAAAATGTTGTGTTTTGGGAGTATTCCGCTGAATTTAATTGACGATGCATATCAATTGTTGGATTATTATTCATTAAAGTTAATTGTTATGTATTAATATTGTTAAATAGTTATCCCAAATACCACTCGAAGTGGATATATTTCTTTTTTAATATTTTGCCATTTCCATAGAAATTATAGCAAATTTCACTCAACAAAATCACATTTAAATATAATTGTGTTTCGTGAAATTTACACGCAATAATTTACATGGAAACGGCAAAATATTTGTTAAAAATATATCCACTACTTGTGGTATTACCCTTGATAACTGTTTATCCTATAGTTGTCCGTTCCCATTTAACTTCTCGATTTAGTCGATTAAGTAGTGTACGTAGCTGTGGGTCTCCTGTGTTTTGCCAGTCTTTTCGTGTTTGATTTTTATGTTTTATTAGGTTTAAGATATATATTGTTGGATTCAAGTTTTGTGATAGTGGTGTTTTTCTTTGTACAACTGTTGCTTGTTGAATGCTGTCGTTTAAGGTATCAGTGGATTTTTCTATAGAGACGTTTATATTTTCTGTGCTGTTAATATTTTTGGGTATCTTAAGTTTTACATTGAGTACATTCTCAAATAGTTCCCCATCAATGATTCCATTTTATGAGTCTAGGTAATGGAGGTGTTGTTAAGTCATTTTGCTGTCGCAGATGCTTAATTGCATTTCACGCCTTTATTCAGGTCTTTTTGGTATTTTAAATAGCCACCTAGGCTTTAGGGCAGCGTGCCCGTATGCTAAGCCCTTTTAGTTCTTTATTTGGCTCCATCGCCTAATTCCAGAATCACGATGTCGCACATATTTAGCTCCAAAAACAGTATTTTTCGTCGGTTGGAGCTCCCCTCTGATGGCGTTTTTCCGAATTCCGAATCTCCTAGAAAGCACGCCGTCGAGGCGTGATGCCATTGGTGCCGGCATTAACTTGTTTCGTTTGTATCGCCCCGCGATTGGCTGCCAAGGTTTAGTCACGTGGGGACGCGACCAAGGTGACCTTTGCCAACGCTTTCCTCTGGGCATTCAGCCGAGAGCCGTCGATCGCATAAGAGGTCGGATAGTGTGTTCGTTCGTGCGGCGCTTCCGCCCTTGGCGGGGGCGTCAGCCTTTTTTCCCGTCGAGTGCTGTTTCAGCGACTATGTGATATACGTTTTCGCCTTGAGTGGCAGTTGTCCGCAGCCCCGTTGCAGAGAACGCTCGTGTGGTGGTTGTGAGTCGGAGTTTTCGAATTGTCTTCGGCGTAGCGTGGGTGTTTTTGAGCCCAGTTCCTGCTTCCGTAAGTAAGAGGTCGTGCCCCCTTCATCTCGACCTACGAGGATTTGTTCGGCAGAACGAAAGTGGCCCATTTTTTTCGTCGCCCCGTTGTACACGTCATTGACGCGTCTCCCGTCGCCATTAAGGCGGTTGTGCATTCACCCCTATAGCCGTTAACATCGAAGGTACCTGCCACCTACGACTGCAGCCTGTCGCAACTCAACTGTACCAGGCTCCCTCGCGCCTACGCATTAAGGTATGTGTCTTTAACCTGATTACCGCTGTGAACGCGAGTGCTAATTTAAATCTTCGCTGCCCGCTGCATAAGGCGACGCGCACATTTCGACTCATTACTGCTCTTGTGCATTCATTCAGACTTGCAGACTGTTCATGCCGCGAGTGCTAATGTAAATCTTCGCCGTCCGCTGCATAAGGCGACGCGTATATTTGTACTCATTACTACTTATCACTGCTCTTGTGCATTCATTCAGACTTGCAGACTGTTCATGCCGCGAGTGCTAATTTAAATCTTCGCTGTCCGCCGCATAAGGCGACGCGCATATTTGTATATTACTGCTCGTTACTGCTCATTACTGTTCATTACTGTTCACTACTGTGCAACATCTGTCGTTAAGTTTAGAGCGCGCGTGCCAGCTGGTGCCCTTAATTATAGGTTAAGTATAGATATAGGGCGACGCACTCTGCTGCCCCATTGTAACCCGAAGTTCAATATATGAGTGGTTAGTTAAGGGAACTATTGTTTTGTTTCGACTTGTGCATGTTCTGTTACAGATAGACGCCCCCCTTCATTGTACTGTTTATTGTACGACGGAACGAGGAAGCTTTGAACGTGCAAGTGGGTGAGACAGCTGCGTAGTCGCGGTTGGATTGACACCTAATTACAATCCTCGCATAAGGCATCCCGAAATTGTTATTTGACCTTGCAACTCTTGAGTAATCCTATTGGCGGAGTATTTTGCATGCTTCGCTTCCGTCTAACCGTCCAGGCCCCGGTTAGCCGGGTTAAGACAGGCTTGGTGGCGCCCTCATGATTTCGACATACTCTGTATATATTATGCTACCACGCGCTTGCCAGAACGTATCGTGTGACTCACGCCCGACTCCCTGAGCGTCCCAGCCGTGGCCCCTTAGCCTATTTCGAACCGATTTCAGGGCAAGTGTGCCAGTTTTCAGGACTGATTCCGTGGTGCGATGCTCACCTTGGGTGGGTGTCGTAAAGTTCTTTTGTGTATGCTGTGATTGATTTGAAAAGGACATTAAAACCGGGAGGTGATCTGAGTCCAATGTCTGAAAAATTCACCGCCAGCAATTCATCGCCGGCAGTTCATCGCCAGCAATTCACCGCCTCAGCAGTTCACCGCTTCAGCAATTCACAGCAGAAAAAATTAATACTTGAAAAAAGCCTGTTAGCGTTACGCAGGAGACACCACGTGGAGGTCGGCTTACTAGTCTCCCTTTTTTTACTTTTATACATTTTTTTTTATTTTTATACATTTAGTCAAATCAGTCTATGTTTAGAACGTGGTGTTATGCGCTATTCCACGTAAGTAATCGAAAATAATCATATCCGGAAGATGATATGAACCTACTACTTTTTGCAACCGTTGAGCAGTGTCACGGTATTTTTTCTTAGGGCTTGGAGGTGCTTCTCCACTTAAACACTGCTTTATGCGCAGTTCGTTTAAATTTTGTTCTCTTTTAATGGCTGTGATGAATTTCCAAATATTTGGATTATGTGCTGAAACCTGTTGCTCAAATGCTCAGCGGTGAATTGCGGGCGGTGAATTGCTGGCGGTGAATTATTGGCGGTGAATTGCTGAGGCGGTGAACTGCTGAGGCGGTGAATTACTGGCGATGAACTGCCGGCGATGAATTGCTGGCGGTGAAATTTCCTAGAACCATCCGAGTCCATCTCTGTTATAACATTCTGGTATATCGGTTTTGTGAAGTTTTTGTGTAGTGTTATATCTAGGATGTCTGGATTTCGATTTTGCTGATAAGGGTAGTATGTGTATTCTCTAGTAGCAGAGATTTGTATTGCTTGCGTAGTGGTTATATTATGCAGTTTGATACTATTTGGATTACTTACTCTACAGCCCCATAGTGTGTTCTTGATATTAAGGTCACCTATTACCTATTAACAGTGTACCTTTATTATCATTGAACATGTTTAATAAGTCCAGTTAATCTATTGTGAGGTTAGATTGTTTATATACTGCTACTATTTTAACTTATGTGTTGTCATTCAACTGAATTTCAATCATGGCTGTTTCTAGGCTTGATAGATTTTTGTTTAGTAAACTATAGTTCATTCAAATTAAAGATAGAGAAAAATCTGCAACCCAAGTTACAAATATCAGCAGTCAGTTCATTACTAATTTGATTTTATTAAAATGTAGATCATGGGATGTACGCAGTATAATATAGAGGTTATAGTATTTGTCAAATTGGAAAATGTTGCGATGTCTATCTTAATTAAATGTGCTGAATGTGGTCTGAGAATAAATTTACCCCCTAAAAAATGTTGCAAATGGCTTCCTTAAGCAAAGATTCATATTAAAAACTAGACACATTGATTTTGACACTCATCAAGGCAGCAACAAAGCTATGTCTCTCTGATCTAAATTTTAATAAAATCATATTAGTAATCAACTTACTACTGATATTTGTAACTTGGGTTGCAGATTTTGCTCTATCTTGAATGTGAATGAACTATAGTATGTTTAATTTTCTTTTTGATGATAATTGCGACCCCTCCAGACGTAATTGCTGCCTCTCTATTATGTCTGTAGACCAGGTAGCCTGCTATTTTAAATTTTTCGTTTTCTATTAAGTGAGTTCCAGATATGCAAGCTATATCTATGTTGTGAATATCTATCTTTGGTCTTTGATGCCATTTGCGTTCCAGTTCACAACAGTTAAATTATTTAAGTCGATGTTGAAATAGTGTTGGGATTAACGTTGTAAGATATGGTGTGATTTTGTCTGGTGCGGTTTGATCACTTCAATTATCAGTTTGATGGTGCTGCATCTGCAAATGATCTGTTATCTGGAACTTTATTATATGTTCTGTTAGATCTTCTACTATTGGACATTTTAGTGTAATATGCACACCCCTTATAGTTTGCGGGGTGATCCTCTCCGCAATGTACACATTGCGGGTTTTTGTTAGGTTCTTTGTGGCAGTCGGTGTATATGTGATTTCCCGTGCACTTGACGCATCGCGGTTCGAGTTGACAGTAATTTTTCGTGTGCCCGTATCTGACATTTTCTACATTGGGGGATGTTCGTACTTTGTGAGATTGAATACTTCTATTGCTTTATTATCTCTTACTAAGTCAACAGCGCAGATGGGGATTGGTATTCTTTGTTTGTTGTAGAGCCTTGCAACTTTATTTTTTGCAACACCTATCTTAACTAGTAGTTCATTCTTTATTTCTTCTTCAGAGATTGAAATTGGTATATTTCGTATGACTACAGATAGTTGATTTGCTGTTGGATCTTTATATGTATGGAATCTTATGTTATTTCCTTTATAAAATTTTGTAAGTTTTCGAAAGTGTTCGATGCTGCTAAGATTAATGCGCAGAGTTGTTCCTCTACATACTGTTGTGAATCTTTCGGATATTGTTTTCTCTAAATATTTTTTTCTTCCTGATGGTTTGTAGCTTCGTGCACGTAAATGGCTGGAATTTTAGGTTTTTGTTTAGATTTTGTGTTTTTTGCAATTCGGAGTAGCTTGCTTTTGTGTTATTTTCATCCTGAGTAATTTCACCTAAGTTTATAGATGAGTCGCCAGGCTCCATAGCTCAGTAGTAAGCATTCTAGCTACTGATCTAAGGGTCGAAAGTTCGATCCCCGATTGCTGTGAGGGTTTTAAAAACTAAAAAAAAATGCGGATTAAAATCTCTACAGAATGCCATCATTCGGAATTGATGTAAAGCCGTGGGTTCCATGTTACTACGATTAGTATCATGTAAAAGATCTCTTGCTAAGGTTGGAACTTCTTAGTCTCGGCAACATTCTAAGTAGGACTAAGGTACCTGGTACTCTCCATGCCTAGACCTTGTTCAAGGAGTTGGCAAAAAGGTCCTATAAAGGCCTACTTGCTAGACAGGAGTCTCCCCAAAAATACTACTACTACTACTTATAGATGTGTCATCTGGTATATAATATTTATTAGCCGTGATTAAAGTGGTAGGGTTAAACAGATATTTTCTGTTGGGTTCATTAATAGGAGGTGAAAGTTCACTGTTATCGCGTTTCTTAGCCATAATGTTATATTAATTGGGCCTTCCGAGGAATTGGGTATGAACACTTTTGTTAAATGTTTTTACGGTAGAACTATTTTTAATAATATCTTATAAATGTTTTCAAGCACAAAGAGGTCACTAGATAACTTCGCTAACACAGCGGTCGTATCAACGCAAGCGGCGACGGTCAGACCCGAACTCTCTATGACAGTTACAAATTATGTCATAGTAAAGAGATGGCCGTGACGGCGCAGGTAATTGTTTCTGCAGCCAGTAGCTGTCAGAATTAGTTATCAAAGGTAATTATAATAATACATATTTAACTTTATTCACTGCATAGTGTTTTAATTATTTAGAAGCATTTTACCTTTAACTAAATAAGTAACTGAAATAACTTTATAACCCCACTTTCTGTTTCAAATTCTAAATTCAACACCTGCTGTTTACTTTTAGCACATGTGCTAAAAGTAAACAGCTGATTTCACTTTTAACACGCTTTTTTATAAAAACGCCGTTTTTAGTGAAACAAGCTAGTGCTGAAAGACCTACTTTTAGTAGTGGTCGTAGAAAAAAAATTAGAATGCCAAATCGAACTTCATGGAACCTCTGCTTTTGTGGGGAACTATGTATACCGGTTGCCTAAAATTGTGAGGAACATAGAGCATAAGTGTGCTAGTCAGTAACGAATATATATTTCACCAAAAGAACACAAGACCGTATAACAAATAAATAAACAAACATATACTATTGTACTTGTTGCCTAGCTACTAAAGTAATTATTGGATTTTCCATTTGAATCTTCTAGCTGATGGAATTACCATTTTTCGTTCCGTAGAATTTTAGGCAATCTGTATATATACAGGGTGATTCACGAGTAGTGTCTGATTTAGCGCCGTCTTTTCTGCAACACAAATTACTTTGTCACAGGATGCCGCGCAGTTTTTTTATTTAAATTTATTTTTTGCAATCAAAGTTATTTAATTTTGGGAAACGTCAAATTGAAGTGTGTCAAATTAATTAATTATTTTTTTTAATGTTTTCTAACAATGGAACGTTGACATGCTCTTAGTTTATGTGAATGCCGAAATCACGCAGCAACGGCAGCTGCCGTGTATAGGAAGAGATATCCCTATCGAAGAGCTGCTGAATTTTTTTTAAGATTAGAAGCAAAATTTAGAAATCACTGAAAGCTATGTCTCGAGAATTCTGCGTGCCAACAACATTCATCCATACCATTTAACTATGGTTCAAAATTTTACCCAAACGATTTCAGTTATGTGCGTTTTTTTCGGGACCAACTAAGGATGAATGCCGATTTTTTTAATTTGGTTTTATTGACCGATGAAGCTAAATTCAGGAATAATGGTAGCGTCAATATGCATAATTGCCATTATTATGCGTACGGAAATCCTCACTGGATTCGTGTAGAACACTTTCAAAACGTAATTTCAATTAATGTGTGGGGAGGAATAATCAGAAATAGAATTATCGGACCTTACTTTTTTCGCAGAACATTAACTGCTCGACTTTACTTACGGTTTCTTCGCAATATTTTACCTCAGTTATAGGAAGATGTGGAAATTGAAATGAGACGTCAAATGTAGTTTCAGATCGATGGTGAGCCACCGCATTTCCATCTAAGGTCACTAAATCACTTTAGCTACGCTAACACAGGTAAGGAAACACCATTTGACAAGTTCAAAAAAACGAGTTTGTCAATGTCAAATTTACCATAGGCACTACTAGTAAGGGTATAATAGTAGTTTATTTATCTAGAATGAAAAGTGACATTTTAAAGGACGAGAAAGTTGTTTACGGCCGAGGCGTCAGCCGAGGACGGAATTACTTGCGAGGACCTTTAAAAACACTTTTCGTTCGTGGTGAATACAACGGTTTATTTCATACTGCAAGTTTAATGAATTTTAAATAAAAAGTTGTAAATTATTTCAAATGTCATGTCAACAGCTCACGTATAATTTTAAAGTACTTGAACTTTAATATTTTACTTTAAAGTGCTAGGACTTTAATGTTCCATTTTTTGTACAGTTACGGCCAAATAAAACCGGGCAGTACTTTACTCTATTGTGAATTGGTATTAAATCACATAAGAAACATAAAAATTAAAAATGACATATTAAGAATTCAAATTGTCAAGGTACTGTCAAGTAAAAGCCTGATTTGCCAAAATTTATGAATATGAAATAGAATGTCAAAATGGTGGTCGTTTTTATTTGGCCGTAACCGTACCATAAATAAGTTTTAAAGTACTTGAACTTGAAACGATAAAGAAGCTCACCTGCGGTTAATTAATTAAAATAGTCAATGGTAGTAAAAAATCGCAGATCAACCCCCTTAAAGTTCGTACTACACGGAAGCTCTAAAAATCTTCACTTACCGCGATGGCCGAGCTAACTTAAATTCGGCGATATGGTTGTGGGTTCAAACCACCAGCTGTATACCCAGCAAAGTCTTCAAAAGAAAATATATGGGAGCCAGAAATCAGATGACTTCGAATAATTTAAATAAACTACAAATGACTAGCGTTTATTTAATAACTACTGAATAATCTGCAGTATGGTAATTCAATAATAAATAATCAAAACAGTTTGATCATAAATAATGTCATAGTAGAGCTGTGCAAGTTAAATGAAGGTTGCGACCCGCACCAAGAAACCCCTTTTGGGTTATTCAATTAATTGTAACCAAAAATAAATCGAGTGGTATTCATACCGCTGTCATTTAAAAAAACCTTTTTATTAAGGCTATTGAAAGCAAAAAGCGTAAATGCTCCTTCTACAAAGGTTTGATTACACATATAAATTGTAGCTTTCAATGTTAATTGTAATTAAGTATAAGCATTTAAACTTCAAATATTAAACTTATTGAACGTATGCGTCTAAACTTTACATGTTAGTAATAACGAAAAGTATAAATTTAAACATTAAATACTGATAGTTTTGCAATGTACGAATTTAAATTGTAAGAATTGAAGATAATGTAATACAATATTAATCCCGGAATAACCAGTCCGTGTAACTGTCCACAATTAACCGAAATCACTAACCTTCGGAGTCCAAAAATGTCTAGGGACCGCGCTGTCAAAGGGTCGCTACTGCAGGTTATTCAGCTAAATCATGCCTAACGTGATGCAACGGCTTGCCAGGAGAAGCTCACAAAAAGGTCGAACGTTTTGCTCCTGGCAGCATCGACGCTGAAGGTAGATAACGTTCTTTAATGGGACAGGACACTAGCCTCCAGATCCAAAATTATCGGATAGGAGCTGATTTTAAAACCATCGAGTAAAACTGTCGGTTAAGAGCTAACGAAATGCAATTAATAGAAGAATAACAAACAGAAAAAACGCCAACGTACCTGATTATAGCCAGCCCTTCAAAATTGATCGTCGTGGCATAATAAAGCACGAACGAGGCCTTTTTAGAAGCAAGTTACTTCGTCCGGGTGCAGGAAAAGAATCATCGCGCATTCGGCCAACTAACAAAGACAGCTGAACGCTGCGACCTTGCGATAAGCCAGCGAATGGTTTTGGGGCTTTCCAGAATCGGTACGAAAATAGTGCACTGGTAAATTGACACATTTTGAAACACAATTGATTATTATGCGAAGACAATATACAGGATGGTACTGAAATAATTGGTATGTGGAGAAAACATTCGAGCGAAGCCGAAAAAAGGTTTCAAACTTTAATATTTTACTTTAAAGTACTAAGACTTTAATGTTCCATTTTTTGTACCATAAATAGTTCGAATGGGTATTTTGCCTCGCTAAAGCTCGGCAAAATAACTTCCATTCTCGAACGCAAAAGTAGCATTTCGCATTCCAGATGCAAACAATGATTTTTCGAAAACTGCAATAAAACTAAGTAGTATGAGAATTTAAAAAATTAATAAGGTAACTATCAACGTTAATTGACAATTTTATATTTCATAAACAATTAATTTTTGAACCACGGCCTGCTGAATTGTTTAACAAACGTCAAAGTGATGTATAAATTTAACTCACTGCAATATCGGCACCTTCAATTTACATGTAGTACAACATAAATTAGTCATGTTTATAATAGTTTATAATAGTTATTAGTATCTATTGAAATTTTAAATTACTTAATATAAAACTAATGTGGGTTACTTAATTAATAAAATCACAAATAAGTTCCTAAAAAATTACATATTTTTTGACATTTCTTTTATGTTCTAGAACGCAAAAGAGTTTTGCGTTCTAGAACATAAAAGTATTTCGCTGTTAAGTGACAAAAAAGAATCACTTTGCTTACTGTGAATTTAACGAAAATGTCAACATTTGATGACAGTTTTCGAAAAATGTAATTTTTGACATCAGTATGAAATAAATATTTTTTCTTATTCATAATCATTACTCATTTCCTGGCAAAGGAATTTAATCGAATCTCGCAAAGAAGCAAAATACAAGCTGGCGTTGTGATAGCTGAAGTATTGGAATGCGGCGAGCAGTACAAAATATTCACTAAAGCTTTATATATGTGATAAACATTTAAACATATTTGTTAGGTAATATTTATTTATTGTGTTCACGTTACATAAACTAA
Source organism: Agriotes lineatus (assembly GCA_940337035.1). Classification (NCBI taxonomy): domain Eukaryota; kingdom Metazoa; phylum Arthropoda; class Insecta; order Coleoptera; family Elateridae; genus Agriotes; species Agriotes lineatus. The sequence continues at coordinate 255,861 of CALNHX010000938.1, forward strand.
GTTATTTCTATTATAACATATAAACTGATTGGGTACTCCACTGACAAAAACGAGTTTGGTTTGACATAAATAACACCGAGTTTTTTTTACCTGTGTTGGCCTAGCTAATGTGATCTAGTGACCTTATTTTCATCGCATTATGAGAAACTTTCTTCAGCGAACGTATCAAAGTAAGTGGATTGGTAGAGGTGCAGAAAATGCCTGGGCGCCCCGTACTTTCTGTGGGGGTATGTCAAGCAGAAAGTTTACGAAACACCCTTTGCAAGCTTAGATGTACTAAAGAATCTTATTAGACAAGCATGTCTGATATGCTGGCAGGTGTAAGAAGGTTGTTCATGAATCGTTTGGAGGCATGTGAAAGAAGTCGTGGGGGACATTTTGAACACCTCCGGTAATTTTTCATGTTGTGTTTTATGTTTCAATAATTAAGGATTATTTTTGTTACGACAACGCAATAATTTTTAAACATTTGATTAACACTTTTATTGTTTTATTTTTCTGAAATCATGATCACAACATTTTATTCAAATTGAAAAACAGCGAAATATTCTATGAGAGAGTAATTTGTGTTGCAGGAATAAAGGCGCTAAATCAGACACTATTCGTGACCACCCTGTATATATATTTATATAAAAATTATATATAAATTCCGTACCATCAGCTGTTTGAACCGAAGATCACTTTGCGTTTGTTGTCATTTATTAAGTACAGTACAGATTGTTTTAATAATTTTAACTTATACAGAACTTTTCTTTACAGAAGATCAGCTTCTCTAGACAGACAGGCGTATTCTGTAATCTCTACCTGTCAGTTATGTGTGTTTGGTAATGTAACATCTTAAATTAAAATTGTTTTGTTACAAGATATAAGATTTTTATGTATGAATCCTATTTTCGTAACGGCCGTCGAGTTGATGGAATATGGCAATATTTAATTCGTGATTGTTTTTAAGAGGAATTTCCAAACCTTGCCATGCATTATAACACTTTTCGTTGTTCTAGGTATCACTGAGTTGAAGTTTTTCGTGACTGTATTCGTTTCACGCATGAACTCAGGTTTGGTTTTTTTTTTCAACAAGACGGGTGCACTGCGCACACAACACATGATACCTTAAATATGATACGAGAATGCATTGACAGACATTATTAGTCGAAACACACTAATACCTTATCCTGTCAGATCTTGCGACCCCACGCCATGCCATTTGTTTCTGTGAACGTATTTAAGGTACTCCATATTCCAGCAATCAACTGCAGCGCAGAATATTGGAGGTTAATTAAACTAATAACAGTCCGAATATGCTAATAAATGTCGGCAATGGGATTGTATGAAGAGTTCGAGCGTGCATGGGTGAAGCGGTGAAGGCGGTTAACATTTTGATCATTTGTTATGAATTATTATTTATTGCAATAAATTACAATTAAGTTATTATCATTGATGGAAATGTAGTGTTTTAAAGTTAGTTTTAAGGGTTTGCAGTTGAATGCTTTCTTGTTGTTAAATCTCTTCATCAAACTAGGGTTAGATACGTGTTGTGATATGTTCACAATGAACTTTTCAACTGCGACTGCAACATAGAATTTAAATATAAATGTAGTTCAAAGTTTATTATTAAAAATCAGAATTTACATTAATGAACATTTTCCGTAATACAGTTATGAATTTTGACACTTTTTTCTCCAAAATTGTCAGCTGAAATGGTTTCACACTCTTCCACTAAGGATTCAACAGCCAGTTTATTCATTTTGGTAATTGTAGAGTCTTCTGATATTAAATGCTCTAAATATGATTTTAAGTTCTCTGAGTTTACGGCTCCCTCATCATTTACTATTCCCTGGGATTTATACATGCAACCGAACGCCTTGTTGAATTCTGGGTCATCAGTAGGGTATGGTTCGTTTTGAATTATGTCTACTATTTTATCTCGATGATCTTTGGAAACTTCACTGCGGATGCATGCTACTAGAACGTTAGCCAGATTATCCTTAAAGTTAACCTCGATTGCTCTCCCTTGCACCTGTCAAGCATTAATATTGTATAAGAGTGAGAAAATTATAAATACATCAAAATAAAAGAAATAAACTAAACTGTAGGACATGTTTAAATGATGACTGATTTAAAAAGTCGCCAATTAATTTATCTATCATGTGCTGATATGACTGCACTTTAAAATAGTATGTGTATCTTCACTTTTGACCTGCAGTCTAATTAAAAACAAAGTGTCAAAGATAACTTATACTACTGACTAAATACAAAATTGTGTATAACAGATTTAAAGTACTTTTCCCGCTGTCGAACATGTAAGTCAGTGATACAGCCTTAGTAACAAAGCGTGTAAGTCGTTGATAATATTTGTTTGCTGCTTTCCCTTGACAACAGAACTTTATATTATCATGTAAGTTCCTAGGATAATATAGTTAACAACGCAAGATGCAGACTTAAACGTTTTGTTTATAATTGCAACTGGTTATGTCATATGTGGCACTCACAGGTAACACGACTCACGAGAGGGATTGAAATCAACATTAATCCAGGTGACAATTCACAAACCAAACGATTTCTTAAAAAATCTACGAACATTTTGATGAGCAGCGGGAAAAATATAATAAGATAACTCGGAATGTAGAGCCTTGGATTGTGATTTCCTACCTCAAAATAATGTTAATAGGTCCTTACAATCTTTGTTGCTTAAATACTATTAGTTATTATCATAACGTTAGAGCTTACTGAATTATTGATTTATATACTGAATAAATGGGCTCAGTAGTCAAGGTAATACAATCTAAAGTGGCAAACAGTTTAAGTTTTTGACGGATGGGTTTTACTTAAAGCCAGATACAGCGAATATTTATCATGCATTGTTTGCAACATGTTCAAAAATATTAGAAATCTAAGTAGAGGTTTTCCATATTGTGAGTATAAAACAACTATCAAGTCATTAAGGATTATTTCTGATACATATTGGGTTGTTACATTTGTCCAGTTTTTGTCTTTTCTAAAAAATTAAACAATCTAAACTCCTTAATAGCATAACCTAAGTCAACTTCAACGCCAGATATACTACGAAGCATACAGTTATTAAGAAATTCAAAATATTTCACTGGTATATTTTATAAAACTCGTGTAACTGCAATTTATAGCCTTGCACTGGCTACTAAAATTTCAAAAAAATTATTACAATGATTACGCCAACCTCTGGTTGACATTGACCCACATATGAATTTTTATTGATCTCCAAAATTGTTTTTGCGATTTCTCTGAACATCGACACATCTTTTAAATAGCAAGCGTGACTAAGTAGCAAAAGTTATACCACGAAATAAAAATGTCTAAGTATTGAAAAACACTTACCTGAGAGATTACGAAAAGAAGTCCTACAAGCAGCTGATACTTCATTTTGGATATTTACCTCTACTCGGCTTGAGTATCTACTTAAATATAAAGTGCTATCTGCTAAAACCGACATGTGATCAAATTAGTCCAATTAAAAGGTTTTGTCGTTAATTATGTTATATTAACTGAAACATTAGTGTTTACAATAATAATTAATGTAGCTTCTTGTATATTACATAATGATAGTGTTGATGTCAAGTTCTGTAAATATTGTTGTGTTATTAAGCATAAACATGTTATAAAAAAGAACGAGCATGTAGAAGAATGTTTCACATTCATTCCTCACGATTAAGATATCGCAATTTCCAGATGACAGTATATTACTGTAAAGCGATACTTCTGATGTTATTCTTTTTCCATAGGCGGTCAAATAATATAAATAATATAAATTATTATTATAAATATTCTTCTTTTCTTCTTCACCATTTTCTTCCATATAAGCTGTTTAGCTTGTTTATTTCAGAGAGTTCTTTTCTATGGTCTTCTCGGAAATCATTTTCATCTGAGCAGTAAGTCTCTTTCCATCTACACAATTATATAATTTTGCATTCTTGAGACACGTTAGTTCCATGAATTCCTTTACTTGAACCCATCACTTATAATAATGCAGAAAACTAAAAGCCGTGTTTACACAACTAAAAGTACCACGGTTGCATTCGTTTATTTCTATTTTCGGGTTTTTGTAAACAAACTTCCCTTAACTTTTAATAGCGATATTATCACAGAAAACAATTATTTATTATGCATATTACCTGTGTTTTTTCAAAACTGTTGACACAGCTTCAAAGGCAAGTGAATTTTGGTTAATAATAATGAGAGTTACTGAATGCAACCAACGGCCGAAGCAAGGAAATATTGAAGCCGTACTTTTTGAGCGTATTAAATGTGTCTTTGACTCTGATGTTTACACATAACTTATACATTATTTTGACTACGAAACTTTTGCAAATTGTTGTGCATCGCTTTGATTGCGCTGCAAATATACCACATAGTTGGCGTTGTACCCTGCATACGGGCTGATTTTCAGGTATGCCGATCAACGAAGGATTATACGAGGAATAAAAATTTGTTTCCTTTATTATAGCGACATTTTGAAGATTACCTAAGAAATACAGAAAACCACTGAGCTATAATTCAACAACTGCTGCTCAGCAACATCCTGAATGCTAACGCTTGGAAGACATCTACTTTCTTTGAGAGCATGAAACGTTGCAGTAAAAAGAGTTGGCGTTGTACCACGATGTCGGTAATAAACCTGCATACGTGCTGATGTTCAGGTATGCCGATACATGAAGAATAACAATTTGTTTCCTTTATTATAGCGACATTTTGAAGATTACCTAAGAAATACAGAAAACCGTGAGCTTCCCAAGTTTGGAATCTACTTGGTTCGACCTGCAAAACACTACTTTCCGGTCTCGTAACGTATATTACTATTAAGATTAATTTAGTTTGAAATGTGTATAGCTCAATACTGCCGTCATAAGCAAGAAGGCGGTATCTACAAAAAAATCGAAATTGAGTTATTGGTATCGTTGGAATTGGTACAAAATTCCAATCATTTTAGATAAGTAACAAATCGATATCTGCACTGTAACTATGATTTTCAGATGAAAAAATGCGGTACTTATCAGCTATAATATCCCAAGGACAGTGATAATTACGCAATAATTTTATTGCAGGTTTCGAAAGCACGTTGCTTGGGAACAGCCCGACGCCAGCGGTCGAGGGATATTCGGTTAGACAATTTTTTGCCCTTGAAAGCATTTGTTTACATTTATTTAGTGGAAGTGCAATTATAAAAAGAATATGACATCTTAAAATACTGCATTGCGAACTGTCAAAAACTTGACTGCATTGCGAACTGTCAAAAACTTGACGTAACATAGCAACCCGCACTGACTGCTGTACACAAAGTGATAACAACCCATGGGTAGTTTTCAATGTAAGGATAATCTAATTGGTTGATTTTTCCCACATGACTAGAAAAGAGTTAATTTCATTGGATCACAAATTTCAGAAAAAATTGTCTACAAAAATTTTGTTACTTATAAAGCGCAAGAAGGCGTCATATGCAAAATGCAAAAGTAAAAAGCAGTATCTGCGTGTAGAAGCCGCCTTCTTCTTTTCTTTTGTTAGATACCGCCTTTATTGTCTGTTTGCGTGGACGCAAATGTTCAGATACGGCCAACTGCCGTTTCATTAAATTAATAGAATCAAGTCTTCCATTATACAACATTGTCAAGTAGATGCCGCTTTTTCAATCTGTATTTAGTGTTCGGTCGATTGTTGCAATTTAAAGTCAAAAGGCGGTATCTACATTTTTTCGCTACAATTTCTTTATTTTTGATATAAATGGTGAATATTGTTTCTTTTTATATAAAACACAACTAAATTCATACTTATAATACAAAAAATCCACGGTTATGTACCGCATGGTGATGAAATATCAATAAGTTAAGGGCCCCACAGACGTTGTTCTTTTCTGGCAGTTTTGTCTGCAAGGGCACTGTACGGGTAAAAACGAACAACGACTTCAGCCACACACGAACGGATTGTTTCGTTCAGTTTTTCTGATATCACCGCTTCATCAACTGTGATGGATACTACGACCACGTTGGCAGTGGCGGCGGAAGTGGCTATACAAGTTTCAAAAAGAAAACGTTCAAAATGGGCTTAAGAATGGCTAAAGAATGGGCTAAATTTTGCTAGAACTTACCACAACTGGGGGGATCCCGAATGGAGATGCGTATTATGGACAGATGAGTCTCGATTTACTTTGGGTGCTCCAGATGGTCGTTCACGGGTATGGAGAAGACCAGGAGAACGTTATGCTGCTTGTGCTATGGCCACAACTTTATATTTTTTTGGAGGTTCGGTAATGGTATGGGGGGGGATTTCTTCAGATGCTCACACAGAGCTTAACATCTGTGATAGAGCAGCGCTCAATGCAGATAGGTACATTAGGAACATTCTTGAGGAATATGTTGTTCCGTGTAGTCATTTTGTTGGTGACAACTTCCGTTTAATGCAAAATAATGGACGGCCACACGTAGCCAACATTACTCTGCAGTATCTAAACGAAGTTGGAATTACACTTTTGGATTGGCCAGCCTGCTCACAAGACCTGAACCAGATAGAACACATGTGGGATCAACTGAGAAGAACAATTCGTACTCGCCCTAATTGGCCTCGGACATTAGGATAGGTTACTACAAGAAAATCTTGCACGACTGATTAGCAGTATGCCTAGACGTCTAGAATGTGTAATTAGAGCTCGTGGCGTAGAATTAACAGTTAATACTGACAGTTATCGGAAACAATTGACATGCTGTAAACATATCCCTGACGCCAACCCGATTCTTAACAAAACTTTATCAAAAACTTGAATAATGTACGACAGAAACAAAATCGCAATATTTCAACAATTGTATGGTTATGAGTTAGCCCACTATAGCACTAAATTTGTTTTCCGTCGACCTCACTATAAAATGTGATTTTACACGCATTTGCGTACCAAAAATGCCACTTTTTTGGACACCATTAATTTTTCGTTCGCAAACACTTTTCGTCCGTAAATGCTTTTCGTCCGCGAATGCTTTTCGTCCGCAAACACTTTACGGCCGCACTTTACAGCCGCAAACGCTTTTCGTCCGTAAACACTTTTCGTCCGCAAACACTTTTCGTCCGTAAACGCTTTTTGTTCTCAACAACTTTATAATTCGGACTTCACTTTAATTTTTTTTCAAATTATGACGGTCAACGGAAAAATTTTATATGCACCTCGGACGAAAACTGCTTTCTATGGCCTTGCCTGATTGCTTGCCTCGGCCATCGCCTCGGCCAGCAATTGCAGGCATCGTCCATAAAAAGCCAATTTTTCGTCCTTGATGCATAAATAACTATTATTGATATGTAAACATCGACATCAGATTTTAAGCGCCAGAAACCATTTTCAGTATGTAAAATTGGAAAAATTATTCGTAAACCCAGACTTTTGTCGCTCAGTGTATTTGGGATTGCTGGTTGAGGAAAAGAAAGTCGCATCGACGGCCGACGTTTACAGCCACATCGGGCAGGCAACATCAACATTCGCCTTGCTCAAATGGTGCGTATGAGAAAACAAATACTACCATCAAAACGAAAGTACGCTTATACCGAACGCTGATCCTTCCCATTCTTCTTTATGGATCGGAAACGTGGACACTACGATGGTTCGGACATGTCTGCCGAATGGATGATAACCGTTTGCCATGTAAACTTCTTTGGCAAGACCGTCCGGCAGACTGGAGAATTCAGCGATCGGCACCGAAGAAAACCTGGCTAAAGAATATCGAGGGCAACTTAAAGAATCAGCGATTATCGGTTATCGATGCCCAACACGTAGCCAAAAATCGTCAAAAATGGAAACGAATCGTAAATGGAGTTCGAGACCCAGCGGCACCGACAGCAGCGTATTCGTTGCGGGGACGTCCCGCCCGGACCGCCAGCTAATGGACCAAAGAAGAAGAAGAAGACTAATAACAATAAAGAGGGAAAAATACATTTGACGCAAAATCACAATTAATTTTTTCAGGTACTTACTGTCACAGTTTCTTTACAAGTTTTAATTGCTTTTGTTTTAAGATACAAGGACAGTTGGCGATCACAAATAGACAATGGTGAATCATATTTTAGGTTACAAGAATTGTCACATATAATCTCATAAGAGCTATAATTCTTTCCGGAAATTTTTTTGAGTACGTTCCAACAACGTCGTATTAATTTGCCAAGCGGGACGCGAGGGCAAATTACGACGTTGTTGGAATGCACGAAAAATAATTTCCGGATATGAATTAACGCTCGAATGCAGATTCAGTAAGAAAATTGTAACGACACAAACCCTCACAGTTAGATTGGTCTACCGACAATAAATTTCCAAGAAATTTTGTTGTTGTCTTGCTTACGGCTTGTGAACTAATTTTTCTATTGGTCATTAATTAGTGTCGTATGATTTTCACAGAAAGAACACATTTTCTCTCAAGGGACAATATGAAATAAAATTAAAATATCTATTGTCATGGTATTCGTAAAATAAGTTCAAAGACTGCTAAATACCGATGGGGCCACAATTATATACAGACAGATCAACATTTATATTTTCTAAAAATGGATTTTGTGCTTTTATTTTTAGAGAGATCATGCGTTTAAATCACTATTTTAAGGGCGTTTGTTTTTATCCCTTGAAATAAAGCATCTTAATGGGTTTAAATTGTTTTTATGTTCAAACAGGCATATCTGAAAAACAGTTGAACTTGGAAGTATGAAGTAACATATCAAAAGAAAGCTCATTAAAAGGGCTCTTCAAAAATACAAAAATATACAGGGCGTTCCATTTGAAAAATAATCGAAATTATTAAATTTGCAAATATTGAGCACCCTATATAACATTAATACCCAGATCCACCATTTTACACTTGAAAGATAGTTTACAAAAATCATAATTTTTTGGTAACGTTTTCCTTCATTCAATTGTTTTCTGTCGCTTAAAGCAGTCGCCTTGTAGTTCAGCATTTTTTTGCATAAAATCGTTAATATCTCCAAAACAGTTGACGTTAGACCCATACAACTTTATCTGAAAAAGATGAGTATTTCAATACAAAACTTTTAAGCTACCCAAATATAGGGCATTCTATTTAAAAAAAAGTAAGTTTGATTCGCCATACTTTTTTGCGACACCTTGTATAATCAAAACTATTTTAGTAATGTGCACCACTTTCGTACCTACAACTTTTATGTACACAATATTCATCATGTAACTCTCATCGTTTTAGAAATATCTTCCACCCCCGTTTTGTTGCCGGACTCTGTATTTATACAGTACAGTAAACATTACGCTTCCATACTTTGACCAAAATTATTTAAAAAAATATTTTTGTCAATTACACGGAAACATTGCATGTTCAACACATTGGAAAAGTTATTCTTCCATGCTCACGTAAAACTTTTACATTCGCCGGAAAACTCTCACTTTTCTTAACTTGTAGAACAATCTACTATTAATTTACTAGCGATTTAAGAACAACTCGCTAGCATATAAACATTATAAACAGTTACTTATGGTTGCTATTATAGAGATAATAATAATAATGCCAGTTTAAAATGACAAAGAAATAATAATTAATCGAGTTATTTAACAATAACAGTAACGGCGTAACTGGAGACTTGAGTTACCGCATTTATATTTTTATGACGCTCAACGCCTCAACGGCTTAAACCTGAAAAGAAACACAGATTGCAAGCAGTTGAAAATTATTTCGGTGGCACAAATAATTCTCACATATAATCTCATAAGAGTATTAATTCTTTCCTGATTTTTTTTTACTGCATCCAACAACGTCGTATTAATTAGGACGCCTTCCAGAGACGAGCGTTTCCTTTCCAGAGACTTTCCATTTGAAAATATATTTTTTGGAACTTTTCCTTACTGCCAATCTCTAGCGTGCTTTTAAAACTGTCTTTAGTGCAACAAAAGTTATTACATTTGTCGTACATTTTAAATGCGGCATATGCCGCGGGTTTCAGCTAGTCCTCCTATATTCTGGATATTGTATATTATTCATCTGATATCTTCACTTCTTACGTGATCTCTTTTAATTACTCGTTCTATTTTCCGTAATGTGCTCATTTTCGCAGTTTCTAAATTTGTTTTGTTTCAACTGTGTCTGGTCTGGTTTCGAACTCATATTTCAATATTAGCCTTATGATTGAGTTGCAAATTTTGAATTGTACCGTGTTCACTAGCGATACAATTCCATTTATTCTTATAAAACTATATTTTACAAGACCAATGTAAAGATTGCGTAAACATGTTATTCGAAAACATTTGTTACATTTGCAAACATCTTACGTTCGTCATAAGTAATTAACATTTTGATACTGCTTTAACTATTATTTAAAAAAATCAATTCCAAGAACGTTCTTTTGATATCAGCATCGGCAGGGACTGAGCAATATTCTTAGCTGCTGATTAGGGGCCACCCTTAGATAGTATTTTCCTTTATTCTAATAAAAACTTAATCAGTAATTTACATGTTGTTATTAATTGGTGTAAAATTATTATTATTATTATTATTTTATTTCTTACTGTTAAAATTTCAATAATTTTTATATATATTTGCTGCCATTACTTACTTTTAATAGAGAATGCTGTAATGAAAGGTAGTGCGGTATGAGTGGACCTAGATATATTATTTTAATAAATGCCTAGTGTAGCACTTGCACAAAGTATCACTACTGATAAAAACTGTATCTACTGTTTTCTGCATTTTGAGTGGGAATAATGCTTGCTACTATTTAGTAATGTTACTTTACATTAGATTGTAGCAGTAAGTGGTTTTCACTTTGATTTGTTTAATTTCCAATAAAGGTTGCACGTTTTAAATGCAGCGTAAACATTGTATAAACATCAGATGTTACATGAAATACAACCAAAAAAATATCTATAAGTAATACCTTTGTATTGATTTTAAAAATGCTACATCTTATAGGTATCTATCTTAATTTCTACTTTCTTAAATCACTTTTGGTTGATAAGTGCATACCACAGTTATAAATCTTGACTGCGGTTAGTCCATATACGTCCTCGCGAAGATGTTTGCAATTCTGTGCCATTTCGTGGACCGCATTTTTGTAGTCGAAAAAAGTTGACCCGACCATAATACTAACATCCCGAAGATAGTCTTCTAATTTCTCTTTATTGATCTCTGCGCTTTTGTTTACTAGTCGTCTCTTTTTAAAAACATAACCTCAACGTGCGTTTAATGCCTCATTGTCTTCAGGATACTGGTATACATCTCAAACGTCGAGAAAACCTCTCTTTTTTGTTGTCCTCAGTCCTACTCCTTTCTCTTTTTCATGACTTTTGGCATTCCATCGAAGACCATTCATATTGAACGGGCTTCGATCTAGACATTTGAAGAAAGTTAGTACTATTAGTTTATTGCTTCTATTGTAAATAAAATTGTTTTGGCATTCATCTTTGTAACGTTTTAGAAGTATAAGCGTTTGAAACTGCAGTGATCTTGTACCCACTAAAATTAGTTCTATTTTTATTGGAAATATCTTTAACATGTATTTACTTTTTATTATTTTGGCTATAGAGTTTACCAATTATTAAGAATACGTATTTTAAATTGAGATGGGTAACTTCTATATGGCTAGAAATCGGAAAGGGACGTTTAGGCGCTGTGATAGTTAGACTCCACGTCAACACGTTTCCGAATGGTTTGAACATATACTGTATTGCCTAACTGTAAATAGTTACATAACTACCTCTTTCATAACAAACGTAGAAACTAGTGATTGATGTTAACTACTCGCAAAATGTGAGCTGTTCTTTTAAGTCGAAACATTTTCGACGACTAAAGGATCCATTTTGCACGTGTTGTAAATTTCGTGTAAAAACTGAAATTTTGAATATTATATTTTGACATTTCCAAATGATTAATGTTATTATCTTAAATTTTGGTAATCATATCTATAGTCAACGGCAAGAAACTGCCCACCAAAAATATACGTAAATCTTTAAAGATTTACAACTATTGAATGGAG
>CALNHX010000939.1:0-144881 GCA_940337035.1 Agriotes lineatus
CCTGTCATTCGCTTGGCACTGTCTATGTCAAATCCGAGATTAGCAGGTTAGGTTTTGCGTCAATCTGTGTCAAAACTGACGCAAAACCTAACCTACTAACCTCGAATTTAACATAAACTAACAGTGTCACCAACATAAACAGTGCCAAGCGAATGACAGGCCGGCCTAAATTTCTTGTCCATCACAGAATGTGTCAAAAGTCGGTGTCTGAGTTTGTAGGGGCCGCAACGGTACATGGTACTCTGCATGCCTAGACCTTGTCCACGGGGTTAGCAAAAAGGGCCTATGAAGGCCTACTTGCTAGACATGAGTTTCCCCGAAAATACTACTGCTACTACTACTACATACAAATTGGCGTGATGAAGAAAACTAAAAACTAAAATATTAAAAGAAGAATATGGGAAAACGATATAGATGAAGACTAGAATGTGGTCAGAAAAGCAATTTAATACAATTATAATCTACAAAGGCAAATAAAAGTAAGGGAATGTTAATTGAGTTTATTGTGGAATTATATTTGCATCGACTGAATTGGATAACAAGGAACGCTTTACAAGGGAGGTGGATAGCATCGACACCATTAGCAGAGTCAGTAGATTTGTGGGGCTTGTCAAGTAATATCTGGTGGCTTGCCTCTGGTCAAAATTCATGGTGCTGGGTTGTAGCAGAATTCATATATGTGATTTGATTGAACATTAAAGTAACGCATCTGCGGCTGAGGTCTATTTTGATGCTTACTGTGGTGAAGCTGTAGATGCCGATTCTTGTGGCGAGCTGGGTTCCTGTGTTGATTTGGATCCGGAGTCTGGACATCTTGGCAGTTGGTTATCAGTTGAGGCCTTCGCCGTGGCTTTGAGTGGAGTAGTTTTTTAGCGTGGTCAGTTGGAGAGTTGGGCGTATTGGGTTTATCAGCGGAGAGTGTTAAGTTTAATAAAAGATAACAGAATCCAGGTAATTTAAAATAAGAACTGAAAGAAACTAAAGAGTAAAGTGAGTTAATTTTAATTAAGGAAGTACTTACTATTTGAGATTGTCGTATGACAAATGTAACGATGAAGTATTTGTAATTGAATTTTGTTTGAAGTGTCAGTTGACAGAAGTTTTGAGTTGCCATAATAATATACGAACATCAAATTTCCGAATATAAGCAATCTAGATTAAAAAGAATCCGATCTGATTTTCAGTCAAGTGTATCTACTGGGGCTAGCAGAAAATAATTTTGAATATCCAAAATACATAAATAGGGCAATTAAATTAATTAAAATTCACTTACAATATAACATAACATAAATTGGGCACACAAAGTGGAGCTAATTACCTTTAACAGTATAGATAACAATAATAATCCCAGTCTAAATTTTAATTAAAAAAATGATGTTACTTACACAATGAGGATGTATATAGATTCATTCATATATATTTATATATTGTTTGTTTATGAAGTATTTTTGATGATTCTATTTCTGTTTTTATGCCTTAATCTTCTTGAGTATGAAAGCCTAGTCTTTCGAAACGTAGAAGATGCGAAAAATAAGAAAGTATGTAGTTTGTTGTTACCATAAACTTAAAACATTAATACCAATGGATCACGAAAGGCTGCAACCAAATATAATACGAGTATATACATCAATATATCTACCTATTCAATAAGATGATTATTAGAAAGTTATGCAATGCATGATTCAATCAACATGTTCAGTACACTGAGACTCGCCGCTGTCGCCACCTTGCCCCTTGCCAAATCCACTCACAAGGTCGCAAGTTCCGAGTGACAATTTGGTACTTGCGAGTTACATTATTGGTCGTAGGCCTTCCTCGAATATAATTTTCGCAAGATTTGAATTGCGCGCTCAGGTAGTGTTACTAGTAGGTGGTAGTTAGGTAGTTACTAGTTGGCGCCTGTTAATCGCATCCTAAAATAGCGTTGTAGGCCATAAAATGTATCGCACCAGCGAAAACAGTTTTCGGCTTCGGCGATATTGTCTCCGGCGGCTGGGGCTTCGCCCCAGGCCCGAACTATACCGCACAACCTCGTGCGGGCCGCGGGCCCTCCTGGCACCCAGCATCCCGGGCCTATTAGTCCCAGTCCGCCCCTGAATCACGGTGCTTCAAACTGCAAACTCATTTTGCATTCATGTTCGTATTGTTGGCCCTGCATTATGATATAGTAGCTGTAGTTTCTAGAAAACTTCTACCTAGCTTGCACGTTTCTACCTCTCTATCCTGGTAGGCACGGCTTACATACCTGTAAATTAGAACTAAATCTGATACTATTTTTATATGTGTATTTTATCCGAATATACGCCTTAGGTTAAATTATGACCATACTATTGGGTATTGTAAACCATAGTTTGTAACCCGTGACATCGCTATTAGGGAAATTTTCCCTGGTCCGTCGAATATTTCATCTGTAGTCTTGTGTGTTCAGTATAATTTTTATTTGTGGGATTTGTATAACCGCATTCAGGTTACTTTATGAGCGCATTAAGATTTAGCACGTGAAGACAAGTTAAGGTAAGTTCGCAGTGGACCAGATTTCGGCTCCATTCTTACGCCAAGGCCGTGGATCTCGACAAATTAGTATTGAAAATTACATACTTTCTACGTGTCTTCTGAATTTTACTTAAATAGAAACACTGACTCCTCTATCCAACTATAGCCTTTTGCAATTACTACATCAAAAGTAGGTTCATCGATTGACTCGTTTAAAGACATGCAACAAATGTCGTGGAATAGCATAGCAATGGCTTTGGTTAAGGCTATATTTTCCATTTTTCTGTAAGGGAACTTATTTAGTCAATCAGTTAGTTTACATATTTATTAAGGCAGCTTATTTGTAAAGTCAAATATAAAATACATGGCCAATTGTGCTTAATTTTCTGAAATCATCTCATTATTTAATGCATATTGCCACGTGGAAAGTTAATATACCTTCCTATCATTAGATCTATAAACAGCCAGTGTTTAGAAATCAATATTTCCCTTTTAAATGTATTTCACTACTTACAATACTTCCTCGTTCAGTGTGTATGATGCATGAAATAACATCCTACTAAAAATGAGAAAAGAAATATTTTCAGGTGTTCCCCATAGGTAATTCGACGAGACGGCTTGACAGCCCTTGACAAATTACCCTATCTCTACGCTAAAGCACTTCCACTTGCAGCATTCGGCTTTGTGTCCTAAGTGCGAACAACAGACACAGACGCATCTGATTTGCAGAGGACCTCGTCGAACTTGCAAAATCAAATGCAACGGACAGCAGCTTACAAATTGCTATTCAGGGGGCACGTCAAAGTGATGAGGGCAACTCAGCCGCGAAACCTACACTCTTGGAGAGGTGTAAGCACAAGCTGGCGGTTTTTAAGACAACCAAAAAGCGGTCGTTAGCGTCTGCGACGCGATCGATTGCTTCGCAGTTGTCTGCCCGATGAAATGGGACAAAACGTTCAGATTAATAACTGGAGGCTTTTCGTCGCTCTAAACGGAGAAATCTGTTTCGAACTGTGTTTGTTGAAATAAATTGGTATAAAATAACGTTAGCTCAGTTTGTATTGCCATCACGTGGGTTGTTCGGGACAAATAGCTTAACGACTTCATCGGGTCTCGGGAAAATTTGACTTGCATCCCGCTAAATCTTGTTATGCCATCTTAACGCTATTTGCATCGGTATGGGAGGTTTGGTTAATTTTCCCGTTTGGACGAGTTATCAAATTCCTCCATCTTGAGCTGCACGAGTCGCCTTGACATTTGATATGTTCTCTGCAAACGTCTGCGGCACCGCTCCTTAGAGACATGTATCTGTTATCAGGGGCGAATCTCTGGGAAAAATACTCGTAGTGCAAGCACTACGGCCGGATGAGATTTCCTTTTAGTTATAGCAAGGTAGCGAGTTGCGCTTCGAGGCATTTTCCTTGAATTTTGTCGAACATTTCAAATGTGAATTTTAGATATCGTTACCTTTCAAGTCGAACTACATGTATTTGTTCTAAGAATGGCTGCAATGCAGTAAGAACTTATTATAAAGCTCTCTCTCTCTTTCTCCCTCTCGCTTCTGTACCGGTTGGAATGTAATTGTTTTCAGCTCACCTAACAACTGCAGTTCCCGAAATATCTGAGGAAATTTTGTACCTGAAAGAGAAAGAAAATATTATTACTTCACTTCACGCCTTGGAAAAGGTAGTATATTATAGTGTAACCTAATATAAGATACAGTAATATGATCTTCCATGACATAGCAGTGACAATAGAAATCCCTCGATATTTCTAATAATAAAGGTTTCTCGTTGGTAAAACAATGAGGAAGTACCAGAGTAGCACGATTTTTGTAAGGGATTCATTAAATGGCATTGGAAAAGTTGTAGTTTCAACAGTGTAAGAGGTAAGCTAATTGTTTAATAAAAAATTAATTACTCTATAAATGTACCGTTTTGACAATTATTGTACTTGAATTCGGAAACATCATTCTTCAAGGCAGTAGCTATTATAACGGCGAAATAAATACAGAAGTTTCAGAATGTACAGCTTTTACCAAACGGGAATAAAAATGTTGTGACTCTGTAGGCCACACGTAGGTGTGATTTACTTAAAACTGAGTAATTGAAGATGATAAATAACTTGAGCAGAACGATGTTAATAAATGCATTATGTGCGTGCAATGAGACTGATCCGACGAATGCACCGCACAGCCTCACAAGCCATGCACGGCCCTCGTTGATCTTTAGCAAAAATACCATTGGTTTTTTGGTGTATTTCAGATAAACTTTATAGATTAAAGGTTTGGTCCTATAGATGTAGAAAAATAAGCAGAGAAGGCCAAAGAACATATATGGAATATAACCATTTAATGCACAACGTAACGAAAGAAAAATCTATAAGGGGTATCGTGTATTATAACAATAGTACCGCATTTGGAAGTATTAAACAATTATTCACATTGAACTATAATGCGTACATGGGGAATATAGATTTTGTAAATATCATGCAATATGCTACTGCTAGTAACTACTATTTCCAATCTGCTTTTTCCATGTGCTTGAGAAAACTAATTTGGTGCAATGTGTTTATTGACTCAAAATAAATTGCTGTATCTTAATTTACTTTTTTTTTAAATTGAGAAACTGCTTTATTAATATACAGCTTCCACTATGGGGCACTTTCTGTTTAACACACTAAGTATAAGCTACTTGGTTACTATTTCAATGGTAACTTCTAACAATAACACTTGTATATGAGGTGGATTGGCGCGTTTAAATGCAATTATATATGTAATGCACATAGAATAACGCACATATCTTTTCACATTAGGTACCTGATGAAATTTAAAGGTTTTAGGAGGCGCGATAAAGTGCAGCTGAAGGTGTACAGTTTTTGTGTCTTGAATTTCCTTTGGAGAACTACGTGGTTTATTCCACCCGCAAAACATCGGCTAAATAGTTTTGTAAAAAACTTGATTGTCTTCGGTAATTGAGTAATTCTGCAAGTTAAAACTCCTTTAAAGTTTCAACTTTATGGCTGCCTCATAATTAACCTGGCGTAAAACTAAGCTCACGCTGGCGTCCTAACGACTTCATTTACTTTTATCTCCGTTTTCAGCATAAGTGCATAATACTTTGGACGCCCCGAACTTTATTGTTACCAAGGCGACGACGGCGACAGCAAAACCTTCTTACTTTCAAATTACTGCCGGGCGCCGAGCGACTAATCATCCACGTCACGTTGCTAAAGGCTCAGATGAATATTAAGTGCAAGCCAGATGTTTTACGGCCAAGCTTTTCCAAATCTGACGTGACCTATGCCGCAGTATAGCTTAGGCTTAGGCTTAATGTCTATAAGTCTAACTAGAATTCTATAAAGATGAATTTTAACTTTAATTAGATAGTTTAGATGTGCACATCTAGAAGCCTGAATGAGATCTACCTGTGTTCGTCTAAACATGATCAGTGGTAAATTCATTCAAATTATACTACTTCACTTCATATACAGTTTACCAATGGACTGCCACCAAATCCTACTAAATTAATTTGTGAATTAGAAAAACAGCATAGAATGAGTGTAAATATATATTTTAATTGTATTCTTTTCTTATATTTTGGGCTTGTAGGACTTCTGCAGATCCTTTTTCTATGTTGTTTGAGACGTGACTCTTTTTCTTTCGTATGGTGGTGCCCACTCATGTAGTTCACTGGTCATCTCTCTTACAATATTCTTCTCACATCGTCGTCCCAGAATGATAATTTCTGTTCGATATACTCTATCCTTGACACTCCTCAGTTCCATTTCAAGTATCTACGTTATCTGCTTGCGTTTCGTTAATTTTTTTTACTGTACTTGTATCTTGCCTATTGGTTTTTATTCATGACTCAGCTTTCTGTTCCATATCTTGTAACGGGGAGATTGAAACGAGCCGTTGGCATCCCTTGCCTGTAAGGTTCCTTTAAATGTTTAAAGTTCAGCCAACTTGTGTGTATATATTGTAATGACTGTAAAGGCTCCACGTTGCGGTGCCTGATAATTGTAATGACTGCCTTCAACTAATAAAGGCTTTAGTGAAAATATAAATAAGTAAATAGGGCAAATCACCACACAATACTCTGGGTAATTATATTAAATGTAAAACTCTGCCTGTCGGTATCTTAGGCTAATCAAAATGAAATGTATTTACTAATCTTTAATAAAATGGTTAATTGCCCCTTTCTATATTTTATCGAATTGCAATATTTCTTTGGGCTTACTCCGGCAAAACACAAGACTAATATCTCAGGTTAGGTTCAAATTTGAGTTTTGTGTTAAAATTATTCTATTTAACCCAGAGTAGCTCAAATACGCCAAATTTTAGTACAACCGCGCTACTTGCTTTAATTACTCATAATCTCACAAACTTGACTTAACCACAAAAGGTTCGCAGGTGCATACAGCGTATTATCTTGATATTCAAAAGCAAAATTTGCAAGAAACCGCAGATAAACTGAAGCAAATCTCCTGCCTAGCAGTAACTAACTTGATTTTGTTTCAGATTGTGACGTAAAACGACGTTAGCTGTCTTTTGTTCTACTTCTTGTGATAGTTCCAAATCCTGGCCAAAATCGCATTTTCTGGCGAGGCCACCCAATTTAATCGAACTCTGACGGATCTGGGTGCTCGGAAACACGATAAATCTCGTCCGGAAGGTGTATTCTCGAAGTACGCTAGCTTTCCGGACTCCAACCATATAAAAACATGCCAAATCATATCCTTGAGATTCTTGCTGATCTCGCCTCGGAAGTCGCTAGTCCCAAGTCTTGTTCTGGGATGCTCTTACATCTCTTCTTGGCATGTAGGACTTGCGATCCCTGGCTTTTGAAGTTCGTATGGACCGGCGTCGCAGCTCGAAATCTCCAGATGTCGAAGCCGAAACTCAGGCCGAACTTGGTTTGCACAATTTTAATTTTTTTTATCTGAAACACCTTTGCTAACACTCCACATGTGCCCGGTAACCTGTAGAAGAATTATTTTTAACAAATGAGCATCGCGTTACCTAGTAACCGCGATCTGATATTGTTTAAAGGAAACAAGTATTAGTTACAATTTCACATAAAGGAATACAATTTGATGAACGTGTTTGTTGCTTAAAACTAGAAATTGTCTTTATTTCTTATAAATAAAAATATTTCTTTTTCGTAACATAAAACGTTATTTATCACTGCTCTGCTATGAACACTTAGTTTTAAAATGCACTGTCACTCGAGTTCAATTTTATACACGTCACTGATTATTCTTTATTTCAGTTGCCCTCGTTCTGTATTGCTCTTTGCAAATTCTATCTTATCTTGCTTCGATTTCCATCTACCTTTCAGCTTGCTTGCTTTTCACTCGCCTGTACGTTTATTAACTCTACGCTCATATTGATTATGCACATAACCAATTTTTTGTATTATTTACTTTCATTTGATCTGGCTTCAAATATGCTCAAATCTATAATATTACTTATTTTATATAAACCACCTTAAATCTTTCTTTTACTCAAACTTCAAACTCAATCCCTCTGAAATCTGCTTTGCTTATGCCTGCCTTTTTCCCTGGAATTATACTTCTTGCGTCTCATTGCCAATGCATTTAATAACTTCAACTACTGTTTAGATTGCAATTAAACTCTGTGCTTTAATTGACTTTCTTCAATATTCCTTTCTGCATACAGAATTAAATTGTGAGCTTCAAACCATCTCAATATATGTTCTCAGTGTATTCTTGCATAATTAAAAGGGCACGGATCCGATCCTGTTAAATTTTCTCGTTTGTCGCGATAAACCCATCGCCTAAGATTGATGGTAGAACGAGGGCATTTATAACTTGTGCATATTTTATGGAAAACCAGAAAACAAGACAGTCGCAGGTTCGTCCTAGTGGGGGGGGGGGGCGGAAGTACCTGCAACCTCTAAGCGAAGTGTAAGAGATGTTTTAAAGCCAAATATATAGAAGCGGGGGAAAGTGTTCCAGCAAATTAATTTCTGCCTTTACTGACCGTGTACGAGGTGAGTATACAGATTTGAGCCTAAAGGTACATTCCATTAAGACACTAAAGCCAGAGATAAGGAAAGACAGCCTTACTCACAGCATTGGCTTTTTTGTGCATTTTTAAAGCCAGTTTCAGCCCGAAAACACTACACTACACTTCCTGTTTTTTGGCAAATAGTAATCGTTTGCAACCAAGACTGGGGCATTCTGAAGTTTTATGTTCACTAATTGGCAAAATAATCGAATAGGGCAAATAATTATTCAAATAACTATTAAGGCATCTTGTTTCAATATGACTTGCACCGGTTGAGTTGGAACACGGCACAACCATAAATACTGTTACAGGATTCACTCGTTATTTTTTTAATTTTTCAGTTGGAGAGCCCCATAAAATTATTGTAATTAGGTTGATAGCTAAAACATGAGCGCCATTGATCTACTGATGTGATACACGCTTTCCTCTATTTAAATCTCACTTTATCAACTGCCGAAACATAGTTACATATTCCTATTGACGACATGGCTGACTATGCAAAGTTATAACACACGTTCATTATCATTTTGATTTTATTAATTCTATATTGACGCACATATCATTAACTGGCGCAGTGATTTGATATTGTTCTATACAGGGTGCCCAACTTAAATGTACGCAACTTTAAGCAGCTGAGTATGCAACACACATTACATCTAGACTCTAATCGCCATTAAAATGTAATGTGTGTTGCATACTCACCCGATTAAAGCTGCCTACATTTAAGTTGGGCACCCTGTATATTGCTATTTCTATGCTACAGTTAAATGTTATAGTATAGTTTCAATTCTTTATTTTTGACTCAACTACATACGATGTTTTACAATATCTATACTGAGATCAACTCCCCAACTCCTCTGATATATAGTACTCCGTATGGCTCTACGTTATTCATGAGAAACAACCAAACGTTTCCAAGCAGTCATTCTAGCCATTGACAAAATGTTTTATGTAGGTGTGAAATTAATGGTGATGTTCATCTATAAAAAATAACTTTTCCTATGACTAACTTTTATTATGCGTTCTTTGAACCACGGAAGTAATTGAATGTTTCCCAACTAATATCTAATAACTAACTAGATAAAAACAATAACAAAATTGCGAAGGAAGTAAACTAGGTACAATTAAACTTGGTAATGTTGCTTTCATTGCCCTTCAGCGACAAGCAGAGCTAAAATATGACAAATCAAGCCTGCTGTGAACGACGCTACTGCCGGAGGAACATTCCATTTAATCCATCATAACTCGAAAATGGCGGCGGATGTCATCGTTTCGCTCCAGAAAAGCCTGCTTTATGAGGGCGATAATGGTGTGGGGCTTTTAGAAATCAGATACGAAACACCGATTATCTTCCTAGCGATCCTGCTGCTTTGCAATGCAGTGATAAAGCACTCAAAGGAAAAATAAATTCCAAGTTTTCTATACCGACTTTTCCAGCCGTGGCGTAATTGCCAGGCATCTTTTGGTTAGTCAGAGCGCGTTCTCATTAAGTCCAAGTTGATAAAGTGAAATTTATTGTTTACTGTCACAACGGACTGAGAGGCATCGAGCAACGTTCTTCCAGGCTGCCTTGTTTACAGCGCATCTCTCGATATTTGCTAAAAATGTGAGTGTGAATGAACGGCTCCATATCTACAGTAGCTTTATTTTCAATGGGAATTTTAACAACCATCAATGAAATGTGAACAGTTGGGATTAAGCAATTGAGCAAATATTTTACCAAGTGGTAATTTGTTTGTTTTGTCAAAATAGTGCATACTTACATTGAGCTGTTAAACTAACCTAAGATCATCTCTGAAACCTTTTTGAGCCGTCCGTGATGGCGAAATGCCCATTAAACAGCATGCATTAAACTAACCTAACCTAGTTGTTAGTAATAGTTGTTAGTTATATAAGTTAATAACTGCCAAAAAATATCAATTTTCTTCATTAAATTGTTCTTTAAATACCACTTGGCAAACATTTTCAGCAATTCGTCGACCACTGGCGGTATTGTGTATTATAACTTTGCTTTTATAAAATGTAAGTGACAAGCGGTGATCCTTTTTCTATTCCTTTTTAAAATTTATAAAAGACGGTTCCGGTTCATATTGCTTGGTACTAAATTTTATATTTCTTTCTATAAAAATAAATGCTAATATGTGTATGTAGGTCACATTCCACAAAGAAAAAATACATATTGATTCTTTTTTGTTCGAAATAATAAAATATAATCAACAATTATTTTTATCTAGTTTGACTATGGAATAGTTCCTAATTTATAAATGCAACTACGTGAATAGTTAGTCACACTTGACGTTTGGTTTTTAAGTGAGTTATAGTTGCATTCACAGTTAGTGCATGTTACCTTAGTTTCAGCACGGCTAAATGTTATAATAGTTTTGGCCGAAGCTGAGAGGCGTTTTTATAACTATGAAAATGCTGACATTGTGTATGCACTCTGTGATTGCTTCTCGCAGCGTGTCCTTGAACACCCGGCTCACAGTAATTTCAATTAAACGGATTTTATGCACGTCAAGGGGGCTTCATTTTATAAATTAGCTGAATGGCTGTATTGCATCCGGATTTCAATTGTTACATATCACATAATTTCGTATCGCTGTAAATCTAATGGAGTTGACTTCATTTACCATATTTTGTTGACTGCTATTAAGCAGCAGGCGCTGTCTGAATTATTTTGTTATTTCAAGCTCACGAGCTAATTGTATCTGTTATGGTTAACCTGTTACTGTTACTGTGTTACTGTTACTGGTAATCGTTATTATTTTGTTACAACCCTCCATCAACGTGTGCGTTTTTTTAAATAGGTATGAGACCAACAGATTCGCCGTTTAGTCCTTACTCACACCATTATTTTGCCGAGGGTTAGAGTTAGCTAGGGCTGTGCCATCTCTCGTTTAAGGGTGGTACCATCGAATATTTTATTTACGTTGGTAGATTCAAATATAAAAAAAAACACTTCTAGTAGGTACACATTAAAAGAACTGCACTTTTTAGGATTTTTATGGGTTGTTATTGCAAAAGTTATGTTTCTGACACGAACAAACACGATCAAAATCTTGTGCACATTCTAATTTATTGAAAGTTGAGACGCGCATTCTGATATTGTATATAAATTTAATCGTAAACAACTCGAAGTAAACAAAGAGAAAGCAACTTTTATTAAAATTCGAAAGCAGACTACAACGATGAGAGTGGTGTAGCGTTAGCTAGATACGTAAGTAATATACTAATATACAACATTGATTCTAAGATATGAAGATACTGTAGTAGTAGATCGTTTCAATTAAGTACCTGGCAGCAGTGGATCAAATTGCTATGACCAAATGTAGATATTTCAAACACCTTGATTTTGCGGATACTAAATGTTAATCGCATATTTCTGCCTAACGCACACAAAGCCCATAAACTGTATTCTACCACATTGGACTACCTATGTGCACATTTTCCGCTACCAATCTGTATAAGCAACCAATCCACATATTTCCCATGAGACACAATATAAACTTTTTAACATAAACTTCTATCTGCAAATATAGGGAGATGCTAACAGCGAGTTATGTATACAACTACTACACCAAGGCAGTGTTTATATTAGAAAACTCGTTTTGTTGTTTCAAGAGTATCTGTAAAGTTTATCAAAAATAAAATTATTGTTTACTTTAAAAATAAAAAACCTAATAAATATGATTAAATTTGCAATTTTGCACTTCCAAGTCAACTAATAACTTATTTATTATCGAGAAGTGACAAAAGATAATACCTAGGTTATCAATCACAAATAGCTTTCTTAATGGCAAAAGTTGGTGAGGTCTTATAAATAATTCAAGGGTTCTTGTAAAGTGCCAGCAATTTGTTTTAAAGTATGATATTATAGTACGATATCAATGGCCAGTTTCTAGGCAAACTTTACCGCTATAATGGGATCTCTTTTCGTTATATGTACATTTAAAAAAAGCAGTTTTTAATGTAGAAATAAGTGCTAACATTTTACTCTAAACACAAAGCAAATTAAAATATATAAATTGTTAAAACCGACACCATTTTGTCATTAGAAAGTTCTTGTTATGTTGTATCTAAATTGACGGACGTCGCCATTGGCGTCTGCACACGTAAATCCGCGTGAAGGCGCACTGGGTAAGGGTGTATAGTGACAGTTTTAGTCAAGTGCGAAGTGAATTGCTTTTTTTGAAGCACTTTTACGGCTCTAGTGGCCAATTACGGCTTCTGCCAGATGTAGGCATGAACTTATTTGAAGTTTCGTTTACGCTCCGTTGAAGTACTGTAGACTTTTATTTTCGATATATA
Organism: Agriotes lineatus; assembly: GCA_940337035.1. Taxonomy (NCBI): domain Eukaryota; kingdom Metazoa; phylum Arthropoda; class Insecta; order Coleoptera; family Elateridae; genus Agriotes; species Agriotes lineatus. The sequence continues at coordinate 12,836 of CALNHX010000939.1, forward strand.
TCGAACATCACAAGAATTCGACTGTGTTCCTCCATCATATCGCTTAGTCTTAATTCCATTTTCCTATCAGCGAGCCGGAGATTGTCAAAGTCTACTGCCCAGATAAATATTATTGTTCTATCACGAGGGTTGCAAAAATCTTTGGCCGTCTCCATTGGCCTACCTGCCACCAAGCAATCTCAGTTCGAGCCGGAGTTCTAAATGCCCTGCTCCCTGTTGAGTACCATCAATTATTGCTTCGCAGCTAAGTATATATACATGAGTATGTTAAATAATATGGCGTGTGTATAATTGTCTACTGTGGAAGACATTGCTGCCCATTTTGTATACAATTTTTATGCCATATGTTTGGAATACTTAAGAACTGGTCTTTTAAAGGACCTAAGGTTGGAGTGCATCCTCGTTAGGGGGTACTGATCGCTATTTGGAGACGTGGATGGACCAAATTTCACTTTAACGTAACCTTTTGGCATGTGCGCAACCAGTTTACCAATTTCGTATGTTGGTTACATATTTTGTCCTTATAAGCCTACGGAGCTGTCTATTCTAAATATATTTTGTAATTACTTTAAATAAAATGTATGTGTTTAAGCTCTTAAAACTTTAGTTCAAGTTTTGTTTTGGCGCTTTTGTATAATTCCAAAAACTTTTAGATTGCTTATCAAAATATTTAATACCAACCTGCGCGTGTTTCTGCTTATTAATACCCATGAATTTAGAAGGCATGTCCCTGCACTGCACGTTCAGTGTAATACCTACATAGAAGGTAATCCTTGCCCACGTAAAATTGATAAATTCAAATTGATAGGTTATGTATTAAATGACAGCCTGTTTAAATCACAGCAATATATGTATATATAATAATAACTTAATTGAAAGCTGCACTGCCGTTACAGATACTACACGTATTCTCATAGTGGAAGCCGCTTAGCTGTACTACACTTGTGTAACGATTGTCCAAATGGGCGTTACCTTCTCAATTGCAGCAATTATCGTTAATGGGTGGTAGAGTCTCGGGGTGCACATTACCGTTTAAAGCTAAGCGCAGCCATTTCCCGCGATGAGGGATAACAGTCGTGATAGTAACGTCTCTTCTGCCGGTCTTAACTGTTCTAAATAATGCACCGGCTTTGAAAAGGAAAACAGAGGGTTAACTATCAGAACCAACAGATTAATTAAAGTCTGCAAATTCCGGCTGCATGATCTAGTAGACTAGCTTAAGCGACTGAAGCTAGATATTACCCCTGTATCACTGCCAATAATTAATGGCCTACCCTAGCTGACTTGACGCTTGCGTTTGACAAAGGTGCTAATATCGACTTGTATTATTAAGTAATGCGCTGGTAATCCAATTTCAACCTCCACCCTGCTCCATGAAATATCTTAGCTACATAATATATTAGTAGACTCTCCTGAAGCTTTAGCAAAGCAGAACATGATAAATTTGGTAGAATGTTAACACGAGGAAGGAGTTATTGGCGGTCTCACAGCGCAGGTAAAACTTTTAATATAACATGGGCGTACTGAGAAGAATTCTAAATTGTACTCTTTGATGCAATTCCTGCTAAGGCGATATAAATGTTATTTTAGTAAATCTGCAGCAACACCTTTCAAATGCCAAGTGGGTAAGTTTTAAACCCCTACAACGGTTTAACCGTCCTAAGCCTTCGATCATATCAACTTACTGGGTTGAACCTACTAAAACTACGAATACAGAAGATATTGGATAGCACCGAATAAAAGAATTTTTTGACTGGTGGACCACATCGACTTCTCTGCAACGTAGGGTTCCCTCTACTATCGGTTAAATATATTAGAGATGTACCACTAGACTATCATGAAGATATGACAGCAAAATTGTTTGAGTCCTTCAAAAACTATTTATTTACATTTTTTTCAATAATTCAGTCATAGTGTTAGACAATGCCAGCTACCGTTCCAGGCAAATCGATGAAGAGCTAAATTCAAGGAGTCTAAAAGAATACATACAATATTTTGCGAGAAAATTACATATATTTTGAAGAAAGCTACAAAACGCAACAATTGTTAAAAGAGCTTTTCCTAAAGAATTTTCTATCAACCATTTGGAAAGAAATGGATCTTATCGAGATAGAACATAGTAAGGTAAATGAAAGTACCTTCCAGGAGCAGGCCATAATACATTTATCTGGAGAAGATGGGAGTGAAAATGATGTAACTACTTTAAGAAAACGATGTGATAGTGAAAAATAGATATACATATTTTTCCTTGGTTTCTTGGTTTTGAAAAGTTTACTATATTATTTTTATTTGCTAATCTAGTTAATATTAATGCCAATTTTAATGTCTAATTACTAACTAGTTAATTAAATGCATGTAAGTATCAAATTTTGTTTTTCATATTTTGTATTCTGAATTACAAATGTTAAAGTTGTATAATAGTCAATTAACAATAAAAGTTCTCATGTCGGTTCTGTAAATTTACCTATACAGCTGATTTTACAGGCTTACAAGGGATTTAGCAGTCATTAACCACTTTACTTAATGTCTACTATGTTTAAATAAGTGCAATATTATCTACTTAGTATTCTCTATTAATTCAGACTCGCCGGTCGTAGAAGGTTGTTTTTGTGGAAGGTCACTATGAGGTGATTTTTAAAGTACTCTCTATAGCCGGGTAATCTGAACCAACGGCAAATTCCAATAGCTGTAACCGGAGGTTCACACATAACATGACATTCGTGCTAAAATTCTATGTTCAATGCCGTTTCATTTAACCCTTAACCGACATCGAGGGTCTCTGGAACTCCGCCCATCATAAATGTGCATACATTTCTTCTATTTTTCAGAATGTGGCTAGAGTGGTGGTAGTCTTGTTCAACATTTAGTTTAATAGACTTTTTCGAAAAATTGTACCTCGCATGATAATCTGAATTTTGAAAAGAAAGCTTAGTGCTTGAACTGATGTAATTGATAGTGATTTCTCAGATTTAGAAGATCATAAAAGTGAAGAGGAGGTTATATTCTCAACCAACGTGAAACCTAGTGTAAAAATCTGTAAAGGGCTTTACTCAGAACTTCCTTCGTAAATAACTAACACTAAATAACTTTAAAAATGATATTAAGCTACGGCTAAAAATATATTCACGTTTCTAACAAATTATATAAATTTTCAAATAAACAAAAACGTTACGGGTGATCGAACTCGAAGTGCAGGTGGCTGAGTATGCGATTCCAACGTTTAGCCCGATATTGCAAGAGAAGAGACTATTTCTACATGTACTACGGTGCACTTCTTCAGCAGGTGCGTCCCGGCTGCCTTAATTAGAACTCATTTGTTGTTGTCACCTTTTTCTGCTTTACAGAATTTACGCTGTAACTGTTGGGTATCTATTTCTAAGTAAAAGCAAAAATAAACAAATTGTTATGTTTTTAAAGTGCTCACCTTGTATATATTTGTCTGAAACTGTCCCGGTTTTATGCCAGAAATATATATAATTTTTATGCCAAATATTGTCTTCTTCCAACAGATAGTTTGTGAGTTATACCGCCAACAGGCAGACAGCGAGACAGACAGACGGAATTCGTCATCTAGGGATCCTGAAACGTGAAGATCTGAAGAAATCTCGGAAGATGATTTTTTCGCGATTATAGAAAGCGATGGTGAAGTAGAATCGAGGAGCAAGTTCAAAATAAAGATGTAATTGAAGTCACAAAAGATTCTGTTATAGTAAGAATTAGGTGTATTCTCAGTGTCAACATTCTCAGAATAAGCTGTAAAGTAATCAGCAATTTTCTGACAAATACAGTTTGATAATTGTATGTTTTGTTTTTTCACGACGGCAACTAACAGTCAGTGGACAAATACTGTGGGTCCTTCAGTACTAGTAATCAAAATACATTCTCTTTAACAGAATTATTCTAAAAGCCAATGTTAAGTGCGCATTAAAGCTTCCAATCGAATGGAATTAGGAAATATATTAAGATGTCTTGGATAAAGGGAATACCATGTAGCTTCTGTTCAACAAATCAATCACCTTAGTAAAGAGTTAAAAATATTTTATCACCCAGTTAATAGTGCAGTTAAATAAAGCGAATCCTCGGAATGAAAGTCAAAAAGCTAAAAATTGGCACAGACCTTTACTTTGACGTTCTAAAGACGGGCTAAAAAGTCTAGTGTCCGCTAGTCAAGATATCAAAAATCAAAGGTCACGAAAATTGGTTTTATGCAAATATCTTGCTCCCTATGCGTCGCATGTCGTTGGAGGTTTTTACAAAAGTTATAGACTATAAAATTCTCTACAGGTTTGGTTATATGCACTTTTTTTGTTAGCGACCGTTTTCGAGATATAGCGCGGAGAGTGGGAAGGGCACATCCGTTTATAGGATAACGCTATATACAAATGTTTTTATAAATAAACAATTTTGTAACTTCGCAGTTTATACCGCGCTATCCTATAAACGGATGTGCGCTTCCCACTCTCCGCGCTATATCTCAAAAACGGTTAATTATACGAAAAAATGCATATAAGTAAACTTGTAGAAAATTTTATGCTCTACAACTTTTGTAATAACCTTTAAGGACATGCGACGTATAGGAAGCGAAATATTTGGAATAAACCAATTTTCGTGATCTTTGACCATTGATATCTTGACTAGCCGACAGGAGATTTTATGAGACTTTTCAGCCCGTCTTTAAAACGTCAAAACAGAGGTCTATGCAAATTTTCAGATTTATGACTTTCATTCCGAGGTTTAATCCTTATTTGACTGAACTATAATTGTAAAAAGCTATTTATAAAATGTTCTCTTCTTTTAATGTTCGAATAAACAAAAAAAAAGATTCTGCTGACGAAAATACTGGGCTAGATGATCTCAATAAGAAAGTTTTTGAATTAAGAAGTGGAAGCCCCAGTTCTTATCGAAATAGTAAATTTGTGTTATTGCTGCTGTTATATTTCCCATAATATTTTACATGCCCAAGACTCCATTTCTACCAATATGCTTATTGTTAGTGCTACGATAGCACCAGCTACGGAAATTTGCCATCACACAATGCCAACCATAGTTCTTATATAAAGTTCTTTTAAAAGGGAAAACCATTGGACTACAACAAATAGAAAATATAAACCTTCTACTTAAAGGAAATTACATGGGTTTACGAGTAACAAAGTGTATTAAGCTTTATTAAGTGTATAGGGTGCTTCAGAGGTTTATTGCCATACTTCGGGAACTGATTAGGGAGATTATTGAGAACAAAGCAATGCCATTAAACTTGTGATACAGAGTGCACTCAATCAATTTTCTTTGTTGGAGATAAATATTGGATTTCTTTAAAATAAAAAATATCTTGAGATATTGCAAAACTAAACGGGTAAAGTAAGCAATAATACATAAGCGGCATTAATGTGTACACAATTAATTGAATACACTTGGCTCGTTAGACTCAACAGGGGCCCAGAGGCGAATATTCAGGAATTATTGTACTCGATCTGACAGATAAGCAAATAGTACACGGATTTCATGCAAGTTAACAGCCATAACTAGAATAGCGCTAACAGCCGACACAAAGTACAGTCTCTAGATTGAGTGTGTTACATAAGGCGCACAAGAAAAAACTTCTATCTGTTACTACTTAAAATCGCGTTACGTACCCGATCGCGGAGGCGTCGGCAGATTTGATACGATAATTGGTACTTAAATATAGTTTCATTTCATATTACAGGGAACAAATGCAAGCTCTTAGCTAACAGCGAGCTCTCAAATTGAATTACAATGTAATAATAATTTGCTATTTTAACAACTGTTAATATTATTAATTAACAAGGCGGCAAGAGACTGTGGCAATGCAGAAGGCACTTCTAGGTTGAACTACTTTCGCCAGATGGGGCTCGGGATATCGCATTGCCTTCACAAGTCAGTCGGGACGCTGTCGCCATTCGAAGGTTCGACAAGAAACGACCTGCGATTCCCAAGAGCGGTGACAAGCGGCGGCGACAGCAACAGTATCGTCTCCCCCACGTGGTGCTCAGCAGGCGCCATTGGATTCCGGAAGGTTGCAGCCAAGGAGCCCACAATAAATTCGGAGGCGGCCACAAGAGTGAGATGAAACTCCAGGGGCAACCGCGTAAGACGGTTAAGAGGCCAAAAGCGCGTCTGAGTAAAAGAAAAGGACAACAAGAAAAGTCCTGAAAGGGAATCTGAACGTTAGCCGGTCAACAATAAAAACTAGCAGAGCCTATTTTACGGCTTGAAAACTTCTGTTCCCGAAACTACCATTCAATGCTGGATTCCAAGAGAGGTGTGGGAAAAAAACGAATACCAAAATTCAAGCCTGTACCAGATTATGTGCAATTTTCGGAATACATCCACTAATCAAGTGTCACGAAAACAGAGCCCCAAAAAAGGTAACTTTCAGGTGGGAAGAGAATTAAAAAATATCCCGTTTCCTAAATTTGAAGTAGGAAATGTCTCTGGACTAAATTTAAAAAATCCATGTAGGCAACATAGTAAGCATCACTGCCAGAAAAGTTGCCGGGTATTTAGTAATCCAACTAAAAAATTGACTTAAAATATTTTATGGCCGTCACAAGATAACAATCAAAAAGTCATAACCAAATGTCTGACTAAATTCGTGTCTAGTGAGAGTGTTAATTTTATTTTAATAGCTGAAAGGTTAAAAAGAGTTTATAAGGAGGCCTCCCTGTTACATCGTCTGTCGATAGGCAATACATTTTTAGCCGCACCAGAACAAGAGAGTCTCAAAGATGATGTAAGGAGTGGAATAGCTGCAAGGTTACCAAATGTTGCCCAAGTTGAAATGCAAAGATGGAAGATAAGCAAATTACTGTTAAAACAGTAGCCAAGACCGTAGAGATTAACGAAAAATTTGTTAGATCGACACTGTATGGCATTTTACATACCAACAAAGTCTCAGCCCAATGGGTGGCTTGAAGGTTGACACCCCTGCACAAAAGGTTCGAGTAAACATTTATCTTGAACTTTTGGCCCGTGCCAATATAGATTTTGAGAAATGTTTCTGACAAAATCGTTACTATGGACGAAAGTTGAGTCCAGAATTATGATTATTTCACCAAACAGGCAGGTATGGCGTGGCGGCATTCCATTTCTCCACCTCCGGGAAGGGAACGAAACCGTCGGCAAAGTGAATAATTTTAAATTCTTGGGTTGTACAATATCGTATATTAGCGAAATTGATATAAACCATACAATACCAAAGTTTAATTACATCAATGGCACAATTCACAGAATCCTTTAAAAAAGCACGACCAGAAACATTAATAAAGTTCTATAAAGTAGTATCTGTTCCAAGTCTCACGTACTCTAGCGAATGCTGGACAACCACCAAAAATGACGAACGTAGGATAGCAACATTCTACGAAACACATCAGAATATAGCCACATTGAAAGGAAAAGACACAGTGATATAAGAGCCGAACTAAAAATATACAAAATAAAATAAAGAAATATAGACATAGGTGGTACCAACATTTATATAGAATGGGAAACGACAGTCTACCTAGGAGATAGTACAGATATCGATCAAAAGCGAGAAGGCCACGAAAACGTTGAAAAGAACAACTGCAATTACAATGCAAGTAGTAACGCAACGGACTTATCTTCAAAGCATGAAGGAGATTTTGATAATGATGATGAAGCCTTACCTTCGGTCTTGCGTCTTGCTTAACGACTGTCTTGACAATGGTCGGATAATCAAGAGTATTGCTGCGACCTGCAGCACAAAAGTAAGATCAAGCGCTCTGGAAAACTACAAAAAAGGAATGCTCTTATAGCATGACAATGCGTGGTTCGCACGAATGTTAGTTAGTTGAAGTAGTTGAATTTTTATAAACACGACTGCAAATAAAGGAAGAATTAGCAGTACGAGACTACATTTGTCAAAACAGTTTTGCTACTTTCTGTCAACGTTACTATATAATACCCTTTTGATCTTCAGTTAAAGCTACTATTTTGGAAGATATCTGTTATTTTGATGTATGTTGAAGTATTCTATTGTAGTTATTAGAATGAAATAATTCTATATGAGCAAGTATTAAGATCTTAAAGCCATTTCGTTACTATTTTATATATCAGAATTGTTTAAAAGAAGTTGATAAGTGTTTCAGTAACTCACACTCAGCTATGTCCCATAGTAACAAAAAGTAGTCCTGCAAAAGATAGTCTGTTCGGTATTAATAAACAAGAATGAAATGGTTCAGTTGCTGTGGTATTCCATGATATTTCATCTTATTCATCTTCTTGTGGAACAACAGAAACATATTATTACAAGGTGTCAATTATAAGAAAATATCTCTTCTTATATAACTTGCACTTCTCGTGAAATATATAATTAGAAAAGGAACATAAGAAGCCAGTGTAAAGAAGAGTCTTGCTGCAACACCTTTTAGAGGTAACAAAGGTGTCAGAAGGAAAAGGTTAAAAACGACTAACTTCTTACTGTCAAGAAAATGTTTATGTCAGAAGTATTTTTAAGTTACTACGTCTAAACTAGTTCTAAGTAGTTTTTGTTCTTGTTATGAAGATTACTTTCAATTCTTGAATTATTATAGTACTACATTAATATCCATCAGGTATATTACTCCAGGAGGAAATAGTAACAGCATATTATGTTGCACTTTTGGTGGAGAGTTACTGAATATCTGAAATGCTATGAATTTACCTGTACAGTTCAAGTAGGATTTATTTGGATTACATAGCTCCATTTTATCTAACTAAATAATTTAGTAGTGAACCGGTTAAGGTAAGTTATCTAGATTTTATATAAAATTAGAGTAGATATTTATTTAACGAATGACTTCTGGAAGTGGATCATATCATATTATTGAGGCATGGGAACTTACCTTTTCGTCTGTTGGTGTGCAGGATTTTATCAGGCATGTTAGATTAAAAAGAAATTTTTGGAAAGAAGAAGAAATTTATAGAGCCGTCGCGGTCCACATGGAAAGCAGATTCGTCCCGATCCATATAGTTGAAAAGTTTGTAAATTTCAATGGTTTTGCTAACCTTTCTGTTCAAGAAGGATGGAAACATTAGATTAATACGATCCTCATCATTTCTTTGAATCATCTGGGAAACATAGAGTCTCTATAATGTTTCACTGGCTGCCTAGTAATTAGCATAAGGTGGTCAGCTTTACACGGACCTGACCTGAAATAACGCTCCTATTCAGAGATACGAGTTTTTGTTCAAACCCTGGTTACACCATTGCACGCAGAATTGTATGAACAGGGAACACTCTTTGATGATATATTATTCAATGTATCTTTATGTGAAGGGAGAATCTACGAGATCTTGCTCAGAGATTTGAGCACCATCTTGGTGTTTTGTTTTTGAAAACTTGGTGGATATAGGGAAGAAATCGGAGGTCGGTTTTATCAAGTTTGGGTGTCTGTGCATGAATATGGTTATTCGTTTTCTTCTTTTCGATCGAGCTTTTATGCCTTACCCTTGTAAAAATAATGTCGCCCTTGGCATGATTAACTCGTTGAGTTACCATGCTTTTCTGCTTCTCAAAATCTTGACGAAGACTCTATGTCGTTCGTTAAGTAACGGCAATGGCTCCCAGCAGTTGATATTTTGAGAAGAAGAATTTACTTGGATAAGATTTACACCTTGATGAAATAACTATATGCCTCGTCACCTTTGATGTACAAGAAAATTACTAGGTATTATAGAGATAATAAATGGTAATACATTGTTTTGTGCTGAATGAACAGAGAGAGTAAGGTACACGTCACACTGCCTAGCAATAGTAATTTACGTTACAAGACCGGAATGTAGTGTTTTGCAGGTCGAGCCAAGTAGATTCCAGAGCGAGCCGCAGGCGAGCCTTGGAAACTTGGGGAGACCTGCAAAACACTTTCCGATCGTGTATCGTACAATATTTTTTTACGACATCCGAATCCATACTTTCAAACTTGCGAATTCACTTTCGCAAACTCAAAAAAATTATGACATTAGTATCTATGATTTGACTTATTCAAACAATAACACACACTTGATTCCATAGTAACGAAAGCGTCAGGGACCGGCAAAAGCTTTTACCGGTCCCTGATGCCCGTTTTCCGATCTTGACCGGCAAAACGTTACTTTCTGGCGAAAAAATTCTCCAGAAACCGCATATTTTCTGGTCGGTCGTAAAAAAATATATTAATGTTATTCTACAAGCATGCCGGGCTCCATAGCTCAGTGGTAAGCATTCTGGCTACTGATGTAAGGGTTGAGAGTTCGATTTCAGATCTCGGTGAGGTTTTTAAAAATAAAAAATGCAGGTGAAAGCCTCTGCAGAATGCCATCATTCGGAAGTGATGTAAAGCTGTGGGCCCCATGTTACTACGATGTGTAGCATGTAAAAGATCCCTTGCTAGTCTGGGCAAAATTATAAGTAGGACTAAGGTACCTGGTACTCTGCATGCCTAGACCTTGTCCACAGGGTTGGCAAAAAGGGCCTATAAAGGCCTACTTGCTAGACATGAGTCTCCCCACAAATACCACTACTACCACTATTCTACAAGCATAATAAGAACCGACTTTGCATTTGTAAATATTACATTCTGCTAAAACCAATGCAGTGGAACGGAATTCTGACCAGATGCTAGATCGATCTGAAAGATTCACTCCGACACTGGTTTTATACCGGAGAAGGGGTAAATTGCGTTAAACATATTCATATAAGTGATAAAGAGAGAGGCGCGACTTAAAAACCAGATACCCATTGCAGTTTGAATCCATAGGGTGTGTCCCTCGGACGTACAATGGTTGTAATGCGCTGCACTTGAAAGACCAGTCAGCGTTACGTCACTCCGAACGTCTGGCACAGAGGATTATAAATAGCCACACACCGATCTTCAGTTCTTAGAGCGACTTTCACTCTGATTATCCAAGCTGCAATGTCTTCCGAAATGTTAGCCAAAATGGGTTCACAAACAGCAAACAGGCCAAATCTGCCTAGGTATCCCCGTTCTGAAGGTACTCAAACAACACGAGTCACCAGAGAGCATGGTAATCGCGTAGATTCTTGCTCGAGTACACAAGGTGCAAGGCACATTAAGCCAGAGAATGCCGGGTGTTTATCTACAAAGAGTACGTGGTCTAAGCCGAATCTTTATTTTAACAGGTACGAATATAATTCGAGTAACCGCAAAAGTTTAAAAAATATATCAACATACTTGAATTGCTTCAGTAATGCATGAGACCAATTACCACCAATGTTGTGTGCTGGGCTAGTGCATGTATGAAATATTTTAAGAATTGACGAATGAACCCAAATTCCAGCTGGGGTGAGTATATTTCTATTTGCAATCTATGACTGAGTGGTTAATAGGGCATTAGATATAACTTTTGCAGCTTGTATGTCGTCGTATGTCTTTAAAAATGCAACATCAAAATTGACTAAAGCCAATACTTATTTGGGTTTCACCCGGTTCAAATTCGCGTGCAACAAACCCGCACAATTTGCGTACGTACACGCATTCCTCAACTTACACGATTTTTTGGGCTCAGCGGCAAACCTCAAAGCCTATGAATCGTCAACTTGTATATATATTAGATCTAGATGGCGTCATCAATCGGAAGACTGGTAGGTAAATGCCCTTATACAAAAAGCGGGGCATCAACTGGCTCCGTTCGTCCGGATGACATCACAAAGGACTTGACTGCCGTAAATGCACCCTTTGAGTACCGTAATTCCTAACTTTTGTATACACGATCAAGAAGGCGTCTGGTCTAGCAAACGCTGCCTTGTGAACACCACAGAAACTGATATGCAGTAAATTACTTATCAGGAGGCTGCCAAATCAGCTTGTATTTAATGCTGGTTTTAGGATAAAATTCACATCGCCACCGGTCACGCACCAGCAAATGGGCGCGTACACACAACTCCCCCCATCCCGTGTGCAGACTTGGACGTGCGTTTATCTCTGTATATGTGAATTCAACTTTACAATACTCTTACTACACAGGGTCAGACTTCATGCATAGTTGATTATATTAGATAAAATGCTTAGACCTAGTACACAAAAAATATTAAATACAACTTGGCTTATGTCTTTAAATGTAAAATTAATCATTACGGTCGCATTACAGAACGCTGTTGAATATGACTTCTTTCTGCTGCCTCAGTTTCAAACTTCCAGTTGGCCACGCCGTTTAATTTTATAAAAAAGGAAGGAGAAAGCGACGTGGTATTAAAAAAGCTCTATTTAAAAATAAATGCCTGCTACTTAAACGACAGCCCTAGGGGCAATTTAATTTCCACTTTTTTAAGTATTCATTTCCAATTTCTTTCGATGCATCTGCCTCGGTTCACTAATTTTTAATTTGGTTCGAACAGGCAGCAACGGAGTGCCCAATAATTCAGCGCTCACATCTAATTATGTATGTAATTTAATTAAAAGGCGAATCCTCGCTGATGTGGCTACCGATTTATACAAAATGCAAATAGAGTTTAAACCGACAAGCACCGAGCAAGTAACTTTTTAATTAACTTTCATTACAAGTAAATTACTCATCGGCCCGGATGCTTTGGTCCATTAACTGGGAATAATTGTATTAATTTGGCAATAGACGTAGAATGGATTGATCTGAAGGCGTTGTTCATTTAAAAAGGAAGTCGAGATGAATTTTTAATCAGTTCCTCGAACACAGCAATTCTTTTAAGTTTTCTTAGAGGGCAGGAACTTTTACAGCCTTTTAGGCGGCAGTAATGCAAAAGTTTGCCGCATCATTTTATTATTTCAACGTTTCAGATAAGGACGAAGGTTTGGTACTTCGAGCCGGTGAGCAAGAGGGCGTGGGGAAGAATACAATTTCAAATGGAAACGGGAAGCTTATTGGAATAACTTTCTGAACATGAAACTCAAAAGGGGTTACATTATGAGGGATGTAGCTGACCCTGAAGTTTTACATACATAATAGATGGGAACAAAGTGGGTGTACGCGCTTTCCTTCATTTCGTCCAGGCCCTGGATCGGTTTAAAATTATAAGGCGGAATTTATACTCCCAATCGCTTTAGGCTTATAAGTTGCCTAAGCCTTTGCACGTCTCGAAGGGAGTTGTCGGCGAAATCAAATACCTGGAATTTATGGATGGCAGCGGAGCGTTTCCGAATGTATGTTTACTTTTTTATGAGCACGGCTTATGCAATGCTATTGATTTGGGGTTCAGATACTCAGATTTGATATTTCGGATACAGTTCTACTGATATAATGGTATGTTTATTCCATAGAGAGCGGCTTACAGCTTTAGTTATTTTTTTTACATTAAGTTCCTTGAATTCTGGTTGTCCCCTGTATCTTTTTATGGTCGTTAGCAATTATTCAGTTCTTATGGATTAATATTCTGGCAAAAAGCCAAAATATGCAGGTACAAGTTACATTCCCAGTAGGTCCAAGAATATTGGTCACAACGTGAGATTACTGCAACCGTGTAGCATTGATTTTTACCTCCCTCGCCTGAAAGACGAAGAAAGTATTGTGATTATAAATCACGAAAAAATCACCTTCCGAGATTTCTTCAAATCTTCACGTTTCAAGGTCCCTTGATGACGAAAAGAGGTTTTTTAAATGCAGTCTGTCTGTCTGTCTGTCTGTCTGTCTCACTTTTGTTGGTATAACTCAAAAACTATTTCTTGGAGGAAGACGATATTTTTAATACATATTATGTATCTACCTGGCGTGGAACCGAGAGAATTTCAGGCAAATATATACAGGGTAAATTTTGTTAATTTTTGCTTGACCTCAGAAATACATAAAAGTAATAATTTGTACATAGCGTAGGCTTTAATATCCTTGACAAAAATTGGACGTAACAGTTACAGAATAAATGTTCTACATGTTACAAATGTGCAAAGAATAAGTGCGTTATGTTGACCTTTTTAGGCCGCGAGCCGCATAAATGCGTAAATCCCAACCTTCAAATAGAAAGGAAACGCATATTTGGGCAAGGCCGTAAATTCAATCATAGCATGATACAAATCTAGAGACATACCACAATGCACCCGTTGCCAACGTTATGGCCACACCAAAAACTACTGTCGTCTAGACCCCAGATGCGTCAAGTGCACAGGCAATCACCATTATAAAGATTGCCCGATAAAACCAGACGATAAGCCACAATGTGTAAACTGTGGAGGAGAACACCCCGCTAGTTACAAAGGATGCCCCCTACTACCGAAATCAACCGAATATCAATCAACGACAACAAACGAATACCAAAAGCCCACTCTCCCGAGACCCTCACACACTCACGCTCCAGCACAATCAACAACCAAAACACATACGCCAACCAACTACGCAACACACAAGATCACTACCAAACCAACCAAACGAAACAAATTCATCCAACACTGATAATACACCAATTAGTAGTATAATTAAAATGATTATTGAACTAATAACTCCCTATATGGACCAAATAAAGTCATTCATCTCTTCACTAATACCAGCCCTGCTCTTCAATGGCGGTAAATAATTTACATATTATCCAAAACTTAACAATAGCAAACTGGAACGCTAACGGCATCAAATTACAAAGATCAATATTTATTGCTTTTCTAGCTAGACACTCTATAGATATTGCATGCGTGTCTGAAACTCATTTGATCAATAATGAAACCTTCAAAATCCCAGGGTATAATATCTACAGAAAAGACAGAGAAGGAGAGATAGCCTCTGGAGGAGTAGCAATTATCGCCAAACGACACCTTTTATTGACTGAACTACAATCCCCACAACTTACCACAATAGAAGCTACAGCAGTCAAAATAACATTTAATGACAAAAGTTCACTCACAATTATATGTGCATACAAGCAACCGAATAAAAGACTAGCTGAAACAGATATCCTCACCCTCTTTTCTAATGAACCGACTATACTTTTAGGAGACTTGAACTGTAAGAGCACAACTTGGGGATGCCGGGCGAACAATCCGAACGGACAACGACTCCTAGCTTACACCACGCAGCTAGGCATTCAAGTCGCTGCTCCTAGCGAGCCAACTTACTACCCTTATCAAAGAAATCGACTTCCTGACATTCTTGATATCCTACTACAAAAACAACTTCAGCCGCCCAATATACCAAAATGTTGTTAACGAACTTGATTCAGACCACCTCCCCGTGTTGATCTCCTTCCTAAGTACGCCGGCATATCTATCCAGACCGCCATGCTAATTACCGGAAAGATCGATTGGGATGAATTTCAAATACAGCTAGACAGCAAACTCCAACCACTCCCTCCCCTTAATGCTTCAGCAGACCTTGATCACTACATAAACAGCTTCACAGAAAACATTAAACTAGCGGTAAAAGAATCCACAACAAACCCAGCCAGAAGACGTACACCTACGTATTCACATCCACCCTCACACATCCTCAGCTTAATAAAAGAAAAAGCATAAAATGCGCCGGGCCTGGCTAAATACCCGAAATCCTCAAACGAAAACATTGCTCAATCAACTTACGCACAAAGTCAAATGGAACTCGACAACTACAGAATCTCCAACTATAGAAAATATGTGGAAGAACTACAGCCCAATGATCGAGCAATGTGGAGCGCCACTAGAAAAATACTTAAAAAAAACACAGTAATGCCCGCAATCAGCAACAATGGCTCTACATACAGCACCGACGAAGAAAAATGCAAGGTTTTTGTAAGTTACTTTGAACAACCTTTTACTACAGCCTACCATAACAATTACCAAAGGCTCCATGAAGATGTGGAAAACCACGTAATCTCAAGCATACCTCTAAACAGCCTTAACTTCAAGCATACGTCGCCTAGAGAAATACAACGGGAAATAAATAAACTTCCTATCAGAAAATCCCCCGGACACGATATGATACCAAATGTAGTCCTCAAGAACTTTACAAAAAAAGCATTGGCTTACCTTGCCTCAGTCTTCAATGCATGCCTACGATTAGGCTACTTCCCCGACTATTGGAAATTTGCCCATATACTGTTATTTAAAAAACCAAGAAAGAATGGTCACTCAGTAGACAGCTACAGGCCCATAAGCCTATTACCAACGATGTCCAAACTCTTTGAAAAAGATTATACAGTCCAGACTACATAATGAACTAAAAGAAAAAAATATTATACCACCATTCCAGTTCGGATTTCGAGAAAACTACTCAGCCAATCACCAGCTACTACGGCTCACGCAAATCATCGAACAAGGCTACGAAAACAAACTTCACACTGCAGTTGCTTTCCTAGACATATCCAAAGCATTCGACAAAGTCTGGACCAACGGCCTCATTTATAAATTATTACAGCTACAACTCCCTGCCTATCTAATAAATATTATAGCATCATTCCTAACCAAAAGAACATTTGCCATAAAAAATCAACTCAGAAATTTCTGATACTTCAAAAATTACTGCCGGCGTACCTCAAGGCTCTGTACTGGCTCCACACCTCTTTAACATTTATGTCAGCGATATACCACAACTGCCTAATTCAACCATCTCGATGTTTGCCGACGACACAGCCCTAATAGCGCAGCATTGCGACATAAATACTGCAGCGCGAAACCTCCAAGCAACTGTAAATGAAACCCTCGAATGGTTTAATAAATGGAGCATTGCAATCAATCCAGATAAATGTGAAACAAAAATATTTACGCTCCGGCGGCCAGCTAACCCTAGCCAAATAACAATAAACAATAGCATAGTAGACTGGAACCCGCCCGATCAATCAGTAAAATACTTAGGAGTACACCTCGACAGGAGACTCACTTGGAGCCATCACATCAACAACAAGCTAAACGAGTGCTACGCCCGTCTTAGTATGTTCTACCCACTCATAAACCGTAAATCACCCCTAAAAACTAGATGCGCCATTCTAATATACCAATCTATTCTAAGACCTATAATCACTTATGGGTGTCCGGTGTGGAGCGCCACTAGTAAAACCAACATAAACAAGTTACAAGTGCTACAGAATAAAGTTTTGAGATCTGCTGTGAACGCCCCTTGGTTCGTGCGAAACACACAAATCCATAATGACTTACAAATACCTACCATTGAGCAACACATTCGGAAACTGACCAAAACTTTTCTAACAAAAATCAATAAGTGCGCGAGTGCTGTTAACTACTCCCTCGGAGTAAGACATTTACACACGCGACTGAAACGCCAACTCCCTCAAGACATTTGGATAAGTTCCAGTGAATCCGACAACGATTAACAAGTCAGATACAGAGGAATCCTTGTTAGATGTCCTCATTCCAGTCAATCCAGCCACAGCCATTCTACTCACAACCCAACCATGCATAGCAACTGGATTGCTGATCTGGTTCCAAAAGGAAAAAAAAAATTCCATAGAGAGCGGCTTACAGCTTTAGTTATTTTTTTTACATTAAGTTCCTTGAATTCTGGTTGTCCCCTGTATCTTTTTATGGTCGTTAGCAATTATTCAGTTCTTATGGATTAATATTCTGGCAAAAAGCCAAAATATGCAGGTACAAGTTACATTCCCAGTAGGTCCAAGAATATTGGTCACAACGTGAGATTACTGCAACCGTGTAGCATTGATTTTACCTCCCTCGCCTGAAAGACGAAGAAAGTATTGTGATTATAAATCACGAAAAAATCACCTTCCGAGATTTCTTCAAATCTTCTCGTTTCAAGGTCCCTTGATGACGAAAAAGAGGTTTTTTAAATGCAGTCTGTCTGTCTGTCTGTCTGTCTGTCTCACTTTTGTTGGTATAACTCAAAAACTATTTCTTGGAGGAAGACGATATTTTTAATACATATTATGTATCTACCTGGCGTGGAACCGAGAGAATTTCAGGCAAATATATACAGGGTAAATTTGTTAATTTTTGCTTGACCTCAGAAATACATAAAAGTAATAATTTGTACATAGCGTAGGCTTTAATATCCTTGACAAAAAATTGGACGTAACAGTTACAGAATAAATGTTCTACATGTTACAAATGTGCAAAGATAAGTGCGTTATGTTGACCTTTTTAGGCCGCGAGCCGCATAAATGCGTAAATCCCAAACCTTCAAATAGAAAGGAAACGCATATTTGGGCAAGGCCGTAAATTCAATCATAGCATGATATGCGATGATATGTTTAAAAAGGAATGAAGACATTTTTAGTGAAAGAATTATCTGCATTGGTTTATTCATGTAACAAATATAATTAATTTTCCATTGTTTAACTTGGTTGAAACGCACCTCGTTTCGGCACGAAATTTGAGACATGCCCGGCTTGAAGGTTAAGCCAGCTGAAACGCAACGTTATGAAAAGGGATCCGTAGGATTTCCAGAAATTTGAAAACGATTTGTTCGCAGTAGCAAGCCGCCGCGGTTCAAATTTCTCCGGTAACGGATTTTTTAAGTTTTATTTCAAAATTTATTTAATTTATTAGAAACGTGAAGATATTTTTACTCCTAACTTAATTTTATTTTTAAAATTTAGTGTCACAATGTCGACGAGGGAAGTTCTGGGTAAAGCCTTCTACAGATTTGTTAATAGCGGTTTACCTCAAATTGTACGAAGTAGAAAGTTTTTGATTTGGATTTGTGAATTTTTGGGTGCAGGGTTAGCTACGTTCACGCGCTCTTAGGCCGCAAGTACCCAATTTAATTGAGGTATCTAATCAGTAAACTCTCGCAGCCAAAATAAATACCAGTATACGATTATTCAGAAGGATAAGATACGTTTACTTGTGTTTGAAATCTGGCTTGAAGTAAAATTGAATTATAATTTAAAGAAAATTCAATGCGCCTTCGCAGATTCAGTATTGGTTGCCTTCAGAAGAAAAGATAAATTGTTTGGAAACATTCTGCTAAGAACGGGAGTCCCTTGCATAATAATAAATCAAGCAAATGAGCTTTTTGAAATGTAGCGATCTTGTGATACACAATGAAAGCAGTTCATTTGCATTATTCGGTGATCTACGGTTTTAAATTGTCTGTTCATGAATAGAAAAAGGTTATCAACTATTATGTATGTAGCTGAGAAAGCTTTGGAAAGTGCTCATAAATTTCATGTAGTTGCATATTTAATGTTTGAGATTTAGTAAGCCTGGCTAACGTCTGCAGCTCATATTTGTAACAATTTTTAAGGGTGTCCCGGTTTTATAGATTTCATCAAGTTGCGTTGTCGCATTATACTCTACTACGCTATTAAAGAGATGTGAGCATTTTTAAATACATCTATCTTTTATGAAATCAGCTGTCTATGTACACGCAATATATTTTAATATATTCTGTTTTTAAACTGACGTTTGACTTTTTATATTCTTCAGAGCATTTGTCCCTTTGTGATATTAAAATAGATGATTCAATTATTTAGGAAATACCCATGTAGCATCACCATCGTGGTTATTTTTAATTACGTTCTGCTACGTTTTACTAAAATCATCTTCTATACTGGTTTCTATGTTTACGTTGCTCCCTAATTATCATTGCTTTTTACCAGCGTGCATTCCTAATGTTATTTTGGATGCCATGCTGTGCGCTCACTATCGCCCTTACAAAAAGGTAGGCTCAATGTTCTTCCAGCTTGATTTAGACCTATGGGATAAAGTCCTAGATGATTTGACTTCTTGTTTCTGTAAATCCTCAACCTATTTGCGACCTTAGCCTGGTAAATATAATTGAAAAACGAAATTAGTGCATTTAAAATTTGCACGCAGTTAATCTCTAACCATATTTGGCGCTTTGCTGAGCCTTGGTCATGGTAAAGTTCCAAAGAAGGTAAAACGCTCGATTCTGCACTATTTCCGCCTTGACTTTCTGGTCAGGGTAAAATTCCGACAGACACAAACGTTCTGACAGCTCGGCTGCTCCATCGAATAACACAGTATGTGATAATGAGTAAAATTTTGGGAAACAAGGAAACACTTTAGATCGATGGCCCCACACTCTGCATGCATTCCCAAAGTTAAATCCCGCATATTTGCAGTCTGTAGTAAAGTATAATTTTTACTGCCTGACCAAAAATCTTGCAACCCTAAAGTTTCATGGTAAAATGTAGTTACTGTGTTTTGAAATCCAATGGGTGGGCGGAAGTGAGAATAAAATTAATTTTCTACACAGTATCTACAAGAACAGTTTTATTATTTTTTTTACTATAGCTATACGAATTTTTTTTATCAAAAAGATATGATGGACAACTTAAACAAATACAAAAACAATAAAAATATTCAAAATTTATGATCTGCAACAAAACACAGTATCTCGTAGATACTGTGTTATACACGGAATTTTGACAAAACAGTTTGCTCGTTGTTTTTCTAAAACACAGTAACTACCAGATACTGTGTTTTCTTTGGTTCTTTCGAACATTATAATGACTTGCTGTGTTTTGAATTGGAGAACAAAAGAAATGCATGTAGATACTGTGTTTATGGGTAGCTCTAAATACGTAACCAGTATAGATAGCTCAAATCTGATTAGCTAGAAAGATGCGGGACAACACAGTATCTACATAGGAACATTCAGCTCAATTTCACAAAAAATGTTGGATACTGTGTTTTTCGATGGAGCAGCCGAGCTCTAGCACGCCTGCATTCTTATCACCACAATGCAATATCTCCACAGGCTGCCTTAGAAGATAGCAAGGAGAGTAAATCCAAGCGTTCTAGTTGCTGAAGAACACTTTCCAATTGGGACTACTATTGCTCTCTTAATAGCTCACGAGTCAGGTATCTTCCGCAAGTTTTCAACCCCTCATAAGCCGGTATCAGAGATAATAAGATGTAAGTTTAAAATATACATACCAAGATACATTAAAATTAGAGAACAAGTTATTGCTACTCGAGAAATGCTTAATGTAGTGTTTACCGATTTATACTATTTTCCATTTTTTACTGGCATGGCAAACTACGGTTTTTTTTCTTTGCAGAATAATATTGTTATTTTCACATTAAAACCACAGAACATGGTCCACGCGGCAAAGTCCTATAATAATTTTACTTTGGGAAAGGAAGAGGGAAAGATGAGGTAATCTGCCCAAAATTCTAATGAAAAAGTATGCACAATAATTTTAAAGTATGTTCAAAGAAGATAGATATAGTAAAATAGAGGTTTTTGTAACACGAAAGGGTATGGAAAAAACATTCTAAACAAATAATTATAATGAAAGGTATGTGAAAATTGATAAGGAAGACAAAAAACAAAGGAACAAAGCCAGTGGAGCAGGAGGAACAAGGACAGAATTGATAAAGTATGCAATCGAATAAATTTTTTGAAAAATATTTATGAACAACATATTTCAGAATATGGGGTGGTATGCCATTTCAATTAAAAAAATAGATGATAAAAAGTGGAAAAATTATAGATCAAGAAATAATGTCGAAAGTAATAATAAAAAAGTGCCACAATCAAGATCATTTATATGCTAGCACATTAACTAATTTTGGGATAAAAGGAGATTTGATTTATTGTTTATAGATCTCGAGGATCCCCATGAAAACACACCAAGAAACTAATTGTGGAAGGTACTAACAGGAACAGAATTTTTGTAGAGTTCTATTATTGATGTTGCTTTGCGGCTGAATAAGTACCATACTAAAAAATCATTGTGAACAGCCCACCTATGCAAGATGCAATAATCACGAAGTGTACAGTACGGTGACGTATCATATATGATAAAGAAGTTCAACAAATTTTATAAAACGTCGAAACTAAAGATAGACTAAGGGAGAAAGAGTGCATGAATATCAGAAGGGACGAAGATTGACAAATCGAAGAAATTCAAGTAAAGAGAGTTAAATAATTTATATACCTACATAGAATTCAGCATGAACGGACGAATAGAATTAAAAATAAAAAAGTATGTATTAAATCTCATAAATATTAGAGAAAGATTTCCAATCATGAACAAGAGCAATGAAAAAATGAGTGAAAGAAAAATACTTACATGATGTAATTTCTAAAATGAAAGCGACAGCAATGGCCGATGTCTATTAAGATTGACTCAAGTGCAATAATATTACTAGTTATCTCGTGCTATACTCCGCACACTGGCTACCTCAAGGACATGAAGACCGCATTCTGGTGGAGATTAGAGGGTCACCCACGACTAATTGGACCAAACAAATGCCCGGTAGATGGTACAGTGAACTTCAATGGGTATATCAAGGCTTTGGAAGCAGCAGTGACAATTGCTGTAGCATTCTGGATTTCATGGAGGCACACAACCTTGCTGTAGCCAACACATTATTCAAAATGTAAGTACCACACATCATTATCTGGTATGTAGCGGCCAAAGTAAAGATGACTCCATCTGAAAACATCCCCCTCAACGTCTTCTCGTCACAGAATATGAAGCTTGGGAAACGATTTATTGATAAGCAAATCTGGTGGTAGAATGAAGAAGTGCCGCGAGTCGTTAAAGAGAAGGAGTACAATCTGCGGTACTAATTCTGCACGGAGGCGAACTACCAGCGGTACAAGACCCTTAAGTCAGCAACTAATCGGGCAGTGTCAGGAAGAAGTAAGCCATAACTGTTATAAATATATTCAACGTACGTAATCACTCAGCGCATGATATAGGCTAATTTAAACACCTCAAGAATTGTATCAATTTTCAAATTGGGAGACAAAAAGGAATTATCGAACTACAGAGGCATAACTCTACCCAGCTCCGCATTGAAATTCTTCAGACACATAAATGTAAGAGAGATACCCTCCATCATTCCCATGAATGAAGAACAACAGGGTTTTAAAGGAAACAGATCCACACTGGATGCAATATTTATCATACGACAGAAAATACTTTTGACCGTATATAATTTCAAGATGTCTTCAATATTTAAAGAAAGGGAGCGGGGATGCGGCAACTGGCTGTTTAATAATATATATGAACATGTATATTATGTATAACCCGAAATATATATATATCTATGGTGAGATATAGACCTTACAAAGTGTTGAAAGAAATGAGCTAAAATATATATATATATATATATATATATATATATATATATATAATAAATACCCATAGAATACAACAGTGTAATTGAAGACCTAAATACCAATAACATCATTAAAATAAGAGATAACCTCACCCCTATACTGTGCATCGTCATAATAGACAATATAACAGACACAGTTACAGCAAACCACTCCGAATATAGTCTGGGAAATGATGTAAAGATCATTTGCTATACAGACGACGCAGACCTAATTGACGAAGCAGAAAACAAGCTGCAACGGCTACTATACAGATTTAAACCGCGGCTGAAAGAGATAAAATGGTTATTTCAACAGCAAAAACAAAGCCAATGACGATATCGATAGAGCCTTTGCAATGCAAACTATCAATTGAAAACATCCCGAGTAAGCCAGAAATGTAATCCTTCTACATAGGCAGCAAAATATCTAGCTACGGGAATTAAAGATGACGTTAGACATCAGATTAACAAAGGAGCCAATGTGTCGAAACATCTGAAATAAATAATTTGGAAAAACAAACGCGAATTTAGAATTTATAAAACGTGCCAATCCTTTCGCCCTGAAGCTACAGCTGACAGTGTGATAACGCAAAGGTAAAAGAGCACACCGGAAATTAAGGTGCTAAAGACAATGGCTGGTGAGACGCTGTGGGGCAGACAACGGAATACGCATGTAAGAGAGAAATGAAAAGTAGAAGACGCAGCATTAAGGGTGAGACAACAAAGAGGAGAGTGGAAAGGGTACATAACCAGAATCGCGGATACTAGAATACCTAAAATAGCCCGTAACGGTAAACCATATACGAGAAGACTTCCAGGGAGACAACTAAAAAGTTGGCTCGGCAGCTGGTAAGCAACATCCGAAAAACAACCACAACTTCCAGCGTGAGGTTTCCAGAAAGAACAGCCGGTTTTACCTACTACAAGAAGAAGAAGAAGAAAAAACAAACGAGTACCATGAAGTTCCATGGGGTTTCTCCGCTTTCCATTATCTCTGGAGCAATTATTTCTCGAGAACCTGCAATGACGAATTTTTCCACCAAGAAATCGAAAAATGGAAAATAGACTGCGAGATGACATTCCTGCCGAAGTCTGGTAAATCCTCGGCCACCGCAGCGCCAATATACTTACCACCCTCCTTAACTGTATGGTTGACGAAGGTGTAGCTCCATCCACTTTGACGACCAGCAGAAACCATTGTCATTAACTACATACACCTTTAAAAGTTTTGGTACATAATTGGCGAGTTCGCCTGTATTTCAAGTCCATTTTAGCCATAGTCCATCGCATAAAACTGCAACGGTTAGCATCATGCATAGCCATTCGTAAATTTTGTACACTCCTAGTATCGCTGTTCCTAATTCACAACCTTTGTACACCCATCGCATCGTTGTTTTATGCGGCTGTTGATTTCATCGCATGCAAGAGCGTTCAGTTTCGACTTATTTAAAATTTACCCAATGAGAGCAAGTGAGAATGCATCTATCGATCTCTGTCGCTCCGAGACGGCTTATCGTCAGCGGGCGAAACCCCTGGCTTTTGATTGGGTCCTTCTGTGGAGTCGCAGACGGTCGTTTCGCGCGTATACTGGAGGTGGTCGTTAGCCCGGGACCGTCGAATAGAGTGTTGACATTGCGAGTGGTGGGGATCTTCACGCTCCGGCGTGGGGACGCCCGATTTCTTCCGTTTGCGCTGTTACAGCAGAGTGGTTTCTGGGACCGTTTTAATTGTGTTGCTACAAAAGAGACGCTGGTCGGCAAATAGGGGACCATGCAGAACGTTGTATCATCTCGAGCATGCCACGTAGTTAAGGGCGTAGCGACATTTCGATCCTAGTGCAAGCCTTCCATTGCCTGCAGGCCGAGCTACCTACCCAGGTAAATTTTATGTAATAAACTGTCATAAATACAGTGTCATACACGACTTCGCTGTAAGCGAGTTTGTTTATGTTGCATTTAAACTAAATACTGTGCCGCACATGGCTTCTATGCAAGCGAGTTTGTTCGCTTTGCATTTAAAATTAAAATATAGTGTCGTACACGACTTCGCTGCAAGCGAGTTTGTTTATGTTGCATTTAAACTAAATACTGTGCCGCACACGGCTTCTCTGCAAACGAGTTTGCTTGCTTTGCATTTCAAATTAAAATACAGTGTCGCACACGGCTTCGCTGCAAGCCAGTTTGTTTATGTTGCATTTAAACTAAATACTGTGCTGCATACGGCTTCTCTGCAAACGAGTTTGTTTGCTTTGCATTTCAAATTAAAATACAGCGTCGTATACGGCTTCACTGCAAACGAGTTTGTTTATGTTGCATTTAAACTAAATACTGTGCCGCACACGGCTTCTCTGCAAACGAGTTTGTTTGCTTTGCATTTCAAATTAAAATACAGTGTCGCACACGGCTTCTTTGCAAGCAAGTTTGTTTGTGTTGCATTTAACCTAAATATTGTACCGTACCCGGCTTCTCGGCGAGCAGCATTGTTAATTATTTATAGTTGTATACCTCAGCATGAGTCGTAACTTTAGATAAAGCGCTTCCTAACTGGGCGTATCCTTTAAGTAAGTAGTACCAATTGTTGTACGAGCCGACTCAGTCG
This sequence comes from Agriotes lineatus, assembly GCA_940337035.1. Taxonomy (NCBI): domain Eukaryota; kingdom Metazoa; phylum Arthropoda; class Insecta; order Coleoptera; family Elateridae; genus Agriotes; species Agriotes lineatus. The sequence goes on from CALNHX010000939.1 coordinate 38,371, forward strand.
CAGTCTTGTAAATGATTGTTTGGTCATGTAAAGTGGCCCAATAGATGTATTAACTTTACCGTCTTATGATTTTTCTCTTTGTGTCTTGTACATGTTTGTTTACAGCTTGACTGAGTCACTATGTTACGATCAATGTAAGGTGAAGCCTCAACGTGGTGGACGCGCGCTGCAGATAGGTTGTCGAGCTTGTCGCTGCGCCGTGGCTTCCAGTGGCGTTTTGTGGCACCCATTGTTTTGGTAACACCCTATATATTACGTTGAAACGCTTGCCCTGTGGTGTACCGTTTTGAATCACGCCCATCTCCCTGAGCGTATTTGAGCCGAGGCCTTTAGCCTGTTTTGACGATCTCAGGGTGAACGTGCCCATTTCCCGGTCTAATTATTTCATGTTCACACACTCGTGGGTGTCGCTAAGTCATTTTGATACCGTAACCTGAGCACTCCATGAAGATCTTCAAAAGTGTCTGGATGCTATGCTGCACATCTGCGTCATCTCGCTGAATAAGTACAGCTTCGTTAAACGCTGTGAAATGACGGACGTCATCTACGTCTTCAAACTGCACCTGAAGAGATATTCGGAAAAGGACCAATTCATCCACATGGCGTTCCTGGACCTAGACATTTCTCCCGAATGCCGCACAATCTCATCTGGTACACCTTTCGGTCGCACGGCATCCCTGAGGCGTATGTTCAGTGGGTCTAGCTGCTCTGCTATGACGTCGCAAGTGTGGTAGGATGCCCAGTTGGAATTCGCTCTTTTCGCCATTATCCACGGCACACGCCAGGGATCGGCATTATCATAACTCTATTCGTTCTCCGCATGGATGAAATGACAGTCACCCACGTCCAGACACCATACTCGTGGCACCAATAGATGCAAGACCTATCCCAACATTGTAAGACCCGGTTAAATAAATGCGGCATGCGGATTAACATCAAAACAACTGAGTATATATAGTGTGGACCTGAAACGGGTAGATCCATCAGCATTGATGGCGAAGTTCTAAAAAATCTCACTCAGTTAAAATATCTCCGTTTCATTATTTGTAGCGAAGGTAGACCTTCCCCGACATCGTAGTTCGAGCCAATTATGACGGGATGAAGAAGATATATGCTACCACCGAGTGCCCGTCCACTTGAGAGCCAACTGTCGACAAATGACGAGGGACGAGGCTTCAAGGGTACTAGTGCTTGATCAGGAGCGATAAAGATTCTGTGGGGAGCACTGAATTGCGTCTCAGCCCCTCCCTCCTCGCAAGACAGCAGGAAGGCCGAAGAAGCGGTGGCTCGACCGCCTTAAGAAGACATGCGAAGAAGAAGAATAGAGTGACTGATTGGGAGCGGAGTTGAAAATTATTCACAATTAAAAGTTAATTGTCGACCATTAAAGGCCGATTTACCTTTACCTTTGTGAATTGTGAATTGTGAATTTCCGCAACCTTACGATTTGCGTTTTCAGTTAAACAAGTTACGGATTGTGGAAACATATTTGAACTGAAGTGCCAACGGCATTCACTCTTGGTCCTTTTACGTAAATAAATCAGTAAAACTATAAATTAGCATTAAAATACGGCTACTTATTGAGTAAAAACTCAATAAATCCCCTAAGGCAGTTTTAAATTCACATTATCTGCACTTCGCTGCCACCGCTTGTGATGAGAATGTTTATACATGAAATTGGAACATCAATTTGAAGTTTTGCATTTTATTGAAGGCATTTATTATTTTGCAATTTACTCTAAATTTGTTCTAGTTCTACATTCGTTTCATTATACTATATTTAACTTACATTTTAAATAAATTCGTTGAAAATTCTAATTAGTATATGCAAATATTGTTTTTCAATGCTAGTCCTACATTTTTAATTTTAGCCGGTTTAATTAAATATAACTGTGGTACATAATCCCCATGTTTTTGTCGAACATTGTGATTAAGCTTCTCTACAGGTATACAGCTAGCTGGCACTGTAATCGAAGCAGTGGGGTCCAATATTCCATTAAAATGTTCAATTCCGTCAAGTTTAGCCAATTTAAAAGTAGATTAATTAACTTTGTTAACGGGAGGTGATCGATAATGGAGCGGGCATCATGCTTGGGTGCACTCTGCGAAGCCGACTTGCTAACAATAGAGGAATCAACCCAGAATTCAACATCAAGTAACGTTGTATTTACTGCCAATTTTTGTTGTGGTAGTTCCGCACAAAAGTTTTAAATAATTTCTTATCAGATTTATTACATTTTGATATGAATGCCATACAATTAAAGTAAGTCGAATCCTTTATTTAGAAGCTACCGTTCAACATTTAATTACATGTAGAACATTAAAATGGGATTTTTGGTTTCTTGACGTAAATATGTTGTTGGCAAGCTCCCCTCCTTCAGAGAACTGGGAAAGCGATAGCTCTACAACTTTGCCAGCTCCACTGCCGAAAATATCTAATATTTATGTATATTTTTCTGAATTTAAATCTGTTTTTAGATTTAATCTGTCAAGTATAGTATTTTCTGGAGTTCCATACAGCATGTCATCGAATTTTGTGAAGTTGTTTTAGTTACAGTATACGAGCGCCAAGATTAACGGCCCTTGTACAGTTTAAACCATACAGTAGCTATCAATCTGAGAAGCAACAAGGATTACTAGAAATAAACTATATTGTCTAATGGTGATTTACTATAACTTCAAGGCGTAACGCAACCAGGAAATGGCAGAGAGAGTAAATGTTTAAAGATGAACCTCATGCAGGAAGTCAATCAACGCAGTGAAAGTTGGCGATTGTCTTATAGGGATACGAAAACAGCGAGAGCGAGAGCGAGAGAGACAATGAGAGGGAGAGTTATCTTGAGATTGGAACGACAGAATGATAAACCATCAAATAATCTTTACCTAAACAAACACTGTTCGCCAAGGATACAGAATTTGTGACGTAAGCTCAAACAGCAGTGAGAGTTGATTGCTGCAAACTCACGAACAATTAAAATGGCATTTTTACAGCTACTGAATAATAGCGAATGCAGATAATAGACTTTTTACCGAGCCTCATGCGGTCCATTAACTAATTCGACCGTGAATGTTAAAAACTTGTAGAAGTTTTTAGTACGCTAGATGCATTCTTTGTTACATTTTTTCTTGTTCATCTTGTACGCTGACTACTTACGACGCACAACATCGCCGCAGTACATAGGGATGTCATTCGCGGCCTGTTGCTTATAAGCAACTAGAGATAACGACTACCGCTTAGGCAACTTGTTATGTTACAGATAAAGCGGATCGGTGATAAATTCTTGTGGTTGTTATGCATATCGGAGGTGGTCCACTCGGTGGTTGTTTCGAAATGCAGGTAAACTCAGACCGTGGTACTCTACATTTTGACAAATAGTAAAATAACACAAAATCGAATATAACTTCGCTTGATGATATTTCATGCAGTGGTGTTTCACAGAATTGGCAGAAAGTCGGTGGTAACCCACATATGTGGTGATCCACGTCAAATATTTTTGTTTATGGTGATAATGAAACTCGTCTCTTGTAACAGGCCTGATGAGGTTACCAGAGCGGTTTAATATTTGCCCGCTAGAGTAAAAGTTGTGCTGCACCTTTTCTATTGTAGCAAGTTAAGAACGTATTTGAAAAGCGCGCCATTAGTTCGCGCCGCCAGCTAAAGTCAGATCGGATGCGGTTATTATTAAAACGGAAAGACGCCTGTTTTCGCGGGCTTTAGTATATGAAATCGGCATTTGAGAGCCAGTGGCGATTTCGAGCGAACACGTGCAAAGCGACCCTGCGTGGAGGTCTTAGAGAGGACCGCTGCCTGCAGCATTACAGTAAAATAGTGAGAGTACGCATTGGCGTGTCTAAATAGCAGTCAACGCTTTGTTTTTCTTGGAGCCAGGATACACCTTTGAGAGCGAAGTGCACCTTGGAAGCAAAATCGTAGGCTATATAATTCGTCGCAAAATGTGACTGCAGTGACGCCATCCGAGGAGTCCAATGTACGTGTTTGCAAGCAGCGATTGTGGAAACAGGTTAGTGAATATTGTAGAACCAAGTTCTTTGAGCAAGCCTGCGAGGCAGGGCTAAAATGCTATTACGTCATCATTAAGCGAGGCGTCATGTGAGCTATTGAGAAATCGAAAGTGGTTATGCTTACGTCATTAAGTGGGTAGTCGTCGCGCATTAATCGGTAATGGTTGGAAACCCGTCATTTTGCAATAAATAGGTAGTTATTATATATATTAGGAGGTAGCATGGCTCAGTCGCTTAGCTCGCTGGGATACTAACTCACGTTCCTCGCTAGGGCCGTGCACTTTAGCGTTTTTAGAGCCTGAAAACAGTAGTGGAAGGCAACGGGATACCACCACGATGCTGTCGAGTCTATCCCCAGGATGTTTCCTCCTCATCCAAGGGTGGAAATTGTCAACTTGCTGTATTTACATTTCCCACTAGCGCCACTTTCCATGGAGTAGCAGCACCAAGACAAACCAATAGTGGTTTAGGGCTCTACTAGCGCTATATACTATATATTATATAATAACTTAGTATGTAAAACAATGTAAAAGGGTAATTCAAAAAGCATAAGGCACTTTACGAAGAAGAAGGTAGTTATTGTGCATGAGCCGGGGCGCTTTAAAGTGAACTGAGCGGAGTGTTCGGAACTTATTGCTCACGTTAATGTTGGATATATTATTCTAGTATTTTATAAGGGGTTAACAAAACAAGCAGAATCACCCTTTAGCTTGTATCATTGCAAATTAGTTGTAAACTTGTGTTATTTTATGCAAATGTTAATGCAAGTATCAAAGTGAGTAGACCCAGGTTTTAGCACATAACAATTTAATTGAACTATATTTTGTTGTTGACAGTATATAACGTTTAGGTATTGTCTCTGTGTATCTTTTTTATTTCTGTACGAGTATGTATACCTTCATTCAGAGTATACGTCGTTTATATAAACAGCCGGACTTTTATTACTAGCGGAGTTAAAGTAGGTATTTATTTTCAGTATTATAAGTATAAACGAGTCAGGCTCAGAGCCAAGCTATATTGAAAATCCACAGCCACATTAAAGTAAGAAACGGGTTTTATGCATTGACGACTGAGTTAGTTAGAAAGCAAAGGGCAATTAAATTTCAAGTTTAACAATTCAGTATAAACGTAGTTGCATCCATAAATTAGGAAGTATTCCATAGCCATACTAGATAAAATTAATTTCTAATAATACTTTATTAACATATATTTAAGCATTAATCCAACAGACTAAAATGTTCGTGATTTTACTTACTTTGTTACTTACTTTTACTTATAAATTCTAAAGACACAATAATTGTAATCTTGTAGATGTAATCGTATTACACATGTGCTGCAGGCTATCGAACTTTAATGGTTGTAGAATTTTCTAATAATTATATTCAATTTATCAAATCTGTACTTTTAAAGCTGTACAAGTATCCTAAAATGTTGAACCTCGTATAATAAGACGACCTGAATTAACCGAAAGCGACTACTACTCATAGTTTCAATAGAAAGCTTTACGTTTCCATTAAATAGTTTACATTTAAACTATCAGAGGCAAGACGGTATTGATTTTTTTAAGACGGGAACGAAATATTAAATTAGTAACGTGGTCTTAAATCTGCGAATGGAGTTCAACAAGAGTAGTAATCCAGTTAGTTTACGTCTTGACATTAAGCTGCAATTGCTAATAGCAACCGCATTTTAATCCAATCTTGATTAAGCTGAGTACTCGGTAATTTTAAATCAATTAGGTTAAAAGGCTCTAACCTGTTTGCTCGACATTTAGTCCAGTCCTTCCATCACCAATTCATTTGTAAAGGAGCGTCGCACAGTAAGCACTTTAGAGTATTTCACACCTGCAACAAAAAACACAGTTTTGTTATCTATCGGAGCAAACACAATGTAAAATGTTACATCCAATATAAAGGTTGCTCATCAAAATAGTTACTGCTAAAGGATGTTCTTTGACATTAAACAGGGTATAGTTATAAATTCAAACATCACAGTTCTTTTAATAGGTAAACCTAGTGTACAAAAAAAACTAACTGAATAGATGATACATTTTCAAAAACATAGGATACGCTTGTTCTGTATGAAGTTTCCACTATAATATGTATACTTTTACTCATCTGCTTTGAGTCCCAAATTATTTTATATGTTGAAGGGAATAGTAATATTTTGTAAAATTAGGAAAATACTAAAGATCTAAGGATTAAATCGTTTGAAAAGTGTTTTTGCCAGCAAATTACATCCACTATACCAGAACCATTTTGAAATAGAGACTACAAATAATAACGTCGACTAAGTAGTTGTCTATGAAGTTTAGAGTAAGGATTTTTTAATGGGTCGGCAATAGACAAAATATACAGCAAACCTGCATTGCGTAATTATGATAATACGAATTTTTGGGTTAAACATTCTTATAGAACCCAATTTGTCAATTTCAAAGATTTAAATAAAAATTACTAGCAATAATACATATATGAAAAAAAACACGTGTTAGCAAAGTTTGAAAATCGTTAGCATTGCATTAATTTGGAAAAGGGAGAAGAGTTTCCCTTTCGTTGAGCCCGTTGCTTCAGATTAAGGGCGCTGAAAACAGATCAGTAGTTGGCCAGCTATAAACAAGCAAATAGATTACTTGTGATGTGTTAGCTCTTCCGTGAATACCGCCGCTTGGTAAAACACGTAGCGTGATTATTTAGCAAGTTTTAGTCGATTGTTGGATATACTTGTATGTAGCTTCCCAAAACCCCGGTTACTAATCTGAAATCTCGTATCTCTAGAAAAGCTGCTTTTACTTCGCGCGTAGAATTGAGGCCCCTTCCGTCTATGGATACTGTAGGCGTTGTCCATTTTGTTTCCATTTGCAAGCCCGCCTTTGTCGCTCAATTTTTGGCGGCCTTTGACACTCACCGGTGAGGATTTGTACTCAGCCTCGTTAAGTATGAACTAGATTTGATTTAAGTTGAATATGATTTCATTATTTCGTATTACATGTGTAATTTACGCCAAATTTTAATTGTGTTTATTAACAAGTAAGTTTGTCGTTGTTAAATAAGTTTTTGGGTGTATCTCCGTTGGAAGTGCATTAACACCTTCCGTGCTCTACGTCAGTTTTATTGTATAATACTGCTTTCCCTTTTAGTACTTGTAATGAAGATGCTGGTTTTTCTTACCGCGAAACATGATGTCATAAGCAGGTAGAAATTCGGTAGGATTGATTATAAAACTCTTCTTTGTTGCGGTCACGGCTGCAAGGCTGATCCGCTTAAATGCATTTATGGAAATTTTACCTTATTACAATGCTATTGTATGATTTCACATAAAAAAATGTAATTCAATTCCGCCTATTTCAAGGTTAAGTAGGTTATATCAGAAATCACCAAAAGAGCTAGGTCCAAATTTGAAGTTGAGCACCATACACTATTTCCCATCGCCGGGAAAGTTGTTTTAGTGTGAGCCCTAAGTCTATAACTAGTATACGAACCTCTTTTTATTTCAATCGATAGACCCCCCCCTCCCCCACCCGGAGAATTGCCCATAATAGGTGTACATCTAGATCTACAACTGTAAAATTTATACACAGCGTGCGATATTCTGAATTACGAAAGAACTAAAATATTAATTTACTTAACAAGAGCAGAGTGTAGTTTTTGCATGTCGAACCAAGTACACTTTCCGGTCATGTATCGTACAATATTTTTTTTACGACATCGGAGTCCAAACTTTAGTGTCTATTATTTGACTTATCCAAACAATAACACAAACTTGTTTCCATAGTATAGAAGGCATCAGGGATCGGTAATAGTATATTACAGCCCGAGATGGGAAGTGTTTCATTACTGTCGAGAGATTAGTTAGCTGATTGAGACGCGAAGCGTCGAAATCAGCTATTATCTCGAGACTAAGGAAACTTCCTGTCGAGGTTTGTATACTATTTTATTCGCAACCACTTTATTCTAAACAATAATTGGAAAAATTATTATATTATGATACGACAGGTTGTGACGCGCATGAATGGATCAGCGAGATTCCCAGTGTCCCTACCTACTCAGCGGTCGGGAAATAGCGGGCTGAAATGTACGACTTTCCCCACTCAAATAAGGTCAGGAATGTTAACATTACATATATGGTTGCGAATAAAAGCTTTTTCCGGACCCTGATGCCCGTTTTCCGATCTCGACTGGCAAAACGTTCAAAAATTCTCCAGAAACTGCATATATTTTCTGGTCGATCATAAAAAAGCTATATTTTTTGTTAATAAGAGCAAATCCACTAACTGCCAAACAAACATGAGTTGTGCGATAGAATTTCTTATGACACAAATGCAAAAGGAAAAAAGGTTTAGGGTCATTTCAATTCCTCCAACTAGGAGAAGGCTGCTATAGGGGCCTTGCGTCGCTCTTCATCCAATAACGGCAATTTTAGGATAGATGAGAGAAAGGAGGGGTGGAGAATGGAAGAGAGGCCAGGAAAGGTGGAGAAGTACTGCCCCGGCATTCACCTCAGAGAAGGTACTCTGTTGTCTCAGAGAAACCACCTAAAAACCTAAATCAGAGCAGACGGCCACGAGAATCGAACTTACAACCTCCCGAATGCTAAGCATATGTGGTAACCACTAGTCCACAGAGATCGGTTGACACGCATGTCTATATAGCTAAATGTAACATGCATGACCTTAAGAGTTAAGAAGTATAAGGAGAATGCAATAAACTGTTATTGGCGCTACAAGTAGCCCCACAGGCACAAGTAAAGAAAGACTGCACTGCTTCTATTATTGGCACAAATAAACACAAAGTGAACACACCATATAGTTAACATACGAAAATTATTTGTAATTATGTAAACATATCGGAAAATTATAAGCACCTTCATTTGTTTAAATAAAGTTTTATTATTGACAGCACAACTAAGCATAATTTCTAACAGAAAGTGATCTTGCTCGTCTGATTATATTTAAGGTAACATTTTGAGGTACGGCCGTTTTGTACAAGTATGTTTTTTATTGTTAGTAGTTGTTAATAATTAGGTTGAATATGTTGAATGCAGTAATGTGTTTACGTATATCGCGCTAATGTTGCTGAGTGCATCGAAATCTGTGTGTGACCATCGTTTTGAAGGTGTTGCCCAGCGCCAGCTAAGAGCCAGTGCTCCCGCATTACCTACGGAACTCCTAGAGCAGGGAGGCAATTTAACCGGTGCGATCCTCTATCGAGGGTTCCGAAGTTCCATCGTCAAAGCTGTTTGGCGATTCAGAAGTCAGTAAACTTGCAAAGAAAGCGTAGATATCATCAAGTGACGCAATAGTCAAAGAGTCTCCGGCAAGATTTGATGCGACGAGATCCAGGTGGTTACATACTGGGAGTTAATACCCATAGCTTGACATGGGCCACTTATGTCGTATTTTCTTGTTCCCAGAGCAGCCCTGGGAGACGGAGCTGAAACTAAGCTTCTGTTGTTCTGAAAGCATAACGGCACCCAATAAACAGCTGGTTGCATGTGATTTATCATATATGCCGGCATAAATGCGTAGTAGAGACAGCTTTTTCGCGTAGTTAAATATTATTCTTAACATACATATAGGGTAAAAGCAACTTTCCCTTCGTTGTTTAGTATTTAATTACATTGTTTGGTAGAATTGTTTTTTAAATGAAATACATTTATCTGTATAAAAATTGGTATTTTATTTTATTAAAATTTTGGAGCTTAGTGCGAGTCCAGGGTCCAATTCTAGGTTCATTGCATCAAGGATTTTTCCTAGCCACGAGGTAAATACAGCAGGAGAGATGTTATTGCAATTGAGCTAGCTGGCAATAGTAAAGGGCAAAATTGATTCATCAAACGGTGTGGCGCGTATTCCGTCTCCTTATAATTTTATGCCGTAAGCGTAGATGCTAGCAACATCTCCCCATCCTAATTTGAGCACACAACCAAGGGGCTCTGAAACCAGATCCATTATAAATTCGGTCCAATTTAATACAAATATTGTTTAAATAGCTTACTACCTCGAGTCAATAAGGGTAGCTCAACGAGCGATGGAGAGAGCAATGCTGAACGTCGCAAGGAAGGATAAAGTCCGAAACGAAAGAATTAGAGACATCACCAAAGTGACAAACATAGAATTTAAAATCACCCAACTGAAATGGAGCTATGCAGGACATGTAGCCAGAAGCAGCACAAGCAGATGGAATCGAAAAATAATAGAATGGAGACTATATGAACACAAAAGGGTAAGAGGACGACCACCCATGCGCTGGTATGATGACTTTAAGAAAACGGCTGGAATAAACTGGATTCAAATAGCACAAAATCGAGATAGATGGAAAACGTTAGGGAAGGCCTACATCCACAAATAGATTTAAAGGGCTCAAGAAGAAAAAGAAGAAGAAGCTTACTACCTCAGCGGAAAGGCACAGTAACCTAATATCTAAAATAAATCACGAAAAAACTGTTTGCTTTTATGGAACTGTTTTACAGTTTTCATGGTCTCTTTGATGTTTTCGAATACGCTTTGAGTAACAAAACGTTCCTTTTTTTGTTAACAATAGGTTTATCTTAAGAAATAATTGAAAATGTAAATATCTAATGTCTAAAGGTTGAAAGCAGAAGAGGCTGGAGTGATATAAAACGTATGAATTAGATTTCTAGTGAATGTACAAACATGAAGACCTTCCACGTTTTATGTAAAAACTTTCAATGATTTCTAAACGTTGTTATCTAAAACTACAACCTAAAATCCACAGTTCATCAAAGTTGCAAAATATTAGCAACTCCTTGTAAACGGTTTATATACGCTGCAGTGGTATAAGTTTGCATGTAAGCTTTCTCGAAACATTAACAGACGGATACTAAAATTAGAGTGTCACTTTTACGAGGCGTTTCCTACAACGTACTCAAAAAGCGAAAACGACACAGAAATGTATCATGTAATTTAGAACCTTGCCAATTATTTTACAGTCTTCGTCCCTACGCAAACTCAGGCAAAAAAGATTCTGTAATTTTACCGACAAAAAGCTGCACTCAATTATAGGTCTATTTTTGTCAGTCGGATCCTAACGAGGCCACCCTCGTACTTTCAACCAGTTGCCTCCTTTGCTCACTAATGATAAAAATAACTTCGTTTCAGCAGAGCGGAAATTCCATTTCCATCGTTTATTCTTTCAAGCCCAAAACAAGAAGGACGACGGAAAATTGAGGTAACTACCTAGCGCAACTCGAAGCGTCGCCCTCGCCCTGTAATTGAAAATACAAAACAGAAACAAAACGGGTTCAACTTGCGGCTGCAGATTACCTTTAGACCTAAATAAGACAAATAACTCAAATGTTTGCTGTGTTTCTGAGATACATCCAACTGTAGGCAGATAAGCGCGGGGAAAAGTTGTCACGCTTCCTTTGTAGAACAAGGACTTGGAAGACGCATTGATTTTGCTTATCAGCCGGAGCCGCGGTCTTCGTGGTTTATCCTGAGAACGTAAAAGAAAACTGTCGAGGTATCGACGCGGGTAGGAAATCGGATCAAATTTCCATCGCATTTCTGAATACATTTATCTCTCGCTTTGTAGCATGGGTTTATGATATCTGAAGTGGATATTGATAAAAGGCGAGCGAATTAAAGTTTACTTTGTGGGGTGACGGCAATAACGCGAAACAATTCCATTGTCTGGGAAAATCCGATGACATTTTCCTAAATAATGGAGATAAGCACCGGCCCTGCTTCTGTTAATACATCGAATTAAAACTTTGTTGGTATAAACTTATACCCCAAAATTGAAGATTAATGCTATACGACTGAACAAAGACCTGTTTATCGATATCAGGCTGATTTAGTCGATTGCATTTAAGGGTAAGACAATAACAAGGTCGTCGTGCACCTCACTGTTTAGACTAAGCGCAATAGATAGTAAAATAGTATGCCACTATACTTTAGCATAAAAGTAAAATTGATATGACAGCAGTGAGAACCACTTGTGAAACCACTTTGTTCGCTGATAAAAATAGTTCGATCTTTTCCGTCACCGCTTTGTATAGTTAAGTTGTAATATAAAAATATACGTTACCCCCACCCAAGAAAAGCGGTGCTCTCCAAGAATATTTCGACACTCAGCATCACTCCGTTTATCTGGTAGATACAATGAAATGTTATGAACCAGCTATTTATTAAAACAAACCCAAAAAAATTTTTTTTTGCCTTCGTCCATACCTCAAAAGTTGAGCTTGCCTTCATTTTCGGAGGACCTACCGTATGAAAACTTCAGGAAGATTCATGGCGACCAGAATCGTGTACACATACTAAAATACGTATACCGCACAGCACGTTTAGGTACCCCCAATACGAGGGAGGGATCTAGTGGGCTGGGATCTTCATCAAAACATCCGCACAGCCGAGACGGAGATTTGGTATAGTCAGTTCATTAGTCGGTTGACACGAATTTTAAAGATATTTGGTTTTCGAAGGAATTTCAATACTTCGTACACTTCGTGTCGAAGTAATACCGTAGAAAACGAAACAAGCATAACGACTGAGGAAACGGTTGAGAAGAGTGTTTCAAGAAGCGAGTTATTCGCCCAATCAAATACAAGAGAATTAGAAAAATATTGTTCCTGTATTCAACTTTAGTTTTTGAAATGGTAGATTATTATTGCAAAAATTTAAAACAATGTTAGATATTGGACTCAATGTCTCAAAAAGTAAGTTCAAGGACGTGTTTTAAATGATAAAACCACTTATGGCACTTTGATTGTAATTAGGAATTTAATCCAAGCAAAATAGTAGTATAGCAATCGGAGCGAAACCTTACAAAAAGTCCAAGCAGCATTGGAGGTTGGTCTGGGGCAACTGGTCGACTAAGGTACAAAATACATGGTATAATGTGTTTCAGTGACTGACAGAAACATTGTTATTCTTTTATAATAAGTGATGACTTGATTTTTCATTTTGGTATATTTTAATTTCTTCAGCAGAGCTTACAGTTGTAAATAATAACCTTAGTTCGTTGAAACGCAGCGGAAATAAAAGAGCACCTTTATCTTGACTAATATTTCTTACCTGAGTGTACAACACGAACACACAGCCATTACAACTTCGTTCAGAAGCTAGTATTAACGATGTAAACGATGTAATACCGAACGTGTGCCAAAATTCTAAGGTTTCGTGTAGGTTGATGTACAAATTTAAAAACCATAAGTCTTAAAATAAGTCTACAGTTACAAGTTATACGCAATTCTAATGGATGTTTAATCAATTCGGAAAATACGGTGATAATCGTAAATGTCTGGAAAACAACATTATTCGCGCAAGCCCATTAATGAAATTTGAATATAAATCAGTATGAGACATGTATTGTATATCCCTTGCAATCGTGCGTATATCTTTTTTTTGTATCAATGTTTATTTTTGTAGCTACCCAAAACTGATTCTATAAATATTAGGTCGACATTTAAATAAATTCTGCCATTTAGATTAATTGTAAAATTTTTATTTCAATTGACTAGCTCGGTAGAACATAAATAACTCAAATCAGGGTTGGGTAATTACACTTTGGTAAAATAATTCATTAAATTGCCAATACATCCAATGCCAACTTGGCTAAACGATAGTATCGCATTATTCCAAGTTAAGCTTCGTTTAAGCTTTGAAATAACCTGAATTGCTTTTAATATTGAATAAAACAACCAAAGTACAATCTATTTAATCAGGTCAGTCTTGTTCCTCTGTATTTGATTTTTGCATGTGATAAAAGATTGCACATTATATTCGTTCACCATACTAACGCTGGAGATGTCCTGTTTCTTATGTCGAGGTTACTTCCAATTATACCACTGGAAACTAAGAACCGCAACGAAATCCATACTCAGTAATACCTGTTGACCCTAGTTGGGTACAAGCGCCACCCTCAACGAAATCCAAAATTCAGGTCGGCGACCCTAGTTGGCTGCATTGCACCACCTGTGTTATGCGGCTTGTTCCCAGTCTACTTCTGTCACCGATACAATATATTCTCAGACGAACACCATTAATGAGTCCCGTTTTACTTCACAATTAAAACACCATTAAATTTGATTACTCTGTTTTATTAATTTAGTATATAAAACCAGCCCCAACACAAAATTTTAACTTGTTGGGGAGCTATTGCTTTCTAGTTTTAATTCTACCGTATGAGCTAGTTATTGACATATCATTTGTTTTAAATTCACTTAAAACTTCTTCACTTAAAGACATTTTAATGGTTCTCTTCAGTTCACACTTCTATTCTTGCCTTCAGCTACCTTCTACCTTATTTGTAATTTACATATTGTGATTCATGTAATTATGAACATGCTTTAAGTGACCGATTTTAGCCATTTTTAAACAACTTATAGTTCAATATTAATTTTAACATTACTGTTAAGGTCCTTTCACAGTAAACTTCAGTGTAATTACCATACGTTAGCACAGCCTTATACTGATCTAAGAGCAATTACTAACATTGGTTTCTAGTTATTGGTCTTTGAAGTAAAAATCTGCTTCCAAGTTATAGCCAATCCTGTCCACTTAAGCCCATTTAGCTTTTATACTAACATATAATGTATTATTTTATTAACAGCCGGTTCTACAAACCAAGGATAAAGTTAGCTGGAGAATAAATGCCCTGTAGCAAAGGAAACTATGACAATTATGCCTCGGATAGCTTATTCTAGGCACATACTTGTATTGTAGAACCGGCCCTACACAACTTCTATTTTTGCCAGTATGAACATTTTAACAATTACACCATAACCAATCTTGTTATTTTTCCTATCTGTTTAAACATATAATGATCAACTGAACACAATAGCCTCTAGGAACGATACCATAGTAGCATATACTACGATTTTTCGTATCAACTATAACATAACAAGGATGACTAGTAGGGATCCGTTGCGCTCTAACACTTGCCCACCGGTTACCTTCTCTAATTTAATTCTTTTGAAAAGGAAAAATTAGCCTAGCCAACATCGATCACATTCGTTTGTATTTTTTGAGAAATATCTGTTCTTATACTAATTTCCACAGAGTAACCATTTCCAAATGAATCCTTCTTAAAACAGTATTTCCTTAGGTTAATAGCCCTAACCTCCAGAGGTAAATTACCTTTCGAAGCAGTGACACACTAATTGGCAACAAAAATACCCGCAGTTGGTGGGATTCGAACTGCGCTCTCAAGTGGAATGCGATTGCTAGTCACACTGCTAGTTTCTCTGCCTTACGCACTTGCTTATCGTTGAATTATCAAGAACATGTTGAAGAAAGGATTGTTGGCGGACTACTCCCGGCCGGTGCCGACGAACACATGAAACACGCAGGGATGCACGCAGGCACAATACGTGTTTATACATAGGGATTGTTGGCACCTACAATAACAGATTGGAATTAGTTGAATCGTTTCAGCTTTGATATGCCAGGACTATTATCTAATAGATTGAGTGCTAAGTTGTTGGAATAACTCTTGAGTATTTTGTATTTCTGTACTTCATCACCTCTTTGATTGAGGATACCTAGAAATCTGGATTAATTACTGAGTTGCGTTGAAAGAGCTAACAGTTTATTATCATCAAAAGGGGTTACCGTTGGCTAATCTCTCAAAATCAAACCTAACATAGCTACTTGGATACAATTGCCTGCCGACCAGCTCAGTACGAAGACGGCGTGTGACAGTTCTATGAACGAAATATGCAAAACGGGCGCCAACGGTATTTTTAACAAAATAAGCAAGTGTATCCAGGCAGTAGAACGAGAATCCGTAAACTCAGTAGCACAAACAATCTGAAAGAAAGCACAACTCAAACATCGGTAGCAGTAACAAATAATAAATAAACACAATAAAATATCACAGTATAATTGGCATTTAAAATATCACAATACAATCGACAAAGCATAACTCTTAATATGAATGCGTCACAATTTACCAATATCTGCGTAACAACAAAAATAATGGTTGAGCGGACGTTACGGAAAATCAGAACTTAAATTGCCGCAAGCCGAGAAGCGGCAGCGCACACTCGCGAACGGACATGTCATAAAATAATTATCTAAATACAGTCTAAAGTACAACCTGTTAGCGGCTTCCGTCGAGCACTTTCAGCATGCTTATCAAGAGTCCAGGCGTGCTGAAGATCTCCCTGAGAACACGCAGCAAGCCAAGGTCGCACATCGAGGATAGCGGCGGCGACAGCTGCCTCCTTGAAATTCAGAAAAACTGCACACTCGAACTGAATTGCCCAAAACTGCTTATGTAGACTGATTTAACCAAGACTGAATTGCCCAGACAGATTACTCGAATTTTCGCCCACGGCTGCTTGTTCGAATTCCGCCCAAGACGGCTTGTTCGAATTCCGCCCAAGACGGCTTGCTAAGGAAAACGAAATCCAGAATAAATGCAAGCAACCCTTTGGTAAACGACCAACAAAATAAAACGGAACTTACCCCGGGTGAACTGGGCAAACGAGCATCGAAGGCTAGATGCGGCATGGCGTAGAATAAAATCTCACATGCTTCGCTTTGCAGCGAGGCCCCAAAGCTCCCATAACTAACAAAATGTAGCGGCAAGACAAAGCGGATCACCAAAGCCAGCATAAAACATCTTCGCCGCGTTCCGTCAAACCAAAAGGGACGCGCTCAGCCAAAAGAATGCGGCCTCGAGAGCGCTCCGACCTCACGCTGTCGAGCAAGGCCAAAATCATGCCTGAACGATACGATAACAAGCCCCACAGAAATCGCAAATTAACGAAGGCGTAAATCTAGCAATGCAGAACTACAGGGAGTAACAAAATAACCGTAACAACTCCCCCCTTACCAGAACAGAAAAATTTCGCAGAAATTTTTTTACGCTAAGATCCATAATACGCACATTCGCTCAGCCAAGGACGACAAAGTTGATCAAAAACCAGATGAAAAATCTCAACCATAATTACAATAGAAAACCCAAACCCACACCACAATACAGCAACTGCCCGTGACGACGGTAGTGACTCCAGGAGAAGCCCGAGACCAGATCAACCCCACGACAGGGATCGAGACTGCTCGTCGCTGCTGAATCTAAACGCTGCGCCGGTGAACAGTCCCGTAGCAACCCATCGCAAAGAAGTTCCAGCTCCAAGAACTCCCCAAAATCACCCCATATCTTCACGAGTACCCCCCCCCCCCCTGACAACTTCCTAAGAAAACAAACCCCGAGGCGAAAGCAAACCCCCACAGTCAAGGCACTGCGAAACCGAAAACCTACAGGAAACCCTTCCCACGAACAAACCACAAACCCACCCCCAAAGATATACGAAACCCAAAGGATCACAACACACAACACCTACAAACACATCACATCCCCAAGTGGAGATCTCACTAGAAGTCTATCAACAACCGAAACAGTGCACGCAGACAGCAGTCCCCACCAGATTCAACTCAACAACAAGGCGTAGTGCCTCACACAACAATAAGCTCTACAGCAAATCCAAAATCCGGAACGTGCCAAAAGTACCAAAACCAAATACCAAATCGAACTACTGCCAACAAACTACTTCAGCGCTGATAAGGGAGAAACTAGATGAAATAATTCCCTAAGGTGACCTGCCCTACAAATGCCCAACCAACCTACAATACCTCACACAAAATTCAACAACAGCTGGAATAACCAATCACAGCAGCAGATCATACCAAAGACTTCATTCGGCAACAAAGGCTCAAAAGGAAACTAAAGAACAATGACTCGGAAACAGATGCAGGTCCCACAAATCCGGAACGAGCCGTACTCTAAATGAGTAAACGAAACCGTTCTCCATCTCCAAGCACGCCCAAAAGCGAAACCACAACAAAGATTCGAGACTCACTTGTGGATAGAAATCCGCGTGAGCGATATGGATACCGTAACAACAAAAAAAACAACACAATACGCATAGCTGAAGGCAACCATACAACAACAGCTAAGCCACCAAAATCCCAAAAGGTATCCAACAAAACCCAACAAGCTAACTCAAACCTACACTAAAGCGAAAGATGAACTTCACTCGACACGAATGCAAGTCGAACCACACAATAAACCCAACTGCTAACTGCAAGCTACTCCAGTGTTATTATAGGAAGAACTAGATGAAATAGCTCCCTACAGTGACCTTCCCTGCAAATGCCCTACCAACCTACCCTAGCGGTATAAGAGGAGAAAAACAAGATGAAAGCGTTTCCTAATAGTGACCTACCCTACAAATGCCCAACCAACCACCCTACACTAGGAGCCCAAACGCAAAACGAAAGCAAAAAGCAAGAGACTAAAGAAAACGAAAAGGACCGAGGCTTCGCGAAAGAGTCGGGTCCCAACTAATCCGACATAAGTCGACCCTCCAAAAGGGCAACAGAGACCGTCCGCAATCGCCAAACATGTCCGAAAGCGACACCAAACGTGGGACGAACCTTACTGTGGAAAATAATCCGCATAAGCGTCATGGATGCCCAAAAACAAAAAAAAACAAAAAAAAAACTCACAGCAGCACGATAGCTGAACTTCACTCAAAAATACCAAAATTGCTGACGGACACGACAACTGGCATCAAACGGCCAAATCCGCCTAAAGCGGAGAACGTCACGACAGCATACCAAAGGGGCATCCAAACAATCCAGCAAGCTAAGCTCGCCCTACGCAAAAGCAAATGCAAACACAAAGGAAAACTAAAAGGAGAGGAAAAAAAGGAACCAACAGATAAGAGTGATAAGAAACGGCTTGAGAGGAAAATTTGCGAAACAAAACTCCTTAAGCATATCCACTTCAAACCACCATACTCACAATCAATCCAAAAGGGGAAGAAAGAAAATGAAATGAAAAAGCCAGCAATTAATAAACGCACCAAACCAACTAAAAAGATGGTTTGAGAGATCATACAAATCCGCATAAGCGAATCTCCCAAACACACCAACACGAACCAGTATCCTAATCAACGAACCAGAAGATGACAGAGCCAACTAAGAAGAACTGCACCAAATCCAAACTACGAAGATGGCCTGAGAGATCATAAAAATCCGCATAAGCGAATCCCTCAAACTCACCAACATCGACCCAAAATCCCAATCATCAATCGAACAGGAAAGATAAGAAACAAACAAATAAGCCGCGCTAATCCAACTGAAGGACGGCCTAAGAATCTCGCAAAGCAAACTCCCCCCAAACACATTACCAACACACTCCTAACAGGGTCAGCACCTCAACAGGAAAAGTCAAAAGAGAAACAACAACTTCCACAAAGGAAGGACGACAAAACAGGAAGAAAAACTCAAGCATACTAACTTCGCAGAACCTCAAGAACACGCAACCAATCGAAACCGAGACCATTCAGAAACTCCACTTACCAAAGCATACTCTTGCAACAAATCCCAACATACTACCTAAATTCACAACGTAACCAATCAATCGCTCAAACGAAACAAAAAAAATAAAAAAAACAACGAACAAGGGCTCCAAAGCAACTTGAGAAATGAACTTGGGCAACACAACAACACATTGCAAAATGTGCACACTACCTGGCTACCTCGGAAGCTGATCTCGCAGAAGATTCACCAAAACAAACGCACAGTACACCACAATAAGTAGCAGCCATCAAAAATACCAATCAATCACAGAGGCGAAAAACCAAATCAAAAAGAGAGGTGAAAAACCTCCACAATCAACGATCTAAAGTGACAAAAACTTGGCTACTACAACCAGGAATAAAGCACAACGCTAGCACACTCGAGCGATACGGAATGAGCTCAACAAAAGTTACTTCTACAACAAAACGATTGACATCAACTCCCGAAATCTAAATTTTGTATCGCACGTAATGATTTTCCAACGACACATGCATGATCAAATATAGATAGTTAAAAATTCTATACTACTTAGCCTAGCATGCACAAATAGCAAAACATATTAAAATTAGACACTGCATCATATAAAAATGCTGGCAAAAATATCATACATAATTTGTTACTGCACCAATTTATCATATCAAAATTTCAAACAAGTGCCGAGGCACATTTACAAAAAAAACACGCCACCACATTGGGCGCCATAAATCTTATTATCATCAAAAGGGGTTACCGTTGGCTAATCTCTCAAAATCAAACCTAACATAGCTACTTGGATACAATTGCCTGCCGACCAGCTCAGTACGAAGACGGCGTGTGACAGTTCTATGAACGAAATATGCAAAACGGGCGCCAACGGTATTTTTAACAAAATAAGCAAGTGTATCCAGGCAGTAGAACGAGAATCCGTAAACTCAGTAGCACAAACAATCTGAAAGAAAGCACAACTCAAACATCGGTAGCAGTAACAAATAATAAATAAACACAATAAAATATCACAGTATAATTGGCATTTAAAATATCACAATACAATCGACAAAGCATAACTCTTAATATGAATGCGTCACAATTTACCAATATCTGCGTAACAACAAAAATAATGGTTGAGCGGACGTTACGGAAAATCAGAACTTAAATTGCCGCAAGCCGAGAAGCGGCAGCGCACACTCGCGAACGGACATGTCATAAAATAATTATCTAAATACAGTCTAAAGTACAACCTGTTAGCGGCTTCCGTCGAGCACTTTCAGCATGCTTATCAAGAGTCCAGGCGTGCTGAAGATCTCCCTGAGAACACGCAGCAAGCCAAGGTCGCACATCGAGGATAGCGGCGGCGACAGCTGCCTCCTTGAAATTCAGAAAAACTGCACACTCGAACTGAATTGCCCAAAACTGCTTATGTAGACTGATTTAACCAAGACTGAATTGCCCAGACAGATTACTCGAATTTTCGCCCACGGCTGCTTGTTCGAATTCCGCCCAAGACGGCTTGTTCGAATTCCGCCCAAGACGGCTTGCTAAGGAAAACGAAATCCAGAATAAATGCAAGCAACCCTTTGGTAAACGACCAACAAAATAAAACGGAACTTACCCCGGGTGAACTGGGCAAACGAGCATCGAAGGCTAGATGCGGCATGGCGTAGAATAAAATCTCACATGCTTCGCTTTGCAGCGAGGCCCCAAAGCTCCCATAACTAACAAAATGTAGCGGCAAGACAAAGCGGATCACCAAAGCCAGCATAAAACATCTTCGCCGCGTTCCGTCAAACCAAAAGGGACGCGCTCAGCCAAAAGAATGCGGCCTCGAGAGCGCTCCGACCTCACGCTGTCGAGCAAGGCCAAAATCATGCCTGAACGATACGATAACAAGCCCCACAGAAATCGCAAATTAACGAAGGCGTAAATCTAGCAATGCAGAACTACAGGGAGTAACAAAATAACCGTAACAAGTTCTTTATAACTCTCCTCCGTACGTCCTTATGGACCGACAAGTTAGTTATATATTGATAATTTTGACTGTCTTTCTAAGAATTACCAATGAAGTTTTCTTAGTTTGAGGCTCTGCTGTTTTATCTTCATCCATATGTGGGTGCGCCATATTAGACGTCTGTCAATGTACATCCAGGGGTATCCTTGAGGTATCTTTATCCCTTTCAAGCAGACTCGAGTGCATGTTCTTCGTCTGTTGGTAAAGGTGATGTGCACAGATTTGCGCAAACGCTTCATTTAGATTTCGCTATGAGACCCTTATAGGAGTTGACTATTTAGTGTACTGTAGGCGCCATGGGCAGCCACAATTGCATTATCGTCCCTAGTAGTTAAGGAAAAACCAACGGTTCGACGCTGAATCCTTGTAAACCAAATAATGCAAAGCACTAAATTGTGGTCAAAGGCAAGGGAAACCATTCTGAGAAAGAGGTTTTCCAGTCTGTTAAATCCGTTTCAAAATTCCCGGCGCCAGTGCACTTGTCATTATCAGTAGATGATCAAATATAATCAAGCAAGGACATTGCGAGTGGTGAGTTATTTGTTCAGCGAATAAAACCCCTTACCGTGCCAAGATGGCAAGTTTCCATGATTTTCCAATATATACAGTGTGACCAGTAAAGTCCGCATCATATGGGATTTTTTTTTATTAATAGCTTTTTTCGAAATTTGACTTTGGCATCAATTTGTGCTTCGATCGAGATGAAAATTAACCAAAAAAATAGTAGTCACGTCATTCGCATTATCTGTCAAATTTAATTTTTTTTTCAAAAAAAATTCAAAAGTGGAGTTATTTCTCAAAATATCGAAAAAAGTTATTAGAAAAAGTTTTTCTAAATGCAATTTTTAGCCCATATGCAAAATTTCAGCTGTATAAGATAATTTAGATTTTTTGCCCTTTTTTTTTAAATTGCACCACTGTTGCAAAGTAAGACTCAACGCAACCTACATAAAACTTCTTAGTTTTGACAATGCTTTATTTCACACAGATTTTCTTTAAAGTAGTGCCATATTAAATGTGTGTTTTTCTACAAAATCCAAATAGGGCTATTAAAATTTGGTCACATGTGATGCAAAGTTTATTTGTTTTTGACCCTGTATAATGTAACTCCATAAAATAACTATTTTTGAAAACGCAGTTTGTGTCTAAAAGTAATACACGTTATTTTATGAAGTTACATTATACAGGGTCAAAAACAAATAAACTTTGCATCACATGTGACCAAATTTTAATAGCCCTATTTGGATTTTGTAGAAAAACACACATTTAATATGGCACTACTTTAAAGAAAATGTGTGTGAAATAAAGCATTGTCAAAACTAAGAAGTTTTATGTAGGTTGCGTTGAGTCTTACTTTGCAACAGTGGTGCAATTTAAAAAAAAAGGGCAAAAAATCTAAATTATCTTATACAGCTGAAATTTTGCATATGGGCTAAAAATTGCATTTAGAAAAACTTTTTCTAATAACTTTTTTCGATATTTTGAGAAATAACTCCACTTTTGAATTTTTTTTGAAAAAAAAATTAAATTTGACAGATAATGCGAATGACGTGACTACTATTTTTTTGGTTAATTTTCATCTCGATCGAAGCACAAATTGATGCCAAAGTCAAATTTCGAAAAAAGCTATTAATAAAAAAAAATCCCATATGATGCGGACTTTACTGGTCACACTGTATATTGTCGAAGTTCAGGGTACTTATCTGAAATTAAGCATTCCGGCTCGTTTTCGAATACCGCGGAATTTTACATCAACTTAAGATCGGATACATTGAGAAGAACCACTGTTGTCCCGCTACATCTTGTATATGAGCCCCACTATCGAGGCTGTGTAAATCAATTGATCGTTTTACAACCATTCTGGAGAAGCTTCTCTTATATAGAGTGTAGAACCATGCAAATTTCGCCCCTCGACATTCTTTGAGATGTCTATTTTGTGCTTTTATAAATAGCTCAACATTTTGCTTATCGCACACATCACAAGAATCAGGTAGAAATCATGGGAATTTGCTTGATTACCCCCTGAAACTGTAACCTGTTTAAAGGTATTTTTGTGCATGTTAACTTAATGGAGTTTTTACATTTACTGTATTTTTTTCGAAACCGCAGTGCAACTGTTTGTATTTCTAAGTCAATTAAGCTATGTTAGATATCATAAAAATCTTGAAGCTGCGCGTCACGTCATATGTCCCATCTCCGAAGAGGTTATTATATAACCCTAAAGTTAATCACTGGCAAGTAATTTACCAGTAACCGCTTTAAAATAATAAGGATTATCCCCGCATTTTCCAAAGTAAATTTATTTTGATTATCGCAAGCGAGCCGTTTTTTCTTTAGTATTTTATATTTAGATCAGAGGATTTCTGTCTATTGCATACATTCTGAAAAAAAGGTTATATGAATGACATTTACATATTAACTGAAAAGGTGTTTTCACGTTTTCGGCTATATAATAGTCCCTTTTTTGAGAAGTTGCTACAGCTTATTTATGTACACATAGCTTTAATTTCATTAATAATTATTCATATAATTTTACCACCATTTTCTTGAATTTTGCTAAACCCTGTAACACGCCCTTTTGCCTAGCTCTACACACTACTGAATTATTACGTTCAATGCCTTGGTTTGCTAGCTTATTCAGTCGGTGAGCTATGAGGTTGTATTAACATCGTCAGTGCAGCTAAGGGTAAGCTAATATTGTTTGTTGTCACCTGAAATATTGTACCTACAAATACAAACACCAATGATAATAAAAACCCAACAGTTTACATGAATACACATAATATGTAAGAAAATGATAGACACACAAATACATGCAAGCAAATATATAAAACAGTTGCGCACTGCGCATGGGAAAATGTGTTAACTAAATACTTAAAGTTCAGTTATTTATGCAAAGACAAAGTTCACGAGCGCTAGGTATGAGGTGATTCCGCATACCAATAAATTTAACAAGAAGCTATCGCTTCTTTACAGGCCTCGATGCTTGAAAATCCGATCCGCCGAGTCAGCATATGACGTGAGGCCGTTGTAATAATTGCCGGTACTTCCTCGTTATCGAGGCAGTGAACCCCTTGCTCATAGTTGCGCAATGGATCATTGAAACAATTATTAACAAAGTTGTAATTGTTTTCTGAGCCCGTAGCGCGGTTTCAAGGAGGACTAACCTAGTTTCACTTCTTCCAACAAGGCGCCAGGGAACCGCTGGGTGCTAGGGCGAAATCGCTGCTTCGAGCGCTGTCGACTTGAAACACCGCTGGCTTACCTACAATGTGCTATTTTACTTTGACAGCTGCTCCTCGACTAAAGATGCACGTCCCCATTGGTGGGCACACGCAAGCCTTCAAAAATACTGCTTTAAGAGGTCGACTCGCGCTCCTTGCCACTTTGGAAGCGAATCAGTCGACCCGCGCCATTCACAGACTTGAGCGCGAACGAGTTCACTTGCGGGCCGCAGCGTCGTTTCGATTCCGCTGTTCTTTGTTCCCCGAAGTACATTGCAGGGTTAGCACATTACTTCACGTGGCACTAGCGCGTTTGCACTCGGACTCTATAGTCCGCGGTAGCCTACACACCGTTTCTTAGTTATAATGCGATGCTACTTGAATAGGACATAATAACACATACTGTCAGGCTCTATATAATAGTATATAATAAAAAGGTATAAAATAGGTAAATACAGGTGGCACAAATTGGCCCATTTCAGCTCTTTGCTTTTCTAGCAATGCAGTTAAAACATTCTATGTTGTTTCGGTATCTTAAATGTAAGCTGACGTTTTTCTTCAGTCTAAATTCCTAAATATGTTTCGCCTTGCAATATTTGTACACAATGTGCGTTTAACTGCGATTTTAAAAATTAACTTTTACTAATATACATTTCCCAAACTCCATATTGTAAGCTTGATCTTATAGGTATACTTATATGTATAACAATATTCCTCTGTCGTAGTGTTTGCTCTATGTTGCAAAATTTTGAAAACATTAAAAATATCTATGTCATGTCAAAAGAAATATTTGCGTTCGCTGCCCCTATCAAAAATGGTAAAAACAGTCAATTTAACACAATCATAGTGATCACTCCAACTAAATTTTTAAATAACTACTGAATGTTAGTAAAGCTCTCGTCAATTTAGATATTGGTAGACTACAACTTAGCATTTAATTTTTGTCAGATATTATATAAGAATGGCGATTTTAAATGTCTGCAAGTGATTATTTATGAACTTTAATACATTCATTTTTAATTGCTATTGACTCATCTGTGACGAATCTCTCCAATTGGAGAAGTGCTCACACTTATTTTAATTAGTGGTCGGTTGGACACGTTACTTCTTCAAAGTTAAAAACGGAAGCGGTTGCTATTGCTAGCTGTCCGACCCACGTCATAGCAGGGACCGCGAATGAAATTGAGATCTAAGCTCGTCTTGGAGAATCTGGCAACTACACACTTGCACTCATTTAACTGAGAGTTCTCCAGAAGCTCATCAGCATTGAAGTAACTACAATTACACCTCAACGACGCCATTCCACACAGGGAAAAATCCAAGGCTGCTCTTATTGGCCTTTTGTGGCGGTTTAGGCAGAATTTAAGTTAATTAAAGGCGTTCTTTAGGTATTAAATTACCTACTTTTCTTTGTAAAGGTTGGAATCCTGCCTTTTCTTAGTATAACAAAATGGAGATTCAGCGCCACTCGGGGGAAATTTCATTATTTAAAAATATCTATGGGAGGCATTGTGTGCAAATACAAACTTGGAGGTCTTTATAGAAACAAAATTTTAGTTTGAGACATGTCGAAAGTGTTGACTTCATTGCTCTTCTTTATCGATTTTTATTTGAATTAAGGTGCGTTTATGCGTTGCCCAGTCTTTCTTCGTGTTTTTTTTAGATTTAGTCGACCTTTGACACTGTTGTAGTTTTCGATTATACCCTTCTGCAGCGTATTCTTGCATCGAAAAGATCTCCATGTTTTTAACAATATTAATGCAATTAACAAGTACGAGTTTAGAAAACCTAATAGGCTAAAGAACACCGTCTTTGGAAAAAGTAGTATGCTCAAAACGTATTGTCAACCGAAACGTCACACCGACGCCGACGTTCCAGTTTCGATTCAGGCAAGGCCATTTAACATATCATCAAAGATTAATAGACATCGAAGAATGATTAAAGGTGCAGAAATGTACCACTGCTGTGTTTTTACGAGCTCAGAATCATATCATTTGGCCCAGATACGTAAAGCTCTTATATTTCCTGGTGTTATATTTGGAGTTAGTCCCAAATTTGCCTTTTCTGCTATGGATCCTGTTGTTTTATAGTTTCACAATATTTTATACACTATAATACGATAATTATAAGTGTTCAGAAATTTTGCCACAGGAATTACCAGAATTAAGCATATTGACAATAGCTTTACCAAGTACCATTTTTGCAAAAAGAATACAGACAGCCGAATGTCTATACGATATTAAACAACAAACAACTTGTTTCACTTGAACCAAAACATGCTACTGTGAACGAAATTCCAAAAGAAACGGGAGATCAGTGAAAAATTGCAGCGGCGGAATGTGAGGGTGTGTAGTAATTCATATATTTGAGAATCTTGATTAATGAAGAGAATAAAATGTTAGATATAAATGAGAAAAGATAGAAATAAGGTACTATTGACAAGATGATAATTCGACTAATAGTAATTTATCCTGCCGAAACCGTGTCATTAACAATGAGGAAAGAAAAATATATTGATTGACGCTGGCACAAGCTCAGAGCTTAGCAATGATTGAAGTAGAACATGAGCTTAAAGTTTCATCAGATGAAGGTTCTAAAGAAGAGCGTAATTGTGGTTGGTAGATACTTGTCAGAAAGACATGACTCTGTCAACAGAGATAAATCTTGCAAATATAAATATAGCTAGCGGCCTTACAAGCAGTGAACCTCTACATGAGAAAGAAGAGAGGATTTCGCGTAAAAATAATATCGAAAATGGGAATATATGGCGACGATTTTCCTGCACCGGCTTGCTTGGCTTACAGCGAAAAGACACTAGCTAAATTATTTGAATTTATGATTGACGATAACATTTTTAACATATTGGTCAGAACGTCTAAAAATTATGCATTGCTCACAAATTCTCTAACTCCCAAACTGTTCAAGAGAAAATTGAATGTTTTCTTTGAAATATTATTCTTTCAGAACATAAGCAATTTGCTGGTAAGAAACGGTTCTGAGAGAACTGTTTAAACAATAATACAATTACCCATCATATGACTATTGACGAATCCATGTAGTACTAGGTATTACAGTCAGCACCATTCCAAACAGTTTATCATATTTTGTTCACACACAGACACACAGACAGACAGACAGACCAATCAACAAAAACATATTTTTTTGGACTGAATCCAGTACTTCTTTATTGTAAAAGGAAGTAAAAATCGAAAAATAAGCGGATTATTTGTGTACAATCGCAGTATCAACAAGTTAGGGTGTTAATTCTAACAAGAGTGTTCAAATGTTTAGTGTTGCCATAAAAAATATAATACATTTTGGCAGGCCAACACAAAAGGAAAGTATAAATATATAGTTGTGTTACGGTATTAAAAGAACTTTACGACACCCACCCAAGGTGAGCATCGCACCACGGAATCAGTCCTGAAAAACTGGCACACTTGCCCTGAAATCGGTTCGAAATAGGCTAATAGGCCACGGCTGGAACGCTCAGGGAGTCGGGCGTGAGTCACACGATACGTTCTGGGCAAGCGTGTTGCGGCATAATATATATATATGGTATGTCGAAATCATGAGGGCGCCACCAAGCCTGTCTTAACCCGGCTAACCGGGCCTGGACGGTTAGACGGGAGCGAAGCACGCAAAATACTCCGCCGATAGGATTACTCAAGAAATGCAAGGTCGAATAACAATTTCGGGATTGCCTTATGCAAGGATTGTAATTAGGTGTCAATCCGACCGCGACTTCGCAGCTGTCTTACCCACCTGTACGCTCAAAGCTCCCTCGTTCCGTCGCACAATAATTAGTACAATGAAGGGGGCGCTTATCTGAAACAGAACATGCACAAGTCGAAACAAAACAATAGTTCCCTTAGCTAACAAATCATGTATTGACTAACGGGTTACAATGGGGCAGCAGAGTGCGTCGCCCTATATCTATAACTAGATTATAATTAAGGACACCAGCTGGCGCGCGCTTTAAACCTAGCGACAGATGTTGAACAGTAATGAACAGTAATGGACAGTAATGAGCAGTAATGAGTACAAATATGCTGGCGCGACGCCTTATGCAACGAACAGCAAAGATCAAATTAGCACTCGCGACATGGACAGTCTGCGATTCTGAATGAATGTACAAATATGCTGGCGCGACGCCTTATGCAGCGAACAGCAAAGATCAAATTAGCACTCGCGACATGGACAGTCTGCGATTCTGAATGAATGCACAAATATGCTGGCGCGACGCCTTATGCAGCGAACAGCAAAGATCAAATTAGCACTCGCGACATGGACAAATATGACGACAGTGCCTGTAGGCACCAGAGATGTGACGGCTCGCTCGCGTTCACAGCGGTAATCAGTTCAAAGACACATACCTTAATAATGTAGGCGGTTGGGGAGCCTGGTACAGTTGAGTTGCGACAGGCTGCAGTCTTAGGTGGCAGGTACCTTCGATGTTCGACGGCTATAGGGATGAGTGCACATCCGCCACAATGGCGACGTGAGACGCGTCAGGACGCGTACGACGGGACGACGAAAAAATGGGCCACTTTCGTTCTGCGGGACAGATCCTCGTAGGTCGAGATGAAGGGGGCACGACCCCTTACTTACGGAAGCAGGAACTGGGCTCAAAAACACCCACGCTACGCCGAAGACAATTCGAAACTCACACTCACAACCACCACACGAGCGTTCTCTGCAACGGGCTGCGGTCAACTCCCCAGAGGGAAGCGCTGGCAAAGGTCACCTTGGTCGCGTCCCCACGTGACTAAACCTCGGCAGCCAATCGCGGGGCGATAAAATGAAGCAAATTAATGCCGGCACCAATGGTATCACGCCTCAGCGGCGTGCTTTCTAGAAGATTCGGAATTCTTGCGGGCGATACGCTCGGCTGCCACAGCGCCATCAGAGGGGAGCTCCAACCGACGGGAAATGCTGCGTTTGGGGCCAAATATGTACGAAATCATGATTCTGGAATTAGGCGATGGAGCCAAATAAAGAACTAAAAGGGTTTAGCATACGGGCACGCTGCCCTAAAGCCTAGGTGGCTATTTAAAATACCAAAATGACCTAACAGTTGGACATAGAGATCCTACGAAGATGCTGCCATATGCAATATGGAATACGTCGGCAAAGATCATTTGATGTAGCCTGTGTCAAATAGGAAAAGAAAGATGTGCAAGGGAAGGTTGCTGCTCACTTGACGGAATCGAGTGCAGGAAATGTATAGTGGCTTTGTGTGGAGATTTTTTTGTCAGTTTTCATATACAATTATACAATATGCCATTTTTGTTTTAGCCCGGCTTGTAAAGTTGAAATACATAGATTAAAATTTCTTATACTATTTAGCCATCGCAAGGCGTTTCCATCTGGTTACACAAAAAATTTATGGTTTTTAGCGTTCTTAGTTGTTCACTTTAGTTTCCCTAATTATAATTCAAATATTTTAACGCCACAAGAGCTTATTTGAAGTCTCAGCAGCTAGCTATAGAGGAGACGATGTGTCGTTTTTTGAATGATGTAATTTCCAACTAATATGAGCGCCAGAAAGTTTTACCAATTACAAAAAATATACTCAAATAGATCAAAAACTTATAATAAATAGCAGCATTTACTAACACGACATTTGAAATATAGAAGGTAGCAGTAACGAAATCAGGTATAAAAAGGTATGTCTGCGCATTCGATTCATTAATCAAAACTGCACATATGCACCAGCATACATAGGAATATTACAAGTTATTATCATATGTCCCCTACTAAAAAGGTGAACCCCAAATTAAAGTTACCATAGCAATCATTAGTACACTACATTTACATATAAATGTCAAGCCAATACAAGCTGCAATTCTCTATTAATCACAGTTGCAGTTTATTTTGCTAAATGGTGGTACGAAACATCATTAACTATCATTTATTAAGTAGCATTACTTATCTCAAGCTGGGTGAGCTTGTGCCTTGTTAATGTATGGCCTTAAAAAGGCCTGAAGAAGCGGATTCAAGGTATGCACCGGAGGACCCCAAACAGCTTAAAACAGCGGAAGCACAAACCGTGCTCTCCTGGTGTTGTGTAGAATACCGAACCCCTACAGCTTCGGGTAATGTTTGAAGTAGTAAACTCTTATAGATCACGCTAATACTTCAACCTGAAGGGAACGTCTATCCAGTAACAAGTGAAGCCAATACGACAAGAAAATTCTGTATTACTTAAATAATCAGTTGACTGTAGTTTGTGTATATTATGTTTTACGACGATTTATAAACCTTGCTATCGCAGAAAAAATGAACACAAAATCCTTTGTTTTTGAGTAAATATGGTTGCCCAAGGTGAAGATAGGTCTTTAAGTACTTAGAATTCAAAATTCTAAAAAATATATACGATTCGCCACGAGCATCTATACTGTATTTAACGTACATAAACATTAGAAGCCCCTCCCATAATTACAGTATTGCTATTGGCTAAGCCGCTTGTAAGCAGTTTGACTGACCAATAAACGTTCATGCCACCATTAGGTCTGAGTTGGTTAAGATTTTGTTTTTTTCATTCGATTTGCTCTATTTGTTAGTATAACTCTTTTTATATTGAATTTTTAAAATCGTCGGAATGACTTTATTTCAAATAGTAAATAAAATTTGAAATTTTTTGCGTTTTATAATTTCTAACTTTTGAAACTAACTTTTCCGCAAATTACGGAGTAATGGAGTCTCTTCCCTGTAATTTTCTAACCCAATCTGATCATTAAACGTAGTATACTACATTAATAATAATAATAATAATAATAATAATAAGGTTTATTCCCAGAAAAAAATACATAAATATAAATACTACATCAAAAACATTGTTAAGGAAATGCGATGGTAATCAGATGATTCCTAGAAATATCTAGGAATCCCTGCTCTACCCCATCACCGCTACATTCTTGAAATTGAATATTTGAAATAAAGATGCCAAAATAAAAACAACTTGTTATTAAATGAAAGGAAATAAAATAAAATTAAATTAAATTAAATAAAACTAATAAAAATTAAACGAATCATTTGACCACTTCACATATATACTTTGTGTTCTGACAATTAATTATAACAGCAATAACAAAAATACAAGAAGAAAAATTTGGATAACATAATCAGGACTTCAACCAATTTAAAACTTCCTTATGAAAGGGAAGGAAGGCAATTCATTATATAAACTTGAAATGTTATAAGTAAAAGACCTCTTGAATAATTCAGTACGATGTAAAGGTATAGTTAATAGGCCTCTGTGTCGGAGGTTTAAATTATGCACATCGGTTCGAAATCTAATTTTATTATATAAATATGGTGGAGACTTCAATATCATAACTTTATGGAAAAAACTAAAGAATGCAAATAACGTCGTTTCTCCATGTTCAACCAGTTTGTCTCTGCTATTTTATGAGTAATATGATTTCGTCGCCGTATGCTATGTATTAATCTTAGACACAAATTTTTAACCAGCTGTATTTTCCTAGCAATACAAGGTCCGTACAATATATCACAATAATTAAAAATTGACAACACTAACGAATCACGTAATAACCTCTTGACCTCCTTGCTGAGCGAATGCCTATTGCTGTAAAAAAGTTAAATTACAATAGGCTCTTCGAATACAGCAGTTCACGTATTCACGAAATCTAAGATCCGAATCCAATACAATACCTAAATTTTTTGCCGTGCTGGTACAGGGAATAGGCACACCTTTTACATTTAAATTAATTATTTGTAAATATTCCTTTTTATAATTTGTGCTTCCAAATACAACCATGGCAGATTTTAAAGGATTAATTTTAAGAGAATGCAGCTCCGACAAGTCAACTAACTCATTTAGCTCTTCATTAATAGTAGTACAGGCCATTAGAGTATCAGTCGGTTTAAATGACATGTAGACCAGAGTGTCATCTGCATATTGATGGTATTTACATTAAGTAAGTGTTATAAATATTGAACAATGAAGGACCTAAGATGGAACCTTGCGGAACACCGTACTTTTATCTCATATAGATTAAACTGTTTGTTATTTAATACAACACACTGATGTCTTCTGATTAAATGAGATTTCAACAACTGCATAGAAGATTGCTCAAAACCAACATGAGATAAAATTGTATATAATATTTTATGATGTAAAGTATCGAATGCCTTGGAAAAGTCGAGTAATATCAATTCTGTAAGATTACCATCATCACTTGCTTTCAATATGTCGTCAGTTATATTAAGTAAAGCTGAGCAGCAGCTGTAATTCGGCGAAAGGCAGATTCGTAATTCGGCAACAGCGAATTACTTTCTAAATAGCCTCGTATATGCTCAACCATGATTTTTTCAAAATCTTTGATAGTACTGGTAATATGCTCCGGTCGTAGATCCTTTATTTCTTTCGGTGCATTCATTTTAGCCATTGGTACTATATCAGCAACTTTCCAAGCATTTAAAAACACATTTTCTAATGTTCAATTATTTAGTTAGGTTTAGAAGGTTAGGTATTTCTAAATCAAAAACAAATCTATTGTTTTATTGTTTTGAAATAATTACAGAACAATTATTGAGAAAACAAGTTGGCTATCTTGATATGCAAATGTTTTTTAACTTTCGTTGTGGACATCGTTATGAAAATACTTAATTCTGACTTTATCCTCGGAATCCCTAACTACAATATAAACTTTACAAAATCAGGACAGTTTGTTTGCGCTTTGGCCACGCTGCAAGCTCTGGTGAAGAAACAGTTAATTTATACATGAAGTCGTCGAGTTCTCCTACATCTGCATAGCCAAATTCATGCATTATTTAATGGTGCTCACCAAACAGACGCCAGAATCACACGGTCTTGCAAAAGAACCAGGGGTTTTAATTTAAGGAAAGACAATGTATACACCTTAATTTTAGTACTATCGCAGAAAATTCGGAAAGCTTTACTGGCGAAGCCGCCCAAATTATAATAACGTTTGCTTGTTTCCGTCGTGGTTTAATTAGTTCGCTGCATTAATCATGGAAATATTTATTTTAGGGTAATAAATTCGCGAGGATTTTTAAAGTGGCTTTTCCTGTACTTTTCTGCTTTTCTGACTAAAATATTTTCGCGTCGAGCTGTCGACTTAGGGCCGTGTAATTAATTGTCGTGGCCCTAGCTCAGTTTTTCACTGTTGTAATACTGCTTCTGCTGGCAGTAATTGAATTTCAGCTGCTTGTATTTACAAAAACTCTGCTGAAAAAGCTATGCTACAGAATCATTTTGAGTGCTTCAGTGCGTCAATAAAAATATTTTGATGTAGTTTGGTCGTAATATTTCTGTCTGAAGTCAGTTTATAGATTTGTCTTTCAGTATTAAACATTAATTTAAGGAGTTTCTCATTCCGTATTTTAAACTACAATGAATATACCTTTGTACTTTTAAAATTATGTAATACATTTGAGACTCTCATTAGGGCAGGGTTCATCAATCAAGTTATCTATTTTTGGATATTCAAAATTTTTATATAAATTGTTAACTCAATGACTGTTATTAAATGTCAGTTTGACTTTTAACCAGTATAACAGCGCAGGACTATCAAAATTTACCAACATACTTTCTCTTTCACAAATCAATTACTTGTCCAAAGTAAGTATGGTTATTAAGTTATTTTACTCAATTAGTTGTTTCTTTATTCCTTATCAAATATAACTACCACTAACCTGACTTTCTTTCACCTTTACAGCTATGTAACAATCCGCAACAAATTGCGTTTGTAATTATAAGACTTATAAACTTTAAGTTGTTAGAAGAAAAGAATAAATCAAAAGCCGGCCCTGCGTAAATTACAAATATAGCGGACGCGAAAGTGTATTTACCAAGAATGGAAAGCTATATTTGTCGTAGTCAGAAAAAGCGATTGAATTACATCCGGTGCTCATAAAGTTAAAAGATTTCTGAGAACAGAGAATGCCGATTTGACACATAGCGGAAACCCGTGTAGGATATGTCAAATTCGCAATTCTCAGAGCGCGCAAAGTACAAGTCAAAATGCTAGTTGGACAAAACGGGGAAGCCCGAGAAATATACGGCCGCCCACGATAGAAAATTACCTGGGAGGAAACGCAAACCGCGAGGGCAGTTCGCGTCCCGGTTTCGAGTAATAAATTAACCCGTCGACAACATTTTTCGTTGCAAATTCTAACTAAATCAAAATTACATCTTTTCGATCTAAAACTAAAAGTGCAGTGTAGTGCCCAACCTTAAGAAATTCCAGGTGAAAAAGGGAACCCTAGGACTCCAATCAATTTTAGTCGAACTCAATTTAGTTCAGAACTAAACATCGGTCGCGCCGTTTAAATTAAATAATAACCAAATCGAGGGGTAGTAACCACAGCGCAGGAGTAACAGGTCAGACTTAATTGTTGTTATTTTATATTAACCAACTCAAAGGGCCGTCGCTAGATTTATTCTATTCCTTCCAAAACAATTTTAATGTCATAAACTTTAAGCGTAATTCTGAGCAATTATATTTACGAAACTATAGCAACTTAAGCATATAGCCGCTTGGGCGAACAACCAGTGTAATTGGGCAAAATTGATACTTGTTTTCCAATATAGTGTTATAATATTCTTTGGCGTTTTATTTTATTAAAAGTAGGCTTTACAACCCCTAAATTAAGAGCAGGGTTCAGCGATCGAGTTAACCTCCGAGGTAGCGTAACTTTGTGGTCTAAGAGGGAAAACTACCGCTAAGACTACCAAAAGGGTTGCAGCCCCTAACCTAAGGGTTGCAATACTTTACATTGGTGGCAGCAGAACCCCTTTAACTCGGTTGTTTATCCCTTGCACCTTCAGGAAGGCCGAAAATACACCCTTAAAAACTTAGAATAAATTTTTTCACTTTTATAAAAATTTCAACACCTAATTTGCATCTGCCAACCCTCAATCGGGCGGCAGAGAACAAGAGTTACTTTCGGATTTCATCCCCCTAACGTAAAAACAACCCCTAGTGTATATTTCAGCACGAAGGAGTTTTGAAAGAAATTTTATCGGTCGGTAATACGCAGGAAAATCATAGGTTGCAAAAATTTGGCAGCAAATCAATCACAGCGTGTTAAATTAAATGCTACAACCCCCATAAGGTATTATTCAAGTGAAGGGAAGTACATTCCGGAAGGATCACAGCGAAGGTCCGCAAATTAATGTGCTTTTAACAATTTTACGCTTTTAGGAAATGTAAATAATTTTATTTTTGTGCGATTTTGTGTGTTTTTTCTACGTTTTTCCTCTAGGAGCATCAAATTTTGGTAGGTTTCTGTGTGCAACAAGACAGCAATAATAATTTCGAATTCAACGGTGTACTAGTAATTAAAACAATCGAACGCTCTAAAAATAATAACAAATATTAATCTCCAATACTGTGCAAACAGTAAACAGAGGCTTCAAAAATTTGGTAGGCAAATAAAACAATTTTAAACAATTTTTCTGCTAATAATCTGCAACAATTAGGGAAAACAATCACAATAAATACAATTCCTGCATCATTTTTGCAACTAAAGATCGTTTAAAACCTTGCCAAGGGTGGCACACATAGGCGTCGCATAAATAAAATCAAACAAAAACTTGTAAAAATTATTATTATCAGGACAAGTACGAAAGTAATAACGTAGGGAGTCATAAAGGCAATTATTTTACGCGTTTAACCGAAAAATAAGTTCACCATTTATAGTATTGGAAAAATTTCACAAATAGGTGCATATATATACGGATTTTTAAATAATCAGTGAGCACTTAGCTAAAAATTTCGCAAATCATAAAGTAATTACAGTAGAAAGGCTATATTTTCAAATATTTTAGGTCAAAAGTTAAAATAAAATGGTATCGCACGCAACAGCCACGGAATTGCCGTCGGGTAATCAAGCAACATTACAACCATTTGTGACGCTAGGTATGATTGCGTCTACCGTGGAAAATTTTAGTGGCAAAAATAACATTAGGCAATACTTTGAAAAATTAGACCAACGAGGCATTTTAGACAATTGGTCGGATAGTACAAAATTAAACATATTGAAATATAGGTTAACAGCGGATGCTTATAGTTATTTTAGAACCAACCAAGACCTCGACAGTTGAAGTTATAATGAGTTAAAGGAAAAACTAATAGGCAAGTTTACACCAGCGAAAATACTGGGCGAAGCGCTCATACGGCTGGGTAAATGTTATAAAAAATACGACAAATCAATAGCTAATTATGTGTTGCGATTAAAAACGTTAGGCACAGAAATTTTAACAGACGATTTAAAACATGCGACGGACAGTGAAAAGCCGGGTTTAAGGAAGAAAAACGGGGAATTACTTTTGAATCAATTTCGAACAGGGGTACACAAAAACATTTTGAAACAGCTAGGTCCACTATTAATGCGAACCGAGAACGTAGATTTGGACAAAGCGGAAAAATTTGCCATTCAATTTGAATTATCAGACAAAATGTTTATAAATAAATATAATAATAATAATACAGTTTTTACAATGCGCGCAACACAAAGCAGAACTTGTTTTAATTGCGGTCGTAATAATCACATAGCACAAAATTGTTATTTGAAGTTTAGGCAACATCACCAAACAAGAAACAACGACTTCAGGTTTAGCACAGGGCGGAACCATCCAAATTTTTACAAGGCACAAAATAATGCAAATCCTAATGTTAGGTCGGAAAATTTTCACAGGTATCAGGGATATGTTAACAATAACTTAGGCGGTCAAACCAATCTTAACAATAAAAGGGAACGCTATTTTTATAAGCCCCAAGGCGGGGTTAATGCAACAAATCAAATGACAGGGCGGCAGCAACCCCCTTATAACAATTACACGGGAAATAACATAGGAAGGAACTCGCAACAACAAAATAACTTTCAACATTATAGAGGCACGCACAATAAGGGACAAGCAAATTACAATAGTAGGCAACATATAGTCTAACAAAATTTTATGGGAATGGCGCGAACACTACTAGAAATTTCAATGCGACGGCCAACGCAAGGAATCACCAAGGAAATTTTAATAGGCGAGACCAGGGAAGATCTCGAAATAATGTAAATACAGTAAGTAATTTAAACATGGCAGGGCTTCGTTTGCAACCCCAAAACGGAGGCCAGGCAAAATTGTAAAACAAAAAATTCAGGCAAACAACACCTACTTCATCCCTCATTTAGGAAATAAAAATTCGCAAGACACACCTTGCATAGTAAATTTATTAATAAACGGTATATACACGCCATTACTATTGGATAATGGATCTGCAGTAACAATGTTAAAAGAAAAATTTGTCAACAATTGCAATATTATTTTAGAAGATGACATTTATTTGCTAGGAATTTCAGGGCCTGCCGTAAAGGCATTAGGAACTTCACAAGTAAAATTGTAACGCTAGCTCCCGTTTGAATCCGATTAATTCAATATTAAATAATATTTGCTGATTTAAACGTCGCCGACCTCTAGCGTTATCAAGAACCCGGCGTGTCCCAGCAAGATAAGATAGCGCAGCCCGTGAAAACAGCGCAAACAAAGTGATGACGCGCGCCGTTTCTCCCCACCTAACAGCCTTTCAAGACCTATAAAACTAGTTGCAGAGTGTATTTCGAGAGATTCCCGAGAGATTTTCCAGAGATACCTGATACTCCTCCAGCAAACACCTAGTTCCCAAATCCTTAATCCTGCCCTGTCCAGAGAGTCTCTCCGTTGACTCTACCAGTACCTGGGGATCCGTTCCGAAGCTGAGTTTAAGTTAGTGGTTTCAAAGAAACGCCTGACACTCAGCAATATTTTCCCGAAAGCTCCTGATAAGCTGAGTTTAAGTTAGTGGTTTCAAAGAAGCGCCTGACACTCAGCAATATTTTCCCGAAAGCTCCTGATAAGCCGAGTTTAAGTTAGTGGTTTCACAGAAACGCCTGACACTCAGTAATATTTTCCCGTACCTTCCGAAGCCGAGTTCAAGTTAGTGGTTTCCCAAAGAAACGCCTGACACTCAGCAATATTTTCCTTGTAGAAATCCTACACCGAAAACCGCTTGTAATTCAGTAATAATTAACTTGCATTTTAAATTCACCGCCGTGCTAATCAAGCAGAATTAAAAGTTGCAAGCTACCTAAGTAGAATTTACCTGAATTAATCCGTGAGAACTGTAGCGGCCGTTTTGCTTGAGAACTCTGTGGGCTGCACTTATAGCTCCGCCATGGAATTCACCTGGAGGTTTTGAGTTAGTTAACCTCAAAAACTCACGCCGACACGAAATTTCGTTCTTCAAACGAAGTCCCGTCGTGCGGCGAATTCCTCGAAGTATTTCACCACCGAACTATAGTTACACGTTTAGGGTGAAAACCCGCATTAGCAGTTTTAATTGTTATTTGTTTACAGAAATCAGAAACCGCAAACCGGCAAATTTGACAGGCTGCCCGGCGTTGCATTCAGCGCGCAGCTCGTCCCGAAGAGCAACGAAGTAGCAGTCCGGCCGATCACGACGTCTTCAAGCGAATTGCGTCCCCGAGGTCACGCCCGCTACAACCAGGAAGCTGCTTCCGTCCGTAGAATCCGCAGCCGCTTGAACCAGGAAGCCGCGTTTTTATACTATCGTTAATTTGAGCAATTTACATCTCGTTTAATTAATTACGCGAACCATTTACTAATGTATCATAGGTAAACATAATAAATGTTATACAGGATACTCCGTTAGTGTGTTTTGCTTATTTATGGTATATCTGAGCTAGCGATCGAACCTATCTCCGATAATGAGCTAACCCGTGGTAAATTAAATAGTACAACCCCTACAAAGAGGGGCGAGTATTACATGGCGTCTCCGAGCAGGAACGTGAACTCAGATATATGTACATAGATTGGCAAACACACACCTGCAGCTCCAGATGGCGCCCGAGCCCGGTAAACTCTGAAAATACCGAACCAGTAAATTTTGTTGTAATTTGAATAATGCACAAAACCTGTTTCAGCCTAGCCGTCCAGGGGAATCTACCAGAGCCCAGAAACCGAGATGTTCCAGTCTAGAATTCCC
Source organism: Agriotes lineatus (assembly GCA_940337035.1). Taxonomy (NCBI): domain Eukaryota; kingdom Metazoa; phylum Arthropoda; class Insecta; order Coleoptera; family Elateridae; genus Agriotes; species Agriotes lineatus. Next base: position 77,965 of record CALNHX010000939.1, read on the forward strand.
AGATACCCGTCCAGGTCCTGTCCGTTCCAGATAAGATCTTTCCGAGATCCCGTCCAGTCCAGAAAATCCTTCTCCGACCCTCCGGGGCCAGCAGCTTCACTGCTGGTACGGGATTTTGCGTCCCCGAGGTGCCTTAGCTAAATTGCCGACAATACTACGGACCGCCCGCGTAGTACCGTCTTCCGGAATTCCAGAAAAAGTCCGTAATCCGCAGCCCGTCCGTGAAATGCCAGATGAAGACAATCCTGATGTCTCGTCCGCCGGAATATCTGCAGGTGTAAGCACCTGGTGCGCCTGTAAATGAATGAATGTAAATGTACATGATTGCCGGATGCGAGTTTGAATGCCGCCCTAATTAGTGAGAATGGTAGAATGCCAGAATGTTTGCTGGTGCTATCCCGAATGTTATTCTCCTTTTGAAGCGTGCTCCCTTGTCCCCGTGAACCCGGATTGTGGCAGGAGATAGTAGACGATTAGTCGAAGCTTGAAGGAGAGAATGTGTTTTCCGTACCAGAATACCGTCCAGAGAGCGTATTTTAGAATGCGTCCCAGAGCGATCCTGCGCACCGTTTTTTTTGAAATTGTATGCTGGTCTCCGCAGCCTCTACAATTTCCCGAGTAATTGTGTGAGAATGTCTGAGTATAGGTTATCCTGAAACCTAGATGTTTCACACGCTTAGAGAATCCCGGAAAACTTGAAGGTCGAAACCGCGACTGTACCGGCTCCAGTATTTAAATGTTGAAAGTTTGAACGTTGGCCGAATTGCAAACTGAAACCGCAGTTTTGCAACCGCCTGCAACATAAGTTTGTGTGCACTCCTTAAACGCAGCATTTCGCCCCAGTGCCTGTAAGAAGCGCGCGTTCACTCCGTCGAGTGCACATTTTTGTGCAATAGAATGCACCCTATGAAATGGCATCCAGGCCATTGCCAGGAATACATAATCCCAGAATGTATGCCGAATGACTGTGAATGATATCCTGAAGGACCTGTAGGTCGAAACCGCGACGCCGCCGTGTCCTGAAGAGTGCATGTGTATAGCATACGCATTATTCTCCGCCGACAGAATATAGGTTGAAACCGCAACCTCTGTATTCGACTAGGCCAGAATTTAGAGTACAAATTGTACTTATCCTGTATATAGTTTCGAAAGAAACACCCGTTTAAATTGTACTCATCCTGTATATAGTTTCGAAAGAAACACCCGTTAAAATTGTACTCATCCTGTATATAGTTTCTAAAGAAACACCCGTTAAAATTGTATTCATCCTGTATATAGTTTCTGAAGATTACAATTTTACTCACCCTGTATATAGTTTCCGAAGATTACAATTTTACTCAGCCTGTATATAGTTCCCGATTATCCCCCAGTTTGAATGTTTTCTGTGTCCGGTCTCAATAATCACGAGATCTCCAGGTGATCTCTGCGTTGTTTTGAGAACCCCCTTGAAGGAGGTGCCCACCGAACTCCCGTTTCCTCCGAAGGGACCGGCATATGTAACGCTAGCTCCCGTTTGAATCCGATTAATTCAATATTAAATAATATTTGCTGATTTAAACGTCGCCGACCTCTAGCGTTATCAAGAACCCGGCGTGTCCCAGCAAGATAAGATAGCGCAGCCCGTGAAAACAGCGCAAACAAAGTGATGACGCGCGCCGTTTCTCCCCACCTAACAGCCTTTCAAGACCTATAAAACTAGTTGCAGAGTGTATTTCGAGAGATTCCCGAGAGATTTTCCAGAGATACCTGATACTCCTCCAGCAAACACCTAGTTCCCAAATCCTTAATCCTGCCCTGTCCAGAGAGTCTCTCCGTTGACTCTACCAGTACCTGGGGATCCGTTCCGAAGCTGAGTTTAAGTTAGTGGTTTCAAAGAAACGCCTGACACTCAGCAATATTTTCCCGAAAGCTCCTGATAAGCTGAGTTTAAGTTAGTGGTTTCAAAGAAGCGCCTGACACTCAGCAATATTTTCCCGAAAGCTCCTGATAAGCCGAGTTTAAGTTAGTGGTTTCACAGAAACGCCTGACACTCAGTAATATTTTCCCGTACCTTCCGAAGCCGAGTTCAAGTTAGTGGTTTCCCAAAGAAACGCCTGACACTCAGCAATATTTTCCTTGTAGAAATCCTACACCGAAAACCGCTTGTAATTCAGTAATAATTAACTTGCATTTTAAATTCACCGCCGTGCTAATCAAGCAGAATTAAAAGTTGCAAGCTACCTAAGTAGAATTTACCTGAATTAATCCGTGAGAACTGTAGCGGCCGTTTTGCTTGAGAACTCTGTGGGCTGCACTTATAGCTCCGCCATGGAATTCACCTGGAGGTTTTGAGTTAGTTAACCTCAAAAACTCACGCCGACACGAAATTTCGTTCTTCAAACGAAGTCCCGTCGTGCGGCGAATTCCTCGAAGTATTTCACCACCGAACTATAGTTACACGTTTAGGGTGAAAACCCGCATTAGCAGTTTTAATTGTTATTTGTTTACAGAAATCAGAAACCGCAAACCGGCAAATTTGACAGGCGGCCCGGCGTTGCATTCAGCGCGCAGCTCGTCCCGAAGAGCAACGAAGTAGCAGTCCGGCCGATCACGACGTCTTCAAGCGAATTGCGTCCCCGAGGTCACGCCCGCTACAACCAGGAAGCTGCTTCCGTCCGTAGAATCCGCAGCCGCTTGAACCAGGAAGCCGCGTTTTTATACTATCGTTAATTTGAGCAATTTACATCTCGTTTAATTAATTACGCGAACCATTTACTAATGTATCATAGATAAACATAATAAATGTTATACAGGATACTCCGTTAGGGTGTTTTGCTTATTTATGGTATATCTGAGCTAGCGATCGAACCTATCTCCGATAATGAGCTAACCCGTGGTAGATAAATAGTACAACCCCTATAAGCAGGGGCGGATATTACAATGTGAATATTCTATTGGACTTGGACGAGCTTGTTATTAAATGGATCTCTGCATCCAAGGTTCTTGTTGGACGTCTGAAGTGTCCTATAAGAATTGGATAAAGGGCATTGCGGTCGCTGTTCGAAGTAAAATGATTCCTATAGACTGGGAGCTTACATTGCACTTGAAGGTAGTTTAGATTGCTGGTAGCTTGGTCAATGTTGCAAATAAAGCGATTCCTGTAGACTGGGAGCTTGCAGTGGTGGTCTCTAGATTGGAACTTTACGGGAAGCGATCAACAACGGCAGCTGTTACAATTAATTAAGGAGCCGTATTTAAATGGGATTTCCAGAGTATCACGATGTGGACTGTTTAGGTTGATTCGACTGAGGTGCTGAGTGGAGTGCTTCAGTAAGGTTTAAAGGTATATGTTAAAAGATCTAAAGAAAATAAGTCTTTAATAGTGAGTGAATTACATATTTGAAGGAACTGCTTACCCTAGTCGATATTTAAAATAATAATATGTGTAACATATATCATTTGACTGAATTTTCACTTTAATAAATATTTGACGTTGACAGTTGTAGTGCTGTCATAATATTTTTAAAATTTCATTACACTAATCAACTATCATAAGTAATAATTTGATAATGCATGAACCTAACCTGATTTGGGAGTAGTTGTTCTCCTAGTGCTAGTAAAAGAGAAATAAGCTCAAATAAAAAATTTATATAAAAAGGCATATATCTTACATGAACTCCTCTAAACAAAAATTTAATTCAATACAAAAATAATAATGTCATGCAGGCTTAAATAATCTCTGATCTACCAGAGCTAATATAATTAAGTAAACAGTGCACTATTTATAGTTATCTAGTATTAGATTCGTGTTTAGGTTAAAATAAAATAATTAAAATTTAAAATCAATTTTTTCATCCATCTTCTTTTAGTAGCCATGGTGCAATATTCTTTTTTCTCATTTATTCTATAGATTTGACTACAAAGCTATACATATTGCAATGATTTCACGTTTCTGTACCATAAGTATTTAATTCAATTACCCTGCTCTGCTAGCTGTGAGTATTTATTTCTTATTTAAAAATTAATTTCAAATGATTTCTCTTTTAAAAATAATTATTGCCATGAAAACTCAATCATCAGGGTTAGGTTCTTTTATCTAGTTGTCTTATATTTGACTTGTCATATTTAGAATAAATTTCAATTGTCAAATGACCTTAAATGTCACTTATCTTGAATGAATTCAAAATAATTCTTCTACTTGTAATCAGATACGACCAACGTACACTGTTTTCAATATTATTATGATGTATGACTTTCTCTATCTTTTATAGTAAGTAATAACTCTTTTAATTATTGCAAGTAATAAATATTGTTCATCTACTTCATTTTTATTCTAGACTAAACTACTAACCAACCTTATTGACTCTACTAATTGCACTTCCAGCACCACAGATCCCCTTGTACAACTAGTCACCACACGAACACGTCCAACTGCAATTAACTGTCAAACCAATTTACAGCCATTAAATCCTCCAGAAAATATCCAAATATTTGAAGAATCCAACCTCCTTTTACCAAGACTGCACCTATCGACTTTTATATTACTCCTTCACAACCCTCTTCTGCCAGTAAACTATCCTTGATGTACTCCAACTAATATTACTTCTTTTCAGGTTTAATTGTCACGATGATCTGTCCTCTGCATGAAAATGAAATATCCAAATACCACCAATCACTCAGAATGATTCCCAGGAAGATACATCAGTCCTTCATAACTGCTCCTACACTTGCAGTAATCCACACCAGTCAAATCCTTTTCACTCCTTCCCATAAACTGTATCAGTTCCAATAAAGCAGCTCAATCCAAATCTTATATTTTTATTTGTTAGTAAATATTCTTCATCCAATTAAAATTGTAATATATCAAAACTCTTCTTTAATTGAGACATCTTGCTATCCGTAAACCATTATAATCTTATTTCACCTTATTTAAACTTCGTAGATTTATTTATTCAATGTTCTTATTATACCAAGACCATTATTATTATATAAACAGTAAAGTTTTCAATATTTTATTACTATCCAAAATATTATGTTACATTTTTCAAAGTTTGTTATTCTTAATCCAAAAACAACTCTCCTAACTACCGTATTTTCATTATTGATGCTTACTATATTAAAATATACATTTGATACCTACATACTTTGTTATCTTTTAATATTTTAATTTGGTCTGTTGTATCTGATATCAATAGTAAATAACTTCTATCTTTTAACATCTTACTTTATAAATTAAACTATATGAAATTTATTCTTTCCATTCTCATTTCTTAAAATATAATCTCTATTTAAAATTTAATTCAAATAACCTTTTATATTCTAAACTTTTGCAAAGACTGACTACAATGCTTTACCAAATTCTTTTATCGTATTAATTATCAAACTATATCCACTATTATGATATCATAACAATATAAAGAAATGTTTAGAAAGATATAGTTTTTTTTTAAACTAAAATATTTTAACTGCAAATTGATGTACTTGTTTTGTACAAACGAGCCTTATTTGTAAATTCGTATTTCCTAACTTAAAAAAACTGTCTTCCCTTCAGTGAGTTCCGATTCACAGTCTTAAAGCTTGCATTACTGCATTCTCTCTTGAAGTGAAGAAAGGCATTGCAGTCACATCTATTTCACATAGAATCTGCAGTAGCCTTATCAACAGTATTTTTACTATAAATACTTTTTAAACAGCGATAAATTTCGATTAGAGATATGTTCAGCAGATACAAGTCGACCACTGTACGTTATTTTAATCTCAACGGCTCTTTACTACTACGATTTTTACTTCACTCGTCTAAAAGCAAAGGGATATTAAAATAATTAAAAAATCACCTTTCGACGTTTCTTCAGGTGTACACGTTTGAGAGTACCTAGATGACGTGTGAAACCATGTTTTCTCAATTCCACCTGTCTGTCTGTCCGTCTGTCTGTCTGTCTGTCCACCTTTTGGCGGTATAGTTCAAAAACTATTTGTTATAGGAAGTCGATATTTTGGGGTTTATATATCTGCTTGGGACGAACGCGAATATACTTTCGGCTAAATATATACAAGGTGGGCACCTTAAAAAAATATAATTTTATCTATAGTTGCTTTACTTGAAGCGTAGATAAAAGTAAAAATTTGCACATAGCTCAGCCTTTACCCTTGACAAAAATGGGACCCAACAGATACATGGTAAATGTTGTAAAAGAGACAAAAACGGGACACTATAAGAACATTGTATATAACTCAGCGGCATCGCTCAGATGCAAACCATTCCTTGGTGATAGAATGGGGCCAAGAGCGCGTTGCACGCGGGCTGCTGCCAAGCGTTGAAATTCCTTCTTCAGGAGCTAGTACCGTCTAGTTTTCTTTGATTTTTAAAATTTTTTAGTGTCTTTCTATTTGCGAGAGAAGTTCTGAATGAAGCCCTTTACAGATTTTTTTGGTATTGGGGAAAGTTGTGGCTACAAGATCACGATGTTAGACGTTGTTGCTTAGCTTCATTGGTAAAATATTTCAATGCGTATCATAGTTTTGGAACAACCTTCGCAGTTTGTTCAGGTTAAAAAATACTTATAAATAATCCGTGAATTCAAATTTAAATTTTTATTTTGCCTTGTGTGTGAATATTCTTATTAAAATATATATGTGTATTGTGGAATACATGTAGATGTTCGAAATTTCTAAAAATTAGATGAAAAATTCTTTTCCAAAAACTATTATCAAGTTTTTGAACTACATATTGATATTATATAAAATTTAAAACGTTTAGACCAAAAGTACCGTCCTTCCCTCAAAAATAATTTTAAAAATATTTTCTTTTGAGGATTTATACCAAATTATAAAAAAGTGAATTTTGTGGAACATCTTAGATTGTCCATGTCTCGATTAGAAAGCATCTACAGATGCTTATTTATATCAAGCTTTGGGTTTATTTTAACTGCTGGATACAGTGTTAAAGTTGAGACATTTTATCATCTTGTATTTGCGTCATTCATACATCTTCAACAATTTTTCATAACGAAATGTTACAACTGTAAATAAAAAAGTAGAGAAAAATTGTACTTTGCATGGTAATTTACGTGTACTTTTAGAATGAGATTTTTAGTTTATAAAATGAACCACACATTTACATCTCACAAATCAGAACAAGTTCCATAGACAGAAATAGATCAACATGGCTATAAAAATGAGTTATGTGGATACGAGAGTCTTAAAATATTTAATATTCTAAAGCATGTGTCAGTTATATTGCCAAAGTAATTTGTTGCAATGAATCTAATTCATCTGAAGAATACTTTCATACTTTATGTGAATATTGTTAATCCCTTTAGAGTATATATTATTCTATGCAATAAATAGGAGATAACTATTGTTAGAGTATTTAAAAATCATTAATTTAACTTCGGTTTATACCTTGTTTATCTATTTTATATAATTAATCAAATAATAAACTACATAATCACTTAATGCAGTACATATTAACACCGCAATTACCACATGTCAGAAGATATTATAACATCTGATAATATGTAATACATCCACTAATACTTATTCAAAAACCTCATCATACGTTTTAGGGCGAGCTGATAGATTAACGAACGACCCGAACGGAGCAGCCGTTGAAATAAAACAATTTCGTTAAGAACAAATAAATTCTGAAATAGTGGTTTAATTAGTTTACGTCAGCTTGCTATTTTAAGCATTCTTGCCAATTTCCACATTTTTGTTTGAGCCCGTTTATCGTGTTAAATGCTATGAATAAAATCCAGTCAGCGCAATCGGAGCGATGTTCAGTGCTCGATTACCTACAAATTAGCTGATCAAGAGCCTTGGAATCTTATACCTGCTCCTAATTAGTGGCCGATTAGTCGATATTAGTGGATCCGGGTAAGCTTCAAATTTTAAATGAGTCAGATAACACTTTCCAGTCATTAGCGTTTGCACAATTTATGTAGAAGCAAAAATAATTTATTTCCCGAACACTTCATAAAAGAGAAAAATAAGCTTTTATGGGTTTAATCTTGCGGGACTCCACGAAAAAACCGTAATTACAAATTCTAGCCGTTTTTGTCTTCCTCCTCTTCGTCCTCGAACCTGTTAATACGTGAAGGTCATTCGGGTGTCGTTGTATCCTTCTACTCAATTATCAACGTTGGTGTTCTGATTGGATTAAAACAAAGGCTCAGTTCGGCGATGATTCCCATTTAATGACTTCTGCACAACACCTGTGTGCTGGACCACAAATATTTCAATTATGAACTCTTGCAGGACTGTTTTAATCTTAATAAAAATTCAACTTGTCATTATAAATTAGCTTCAAAATCAGATTATTCGGTCCCTGCATTCCAGGCGATTCTGGAAAAAACGACTGGTTTGAGTGTTCATTGCTATTAATTAATTTAGAGAAATAACGTTCTTCAACGTTAACAGATTGAAGCTATTTTATTGTTAAAATAGGTAGATATGTAAGTGTTGTATATGATTTAAAAAAAAAGAAGTTAATGAAGAAGAAAATTTTCTCATAGAAAATTTAGACATGCTGTTAGGAAAAAAGGATTAATTTAGACTTTTAATATTTAAAATATTACCTTAACATGTTCACTCTCATAAACCATGTAAGGCGTTTAGAGGTAGAATTGAACCCTGTTTAGCATCTTAATGAAATTATGTTCTAAGGAAAAAAAATCAATAAAAGTAGGCACCTTTAAGGGGTGTCTTTTCTGCCAGACTTAGTTCCGATTTATTTTACTTCAACAATATGAAGCTAACCATACAAATTCAAAACACGATGACAGTTGTATTTATTGAAATTACATACTAGTTTCCAAAAATGCAGCAGACACACATTTCAAAGAAAAAGACAATAATAATTATAATAAATTAAAACATTAAAGTTTTTAAATAAAAATGGTATGATTTTTATTTTAGAATGTCCTTGCAGATATTTTTTTAACTGAGTAAACTACGCCCTGTATAGTAGCTCTTTATCGGATAGTTGCTTTTTGTGATTTTCGTTCATATAAAACTTTCTGGTGTTATAATATTGAGAACAGAATAAAACTTATGTATTTTGGGTTAAAAAAATTCCAGGGGTTCTTGAAATATGAAGAAAATCGCCATTTTATATTTTTACTTCCTTTTACTACTATAAAGGAAGTATTGGATTCACCCCAAAAATTCGAAATTGAGTTTTCAACAGATCTTCACGTTTTAGAGTCCCCTGATCCCAAAAAACATATTTTTTTTCATTGGTCTGTCTGTCTGTCTGTCTGTCTGTGTGTCTGTGTGTCTGTGTGTCTGTCTGTGAACAGAATATCTCAAAAACGAAAAGAGGTATGGCATTGAAACTTCATATATAAGTTTTGTGTACTATGTAGATGAGACAGCAAGCTTTTGAAGAAAATCGCATAACCGGAAGTAGGTGTTTACTCTTGTGATTTTTCAGTTTTTTTCGATTTTTTCAAAAACGGCTCTAACGATTTTTTTTTAATTTTACATTTTTCTTACATTTTTAATGTGTATTGATGTGAGATAGGTGATTTTCCAGTTGAATACTTCTAAAGTGGGTTTCTTTTGTTTTTTTTTCTATTTTTTTTATTAACTCCTATTTTAAATAAAACACCCGGTATATTATTACATTTTTGAATTCACCTTAAAATTTTAGAGAAAATTTGTCTCTTCAACTAACACTCGATTTTGTACCGTTTTTGTAGAATTTGTAATTTTTGAAAATTTTTTAACAAATGGTTAAAAATTAAAAATGAAATTTTTGACTAATTATAAGATCACTGTAAAAGGAAGTTGTGTGAGTGTATCACACCAGATTTTTTACAACTCGTTTGTTAATGGATGATTAAATGTATTTAAAACCTTCTAAATTGAATGCGGTTTGAGATAGATGTAAAGCGAGCGTGAGATTATGTATAAATATAACTTTTATTATAGCGGTTTTGAATTCATTCTGTTATATGAAATTTAAGTTTAAATTACACGTAGTGTATTTCGAGTTAGTTATGTTGACATTGATACAGAGCATGGTTTGGTTCTCTTCTCTCTTTTCAACCTATATCGATCCACTGCTGGACGAAGGTCTCTTCCAATTGTTTCCATTTTTGTCTATCTTGTGCTTTTCTCTTCCAGTCTTTTCCTGCTGTTCTGGAAATATCATCGGACCATCGTGTCTTGGGTCTGCCAACACTTCTTTTTCCTGTGCGTGGTCTCCAGTCCATTATCTTCCTAGTCCATCGGTCATCCCGGCATCGCGAAATGTGTCCCGCCCATCTCCATTTTAGTATTGCGATTCTGGAGGCAACGTCAGTGACTTTTGTAGTGTTTCTAATCCACTGGTTTGTCATTCTGTCACGCAGTTTTATATTCAGCATAGCTCTTTCCATAGCTCTCTGACTTACTACTAATTTCTTCATTAGTCCTTTGTTAGGCATCACGTTTCGGAAGCATAGGTGATGACTGGTAGCACACATTCTTCATATACTTTAGTTTTAAGACACTGAGGTGGTTCTGATTTAAAGACGTTTTGTAACTTCCCGAACGCAGCCCAGCCTAATTTGATCCTTCTTGCAACTTCCTTCGCTTGAACTTCTTTGCTTATTGTTATTACTAGTATATGTACTCTGGTTTAGTTATGAAGTGTTAATAAAACACATTCACAACTCTACTATTAGTAATTGACAACAATTGTTTCTTATTGACCAAAAAAGAAAATTAACCTACAAGAAGTTATAAAGTATCAAATCACCTTTTCTGTGGTTGTACCCATTTTCAAATTTTTGTTAAATATTTCGGCCCTCAACATACATATGTATTGTTGTGGTTATTATAAAGTGTATATGATATTGATATTATTATTGAATAAATGAGTCTATCATCTCAAAGGGATGGGTTTCTACATCTTAGCAAGTATTATCTTGATTTAGTATAAATTATTATTGCCTAGGTGATAACAGTAACAGTAAGTAAATACACGTCACGAAACAAAAAGCACTCAGATAACGCGTCTTCCGGAAATGCTAAAAAACACACGCTATTTGCACATCACTAAATTCAATCGTTTCCTGACCTTTATGTTGCTTTTCCAATGGAAACTAGGGCTGAACTCAAGCAATCAGCAAGTTCCACGATGCCTGGACCCCTCTTTTTCCGTTGACGTGCAGATACAAGCCGCTAATGCCTTGCATAACGAATGCTGCAGCTCGACCGTTCCGAAACCGCCTCCACTTCAGCCGTTGTCCTACGCTTAATGTTCCAACTGCTTCCCACAAAGTTCGCTGTTTATCTCTAGCTCATAGGGCTCAAATTACACTTCTCGAACCTCGTACACAGCCTCGGAAAACCAGCTACCACTCGATGCACAAATTAAACACTTTTTATAAACTTCTGCAGAAGTGCTACTAATGAATGCAACATACTACAGCCTACCTAAAGGATATAGAGTTCATTTCACACTGAAAAGGGAAAAGGGTATTTATTCACGTATTAATAATTATTGGGGAAGCCAAAATTAACACTACTTCACAGCTTGGCTTCCTTTCCCCTAATTGTTTGTTTTTATTCGATCTTACATTATTATATATTATTCACAAGTCTGCTCTGATTACATTTTGTTGAGTAAATCAAAGCTAGCACTATTTTTAATACCGTTTTCCAAATTATTATCGAGGCCAATACTATTTTATACAATTTGTAAAAATTAAACTAATACATTTCTGGAACATTTTATAAAATAATATTTGATATGCTTGAAATATTATTAATTGCAATTATAATTATAAAGGCTTAAAATGTGTTCAAATCAGTATATACAATTTTATTATAAAAAATACAGCAGCCTCTACGCCAGTATGTAAAAGGATCATACCGATAATACCCACATACATGCAAGTATCTGTCTAAATTTGTATAATGTTTAATGTTCAAGGTTCGGAAGTACCTGCGCCATCTTAAACGAACTTTTAGTTGACGTTTTCAGTTGCTACTAACTTCTATTGAATGAAAGTCTAAATAGAAGTGTTTGGTGTTCTACATGGTAAATGACAAATTTGGCATTGATCGACAATATAAATTAAATAAATAAATATTTGTTTTTAATAAGTTCTCGACTCTTCTCATTACGCTTGTATAAAAAGTTTACCTGTACAGCATTGGGGACATTGAAATACTGAAACCACTGCTTTGTTATTATTAATATTAGTGACTACTATACAATTGATATTCAAATAGTACAAATATATATGGTATTAAAGTGACTAGAACTCTTAAAAAAGAACATTTTTTATACAAGCCAACAATAAGCATGGGACAAAGCGAAAGAAAAACCAACCACGTAATTATAACAGAAGACTGGAATGTCTAAGTGGATAATGATCTAAGAAGAGGAAATGGTGTTCTGGGGAGATTTTGTAACTACATAGTTATAAATGACATGGAAAACGGAATGATTAATTTCTATATTGGAAACGAATTGATAATTGTAAATAGCTGTTTTAACCATAAAATGATACATTAGATTATCTTTACAGAGACAGTCGAGATGGCAACAGCGTAATAGACTATTTTACGTTATTATAAGGGATAAACTAAATATTCTATGTTGGACATGAGTCATAAGAGAAGCAGAAATAAACTCTGACCACAAATTGGTTACAGCAGATATAAGATTTTCTACAAAAAAGTCAAAGGAACCAGGAAAAGAATATCAAAAAAGAAAGATAGAAGAAATAAGAACATAACAGAAAAAACCAGTATAAAATCATTGAAATGCTAGAACAACATGAAAGAGTCGAAGAGCAACAGAAGAACATTGGACAACAGCAGAAAGATCAGAGAAACTGAAAAAAAACAATTACAAAAGCAACGACGGGGGCTTGCAAAGAAAAAAGAATTCGCCCCAAATAGAAACGAACAAAATGGTTGAATGGTGAAGTAAAGCTGCAAGTCAAATAGAAAGTGATGAAATGGAAGATGTAGTTAGAAGTTATTACAATAAAAAAATAAAACCAACAGCCCACCTGACTATAAGAAATGAAGGAAAAGAATTGCTTACAAGAGCAAAGAGCATCGCATTTAGTAAAGACATAAAAGAGAAATTCAGAATTAATACCAACAGAAAGAAAATAGAGAACATGTAGCCTGCTGGTAAAGCGTTTGTGTTTGTTGTTGCCAGGTAGTGGGTTCGAGCCCCAGAAGGAATAACTATCGAGCCACATGCTTATTGTATGTATTGCACTAGCTACACTTTGCTGTGTCTTTATATGTGCATAACTTTCAAATATTGATTTTAATTTATAAATTGCCCTGTTTTGTATAATAATGTCAATAATTACTTCTTGAAATAGCTCCTGAAAAATTTACAGGGTCTTTTATCTAGTTACTTGTTTCTGAAAAATTTATTTTTATTTCAAAGGTGATTTGTCTCATAACTCACAACTTATGTCAACCAAATGTCAAAACAGTTTTAAAATTCTAATGACAAATGCCCAATTTTTGGAATGGTACACAATAATATTAAATAACACAGTAAGTTCACTTAATTAATTTAACCTTCTTAATGTCTTTATTTATTTTCTAGTTAGGATTTTATAAGAAATCACCCAACTTGAATATTTCCCTCACATAAAGTTCAAGACAGCAACCTATTTTTGATATGCAACTTGACCCTTTTAAGCAGCTTCCTGCAATATACTGCTCACAGACAGACCACCAGTCCCAATCGTCGTCCAATATTAGCAAACTATTAATTCTTGACAGCAACCAGCCAACAGAGCAAACGTGGACCTTCACCTGCTACAGCTACCATCTCCTGGAATACACCTTCTCTCTCTGATGACCCCCTTTTGAAATCTCCTCTCAACAATTAATAGATTGACGTAATCCAATTTTATTTATGTTATATGACAAATGTATTCTCCTAAATAAAGCTGTCCCAATATGACTCAAATGTAACGGCAACCAAATAAACATAATAATATTTAGAGCAACTCTTTATCTGCCATTTGAAGTGTAGTTGTTGAAGTGTCATTAGCTAGAACCCGAGTTGTTACTTTTATTAAGTGGCATTAGTAAAGAAAACGGAATTCTATCAAAAAAAAACTGAAAGGGAGAGAAAGGGATGGAAACACGATGACGGCAATGGCAGGATATAGGATACACGAAATAGTAAATTATAGCAACAGTACAATAAGGGCAAATGGAAAAACAAAACAAAAACGAAATAGAGTGAAGGAGATAGTCAGATTGGGTACATGGAACGTCAGAGGAATTCGGGAGGTAGGCGCGCAAAAAAACCTGAACAGAGAAATGAAAAAAATGAAAATGGATATAGTCGCTCTACAGGAAACTAAAGTGAGTGGCAACGAAATAATTGAAACAGAATATTACGTAATATTTAATAGTGGAAATGAAAACAGGCTATTTGGAGTAGGATTTTTATTAAAAAAAGAAATAAAAGCATCAGTAATTAGCTTTACACCAGTGTCAGAAAGGTTATGTATGCTAAGAATCAGGGAAAAGTACCAAAAAATAAGCATCATAAACATGCACGCACCAACGAAAGAATCATGTATAGCTGTAAAGGAACACTATTACAAAGAAGTGGAAAGAATATACGAAACAATACCAAACTATGATGTAAAAATTGTAATCGGACACATGAATGCTCAAATAGGAAGAGAGCACATCTATAAACCGCCAACAGTAAGCATGCCTGTAGCAACGAGAACGGAAGGTTGTTAATAGATTTTGCGAAGGGAAGAAATCTTGTCATTAAAAGTACGTATTTTGCACACAAAGAAATACATAAAGGAACATGGACGTCTCCGAACGGAATATCAATAAACCAGATAGACCATGTACTAATAGAGAAACGATCAGAGAAGTGCATAAAGGATGTAAGAACGTACAGAGGACCCGATGTGGACACTGATCACTTTATGCTAGGAATCAAGATAAAGCAAACATTACCAAAAGGCCAGAAAATCAACTATGGAAAACGTGAAAGATATGATGTAGAGAAACTGAAAAATGAAGAAATACTAAAAATATACAAGGAAGAGGTGGAACTAAAGTTAACAGCAAATGACAATGAAAATATAGAGAAGATCTGGGCAAACATTGCAACGGTCATTAAAAGTGCAGCAGAAAAAATTGTAGAGAAACCAAAAGGTAAAAATGAATGGTTTGACCAAAATTGCGTAGATGCATTAGAAAAAAGGTCAAAAGCCAGAATAAAAATGCTAGCATTAACTACGGAAGAAAATAAAGCTAAGTATAGAGAGGAAAGACGCAGATGCAAAGGAATAATCAGAGAGAAAAAGGGGAAACATGTTGAAAAAACTATAAAAAGCATCGAAGAAAAGTTCAAAAATAAAGAAATTCGCAATTTTTATCAAGGAGTAAGGAGAAATAAGCACGGACACCAGGTTGAACCGACATTCTACAAAGATAAGGAAGGCAATTTAGTAGGAGATCAAAAGGAAGTACTAAAGCTGTGGGTAGAGTTTTTCGATGAACTTTTAAATAAAAAACTAACCAAGAAAATATAGCTAACATGACTTGGGAGAATCCGGAGGAAGTTGAAGACGATGAAGAAACACCAAGTTATAATGATGTTAAAGAAGTAATAACAGAACAGAACATGAAAATCAATAAAAGTTCAGGAATTGATAACATACCAGCGGAAATGATCAAGTGTGGTGGAGAACAATACATGCTAATCAAGCAAATATGGAAAAAAGAAGAAATGCCAAAGGAATGGAAAGAAGCAATATTATATCGATTACATAAGAAAGGATCAAAGCTAGAATGGCGGAATTATAGGGGAATTGCCTTACTAAATGTAACGTACAAGATCTTAGCAACAGTTATAAAAAACAGGTTATCCAAGAAGATTGAGAGTAAAATTGGAGAATACCAATGTGGTTTCAAGAAAAATAGATCGGTGGTTGATCAAATTTACAGCCTCAAGGAAATTCAAGCTGAAAGTCATACATACAAACTTAGAACATACGTGGCATTTATAGACTTTAAGCAGGCATACGACAGTGTCAACAGGTCAAAACTATTGGAAGCTTTGCAAGAACTACAAGCAGGCAGAAAGTTAATAAGCTTGGTTAAAATGACAATAGAAGGAACAGTGAACAGAGTAAGGATAGAAGGAGTGCTATCAGAAAGTTTCGAAGTCAAAACTGGGTTAAGACAAGGGGATCCATTATCTGCATTGTTATTCAACTGTGTACTGGAAAAAATACTACCTGATGCAAGGATTAACAAAACAGGACTATTGTATCACAAGAGACACCAATGTTTAGCGTTTGCTGACGATGTGAAACTAATAACAAGAAGTAAAGAGGAGTTGGCAACAGTAATAAAAATTTTTGAGGAAACTGCCCACTGGATGGGCCTGGAAATAAATAAAGATAAGACGAAATACATGATTTGGGAAGATAAAGAATTCACGAACAACAGCTATTTAGAAGTAAAAACAAACAAAGGTAAAACTTACAAATTCGAAGAAGTTCAAAGTTTTAATTATCTGGGAACAACGATTGGAAAAACACCGGGAAGTAGCGAAGAAATTGCAGCAAGACTCATGAAAGGAAACAGGTGTGTGTACGCTCTAAACAAGTTTTTAACGAGTAAAGTTATTTCGCTCGCGGCAAAGTTTCGAATTTATAAAACGGTGATTAGACCGGTGGTGACATACGCGTGCGAAGTGTGGACGTTACGAAAAGCCGACCAATAATTAGCTCTGAGTGTATGGGAAAGGAAAGTGTTGAGAAAAATATTGAGTGGGAAGCGAGTTAGCGACAGATGGGAAAGGAGAACAAATGAAGAAGTGAAGATTCTCTTCGACCAGCCGACAATAATTGGAGTAATTAAGGCACAAAGGTTGAGGTGAGTACGAGTACCTCAACAAATCTTTAGAAGCAGTTTAGGAGGAGTAAGAAGAAGAGGAAGACCTAGAAAAAAGTGGTACGAGGAGGTTCAGAATGACCTACGTGAAATGGGCATTACAAACTGGAAGCGAAGTGTAGAAAATCGAAAGCAGTGGCAAACAATAGCGAACCAAGCCATGGGCCTGCTAGGCCTTTAGTGCTGATATATATAGAAGAGGAAATATGAAATTAACTAAAGAGACAATTCGACTCATGATTTATTATGGTTTTAAAAATAGGTTTAAGCGCTTATGAGTGTAAAAAGAGTTTATATTCAGTTTTTAATAGATCTTCTTGAGCTGCAATTTACCATGGTAGAAAGAATTTGAACTTGAAAGCAATTCTGTTCAGCAGCAAAAAGGAGCGGGGCATGCTCCTACGGCCGTTACCGAAGAAAACATGGCTGTTGTTAAGAATTTATAAAGCGATTTATAGGGTAATAGAGATCAACTCAAGATGAAATCCTCAGCTGGTTACATAAGCATACACAATCACCGACATTTAGAAAAATAAAAATCGTTTCGTGCCTTATTGGCTTCCTGATTCTTCAAAAACAGAGCGTTTCGAATTGGCATGAAACTTTATATTTCTCAAGAAACGGCAGACATTTTTTTCTAACATTGTGATAGTCGACGAAATATACATTTCCTTTTGCGACATACCTACCGGACAAGAGGGTCGTGTATGGATTCATGAAGATGAAAAAACTTCAACAATGACCAGGCACCAACAAGCTATGAAAAAGTTTGGTATGTGATATTTTTTAGAAGTATATGTCTAGTCAATGAAATTTAGCTAGATGGACAAAACACAGTTATAGATGAATGGTACACTGAAAATATTGCTTGAGATGCTCAATTGAGTGTCAGAAAAGGCGATTATGCTACATTATAAAAATGCGTCGCCTCATATGGCTACTTTTAACACTTCAGATGTGACTGCATAAAATAAACAGAACACCCGCCGTACACCAGAATTAGCAATGTGCAAGTTTTGGCTATTTTATGGGCTAAAATACATTTGTGGGGTAGCGGTTTTCGTTTGAAGAAGTGATTGATACCGTATTCATAATTATTTTGAAGGTGTTCCTAAAGAAGATGATACGCAGCTTTTAAGCAGGGAAAAGAAAGGATGGCCAAACGTGTTATTGCTGAAGGGAATTGAGCATACTTAAAATAAAATACTACGAAATATTAACAGTTTTCTATATTCTCAATAATGTTAGATTGATCCTCGTATATGCTACATCAGACAGGCAAGACTATCGAGAAAGTAAAGAGGTTGGCGCTAAACAGAAGGGAATGCCAGAAATGAAGCGAGGATCCGACATCTTATGGTATAAGGTATTTGCCAAAGAAGAAAAAGAAAGTGTCTAGCAATTTCTCACTTCTTTTCATATTTATAGATATACTTTTGCCTATCAAATAATCTACAAACAGTTTTTAGCTTGTCTAAGAAGATCATGTATTGAGAACGTTAGTACACACACGACCTACACGAATTTGAGCATGTATCGTGAACGGTTATGGAGATAGATTCAATGAAAACTTGAGAAGATGGTGTAAAGTGCTTTCGTACATTTGGATAAAATTATTTGTGAATTATAATAAACTAAATAGCTGCAACCGCGGAATTTTTTGTATTAACGTCATTTGGCAAATGCTTGCACATCAACTTCAATATTCTTCCAAAGGACTAAGTGACGATGGAAAGCGTGCCGGCACATAATAGTTAAAACAATGGCACACGCAGGCAGGCACATCATACGTTTATATACGATTATATTTAACTAAGCCCGATCGGCGACGATATTACAATAAATATTAATATTAATGACAGCGAGTGTGTTTATTTAATAACAATAATTACCATTACCAAAGTAGTGAGTCAAAATACATAAAATAGAAGTCATACATCCTAACCCAAAGATCATGAATATTTATGAATTTATTTTCAGGTTTGAACATTGCAAAATTGACAATGGTAGGCTATATTATACAATGGATTTAGAATTTTAGAAAATATGTATAACTAATAAAATACTTTTTAAAAATATATGTGGCTTAACTTTTAATCTCTATTACCTTTATTTTTTACATTATGGCATCTTTGCGGCTGCCATCATTGATTCAGTTTCTACATTTGTCAGCGAAAACAAATCAGGTAAACTTGAAATTAAGCTTTCTAATTTTTTGCTTAATTCTGTTTCAAGGTTTTTTGTTTCAAAATGCACAAGCACAAACAATAAAAATGTATTTATTTGGTTGCATATTTTTTAATACTTCCAATATATATTTCATCAAATTTTGAAACTGCCTATTATGCAAAACGTTTGGTATTAATCAGCGTCTGAGTATTTTAATTTAAAAGCAATATTTGGGCTTTTCCTTCTCACATGTTATGTAATTAGAAAAGTCAAGGCTATAGAGAAATTTCACATGAAACAGCAAGACCAAATCGTTCTGCTCGAATTCCTACAGGCTGCTTGAGTTGGGAGGTACAGTTTTCAAAACGCAGTTGACGTCTTGTAATAAATGTAACCTCTTTGTCCAATAAAAATGAAAGTTGTAAGTTAATTAGACAAATATGCATGTTATGTAGCATGTCAGCCAATAAAAAACTCGCTGAGGATAATGCGAGTCACTAACGTATTGTTCTTGTGTGCTTGGCTATTGTGAGCTTGTCATGGCTTTAGCGATAGCATTACGTACCATGAATCTACACTTTCACAGTCGTTTTTGAGTAGCCTGATTGAAACGTGTATATTCTCGGATGATGTCAGTTTCTAGAAGGCACTCTTCGGCCTTCTGTGGGTAAAAATGGAGATGACCATGATAACCAATTGGAGCGACTTGAGCGTTTTGGCGAGAAAACAAAGAAAAACTGTTTGATTTATATTAATTGATAGCATCTAAATGGTGTGATTTCCGACGACATAAGGTAAAGATTATCATAATGCCATATAAAATGATGCAATTATTTTTAAAGCATATTTAAATGTTATCTTTAGAATCTATTTTACACTATTTGCATATATTCATTGATTTAATAGCAATTTTTTTGTTTTTAGTCTATTAGCAACAAATTAAAAATCATCATCGCTATCTATAAAACAGTTCTTCTGGCAGTTTGATTGGCTTCCGGTCTATACGTTTCCTTGTATTTTTTATGCTCATCAATATGGTTTAATTATTTGTTAAGACTTTCTGTATTATTTGTGCACTACATGTATGTAAAATACTGATACATACAGGTTTGAGTTAAATTAAAATACATTCAAATCATATTTCAGTAACGGCAGTTTGGTTTATATTACAAAGGTCAAATGTTGTAAGTACGAAATACAAATCAATAAATTTTTATTTTTTAATAGATAAATTATAAATGTAGTGAATTTTTATTGTCCATATTGATACTTTCATTTATTGTACACAAGTTTTCATCAGTTTTCAAGAGCGTTAATTATTTAATTTGGGGAAAGTATTGGAAAATGAGGCGGGTACGATAATTTTGTTTTTAATTTTAGGAGTACTAAACTTATATAGACCTTCAATTAAATCAATTCTGATGGAGAAAAGTATATAAGTAATGTACAATTATGCACAATATTTTATATAAATAATAAGAATAACTCTAAGTTTCAAAAATGTCAAATTGATTATCTTTATTATATTTACATCTATCTTATAGTTATTTATATATTAAGGGCATTATCAATAGATTATGGTAGGAGGGGATATTAAGAACGCGACGCGAAGCGGATAGCTTTAAATATCTCGAGGACTATAATTAGATATGGTTTGTATGCAAATTTTTGACGTTGGTGTATTACATTGTTGGTATCTGTTATACTGTTTAGAAATTTTAAAGTAAACAAGATTATGGTTCCAAAATGAAATAAAAATATTTATGCCATTTGTTTTAAAGAATGTGTCCAAATTTAAATATGCACATTTCCAGAGCAAAATTAAGTTACTAACGTTAAGATAGAAGTTATTGCTTACATAATAAACAACTAGCATACAGAGGAAGTTGCTGAACAATAGTATTGATTTCAAAGACAGCAATGCTGTGAACATAAATAAATAGATGAAGATAAATTACCGAAAATCGTATAAAAATTGATTAATAACATTAAAAACTGTTGCGTTGGAATTAGAAGGTTATTTTCGGTGGTTGTATGGCAATGATTTTGAAGGGTATAGATTAATGCATTACGTACGGTTATGTGCCAAGATGTGTAACATCCCTTGTTCGTACTATCTTCTTCTGTATTACAGCATACGAATATGCTTTATGCTTCTCAAAATTGCAAGCACAGCACAATTTTTTTGCTTTTCAAGAAGAACGTTGTTGATCACTACAACTATTTATGAATGACACATACAATTTTAAACAAAACCATTTTTTGCGACAAAAAACGGTGCGAATTTTACGTTCGTTACATCAAATTGTTATATTGCAAGGAAGCACATTCGTCTAGTTCCTTATATTTAAGTTGCAAAGAACTCTTGCAAATTATAGTCATGATGCTGAAGAGTATCGTGTGTGATCGTTGTCTGCAGGCGACCCGTCAAGCAAACCAATCTTTAAATAAACATTTCTATAAAAACCAGCACAGAGAAACATGAAAGATCCTATACAAAACGTTCTACAAAGCGTAAGATGTTCCTACTACTTTCAAATTAATTAAAAATACAAGATGGCTTGACGTCAGTTTGGCATATCTTTTATGACATATAAAGTCTTCACAATATACATTTTTTACGACCAAGATAAATAGACACACTGTAATGGTTTACTGCCCACAGCAATTCTGATTGCCTAAGAAACAAAATGAATAAAGTCAAAATGAGCACAGAATTAAATATTTTATTTATTGCAAGATAATCAGTAAATATATTAATAAGTGCACCTCACGTGAGCAGCAGTAACTAATAATTTGAGGGATAAAAGTTAGCATGAGATGAGGCAGATTTTAGAAGGGTTACGTTAAGAGTTTCAGATATGATAAATGTTCGGAAGCTTCAATACAATTTAATTTGTAACTGACGCATTTGAGCTTAGTAACAACAAACATATTGTGAATAAAATGATACAGAATGATTTGTTAAGTGCAGAAATTATATGAGCGTTATGTATTAAAAGTTTATAAGCCAGCAAACGGCAAGTTAACTGAAAGGTAAACGAAAAACAGTGCTAGCAAAGCAGTAATTGCAATAGAGCAATGGAAAAATGTAAGGCAACCGATCGAAAGACAATTAGTAAGATGCTAAAAAAACTCAAGTGTATCAGTGCATTATAAACCAAAGTGAAAATTAAAATCAGAGCAAAGTGTGGTGACATTTATTTCAAGAAAAAAACAATTTAGTGAAAATGGAAAGACATAACATCGAAACTGTAGTCCATAAGTTCAAACATGTAATTAAACTTTCTTTTAAACAATTGTAAATCTAGTTGTTTAGTTACAAGACAGTCAATTGTCGTAATTAATCAAACAAGCTTAAATTTTTCATGTTAGGGGCAAATTGAGCTCCACATTTATTATATTAAATTGTGAATAAAAAGTCATTTGTAAAGCCAGTTTTGTGTAAAGCTATTCACCAAGTTGCCGCGCATCTGTGGGTATATTTTTCCCAAGTGTAGGAGCTCCCAAGATAGTGCAATTAGGCCAGCAAGTTTTAACCTGGTGCGTCGTTGAGTGCGAGCCTACGTCGGTGACGATTTTGAGGCAGTGCCAGACATCGGAAGGCAGATCTCTGTGTGCTACATGGAAAGGAGGTTATCCCTAGGTAGAAGTATTAGAACCAGCAAGCCATTCCTAAGCAAGTATTTGCCGTGGCGTCCTTCCAGTGTGCCAACCAACAGCGGAACACCTCTTCAAAGAAGGTAGGATTCTATAAAAACTAGGAGCAGCAGCCTCGTAGAAACTGGGGTTCGTCAAGAATAGATCTTTGCCGAGAAGTTCAACGTGTTTTCAGAATCCCAGGTCCACCCAGCTTCGAATAATTTAGATAAGCGTTCCTAGAAGGTGTAAGTTGAGGCGGAATTTGCATTTTTTGCCGGAAATAAGACAAAAGCACATCTGATCGTGGGTTTTGACGTCATCCTGAAACAAAACGAGGTTCGCTGTTGCTACGCCACCGAATTAATCGTATTTACCTGATGAATTCTTGCCATTTTGCTGTTTCAAATTAAATTTTTCGCTTTTTTTGCAATGAAGGGTCATCTTGTTTACTGCACTAAATTTACAGGTTATTTAACTGTCAGTTGGAAATAGTGCATTTGCTCTCATATTAGAAAGTAATTGTCATACAACAAATTATTTGTCACACAAATGTTACTACTTAATTTTATGAACCGACCCCCTGAGTTAAGAATTGTTTCATGTTCACCGGGGCTAAGCCCTAATTTATTGGAAATAAATAAAATAAAGAAAGAGCAATAAACCATTTATTTTTGGTAATAATTATGAAACTCTTTTTATTTGCCCTGAGTTTGGCAGGTAATTCTCAATTGAAACTTTCATTTCGTAAAGTGTAGTATCCCTTGTCCTAATTATAAATTTTATATTTTATTTAAAACCCCATTTTAAACGAGGGTACTATTATAATACATTCTTTTACTTGAGAAAAATATGTCTTGATTGTGTTGACATCATAGGAAAAGTTTATGATTGTATCTATATCCTTCAAAATAACTGTTGGTTGGCCACTGTACGGAACGAACATCTGTCCTCACAATCATACTGTTTGGTTGGTAGGGATGTTGAAGGTGGTTATTTTTCTTATAAGATAAACATCAATCAGCATTTTTTTTGTGTTGATTAAAATGTATCCTTATTTTTTTAGAATTCTTTAGTTGCACTGTGAGATTTGCTTTTGCGTTATGTGAGTTTGTGGTTTATTAGTGCTCTTGTTTTAAGTATTGATGTTGGATGGATTGGACTTGTAATTATGGTTAGAGATTGTGGGAGGATTGTCTTCTATTAGGGGCATACACCAATCTAGTCACCGGCTCACCTTTTGCATCCAGCAGCGAAAACAAACTTCGTCTGCAAGCTGAGAGCAGCATTTTTGTAGTAATTTTTGCTGGTTTCTTTCTCTTTTACCTAAATGTGGGTTAGTGGTGTTTAGGGCTTGTGTCCTGGGAATAATCCTGAACTTCATCTTTTATGTTTTTACATTAGTTTTGATAGTTATTGCATATGATGTTAAATTTCCAGAGTTTTGAGAGTTCTGGAGCATATAAATTTGGTAACTTCATAGCTTTATAGAGGGATCTAATACTAATTCTTGTTTGGAAAGATTTATTCTTCAGATTGCTTCCCGTGTTATAGGACGCCTTGTTGGAATGCTTTTGTTACACGGTTTAGAAGCGGATGCATCCCCAGAAATCGTTCGTAATCGGATTCAGCATTTATGTAATAGTTTTGGGGTTTGCTGCAATCTGACTGGTTAAACCAGAATCTCATGGTATTTAAAAAGCAACTAACTTTTTGCCGTATGACGTCTCATTCCGTTACGTTGCTTTCAAGTTATTCCTTAAGTTTTCTTCAAGTTACTTTCTATTATTTTCAAGTGATTGTTCAAGTTACTTTTCGTTACCTATAAGTGATTCTCCAAGTTACCTTCAAATTCTCTCCCATCGGTCTGTCACCCTATTAGGATATAGTAGCATTAAGATGTTTTCACTTTGATAATTGATCTTCATTGCTCTATGTCGTGAGCGGGATATGTTGTTCATTCCTAAAACGGGTTCCATTTGGTCAGTCCAATTATGTGGGTGATCTTCCTTCCGGTCTTTTATCATTCATTTTCCCTTGGATTACAAGTTTCTTTATTGTATCTAGTTGTCTGACCATGTACCCGAAATATTTAAAATAGTTTTCTTTGATTTTATTTGATAGAAGTGTCTTTACCTTTAATTCTAATATGGATTTACTGGTACGGTGTGGGGTCTACGACATTCTGACAATTCTTCTGTATGCCTGCATTTGTAGGGCATCTATAGTGTGAATGCCTCTCCTTTTTAAAGTCCACGTTTCATAGGCATATGTTGCGACTGGGAATATTAATGCATGGGTCAGTCTACGTTTTGTATGTTTTGATACTGCAGTGTACTTCCAGATTGTTATCAGTTTTACCACCGCAGTTCTTGTCATTGCTAATATTTGTGGTATATCTTCCTCACAGCCACCCGAGTTAGTTATTAAGGATCGCAAATAAATAAAGGTGTTAATTACGTGAAACCCTACCATCTCTCTTAACTTGTGTAAATTGTTAGTTGTACGGCCAACGATCATTATTTTGGTCTTTTTTAAATTCCCAGTCCGTATTTGCTTATTCTAGTAAGTCTTTTGACAATTTTATCAAATTCCTCTTCTGTAGATGAAAGAATAGTAGTGTCATTTGAGTACCTTAAATTTATAATCAGTCGTCGGTCTATATAGATATGACACCAGTCCACCCATCCATTACTTTACGTATCAGATCCTCACTATAAATGTTGAAGAGTGTAGGAAAAATGATGCACTCTTGTCTTATTTCCATAACGGTCTTGAATTTTTCTGATAAAATATTGTAAATTTGATGTGGGCGATGTTATTTGTATACAGATGTTTAATTAGTTTGATTGGATAATGTGCAGTCCCCATTACTTCTAGTATATGCCACAGTTTCTCACAATTTATTTTTATAAAAGTCTATAAAGCACGTTGTACTCCTTTGTCTGACATTGAGCATTTGCGCTCTAGTCCCGTTCTCTCTGGTATAAATCTTCGTTGTTCATGTCATATTTTTGGTAGCAAATATGTTTTTAATCGTTCATTGATTATGGCCAATAGGACTTTATTCGTGTGAAATATTAATAAAACTTTTTTGTGATTGGAGCATATTTTAGGTGATTTTTTTGTAAAGGGGATGAATATTGATTGGAACCATTCAAGTGACCATTTTTCAGTTGTCTATATTTTTGGAAATTGCGAGTACATAACCTTCATTCCTGATTTTAGCAATATATCCTCCATACTTCTAGTATTTCATCAGTATTGGTTATGATTTCTTTGTTCTCATTTTCAATTATTTGAGTGTACGGCTTGAATCCTCTTGCTAAATATCGAACTTTCTCGAACATTTCTCTAGGTTCTTGTCGCGCCTGCACGATTTCTTTATGTCATTGTTAAATTGGTAAATCGTGGTGCATTTCTGTTTGTCTGTTATATTCGATACTTTTACTCTTCTTCTTTCGTTGATAAGATGTTCCGTTTCTGCCGTCATCCTTCAAATTACTTTCTTGTTATCTTCAAGTTATTTTCAAGCGATTATCAATTTTCTGCAAATAATCGAATCATCGTGAACCTACCGATGCACTAATAAAGCTGTTCTCAATAAGCTGTTCTTTCGCTTGCCCAAATGCGCCTAGCACTCAGGGGTAAAACTTTTGCGACTGAATTGTATCGAACCTACACTGCCAGTTGAAACGGGCCAATTCGTGCCACCTGTATTTACCTATATGGCACACCTTTCTATTATATACCCGATTAATAGTAAAACCCAGAAGTATGTGTCCTTATGTTTTATTCACGTAGCAACGTAGTATAAGTAAAAAATTCTGTGCAAGCAATCGCAGGCAATAAGGTCCCGAGTGCGAACACGCCAGTGTAATGTGCGGGAATGTGCCTACTCGGCAATGTAATTTGGGGAACAAAGATCAGCGGATTCGAAACGACGCTGGGACACACAAGTAAACTCATTCGCGCTCAAGTTTGTGAATGGCGCGGGTCAACTGATTCGCTCCCAAATTGGCCAAGAGCGCGAGTTGACCTTTTAAAGCAGTGTTTTTGAAGGCTTGAGTGTGCCCACCACTGGGGACGTGCATCTTGAGTCGAGGAGCAAGCTATCAAAATGAAGTAGCATCTTTGAGGCGAGCCAACGGTGTTCCAAGTCGACAACGCTCGAAGCAGCGATTTCGCCCAGCACCCAGTGGTCCCAGGACTTCTTGTTGGACGGAGTGAAACCAGGTTAGTCCTGCTTGAAACTGCACTAAGAGATCAGACAACAATTACAACATTGTTAATAATTGTTGTAATGAACCACTGCGCAACTATGAGCAAGTGGTTTACTGTCCGATAACGGGGAAGTACTGGCAACCATTCCACCGGTATCACGTCATCTGTTAACTCGGCGGATCGGGTTTCCAAGCATCGAGGCACTCTAAAGAAGCGACAACTTCGTTTTAAATTTATAGGTGTGCGGAATTACTTCATACCTCGCACTCGTGAACTTTTAAGTATTTAGCTAATACATTTTCCCATGCGTAGTGCGCAACTGTTTTATGTATTTGCTTGCATGTATTTGTGTGTCTATCATTTTCTTACAAATTATATGTATTCATGTAAACTGTTGGGTTTTTATTACCATTGGTGTTTGCCTATGTAAGTACAACATTTCAGGTGTCACCGAGCTGACCTCCAACAATATTAATTCCCTTAGCTGCACTGCCGATGTTAATAGAGCCTCATAGCTCACCGACTGAATAAGCTAGCAAACCAGGGTATTGTAACGTGATAATTCAGTAGTGTGTAGGGCTAGGAAAAAGACCGTGTTACACAGTCCAAAGCGCCCTTGGCTGGATCTTGCAAGAGAAAGTCCTTCAGGTTCTTAGTAACCATGAACCAACATTTGGTACAGATCAGAGATATCTTTACTGCACCTCGTACGTACGTGTGATTGTAGAAAGCTGATGCTACATCCCTCACTGAAATATAAATCGGGCAATTTGTCGAATTTTGCCTAGGATAAAGATAACCGTTTTACATCAATCATTATCATTTGTTTTTGCATTTGGCATTGCACACAATCATTTGTTGTTTGCAAATTTCACGTTGTAGTTCTATTTAATAGTGTTAATTTGGTAAAAATGGCTATCTTTAGCAGCGTTCAACTATTTACCGTAACGTTGTAAAATAATAAGCAAATTTTAGGATTTCATGGAAACTATCTTGTGTGCAGGGATTGCAGGAAAGCCTTTCTCGCTTGTTTTTCGCCTTTTAAATTTTTATTACTATTGTGCTTTGAGGCATTTCCGTGTAAACGAATCTGCAACCCCCAGAACGATTTTTCTGAGCTTTTTTAAATTTACTACACATAATGTGGTATTCTTGAAAGCTTCTTTGTTCTCGTTCTAATATTATTCACTTTTTGTTGCCCGTTTTATAGCCTAAAGTCGCTTCTTCATTCATATGTCGCCATTATACTGCAAGTTTTAATACCATTTTGCGAAAAATAACTAAAGGTACTACTGTCAATCTAGACAACGCAGTAATTCCCATTTTTCTTTGAAAGGTGTTACCGATATTGACATTTCTAAAAGTCTTTCCAAATTTAAAATAATATTTACGTAAATAAAAATTAATCAGTGGTTTTAAACTTACAGTACATGCCATACATTACAAAGTAGTCCATTGTACATAATAGCATGACATTTCTTCATGAACTATATCTATGAATATTATATTCCAGACGGGTTGTAGAAAAAAAAATAATTTTAAACTGTATCGACTTTCACATAAAAAATATCATTAGTAAAATAATAACCACCTGCAGTATTTTTTCAAGAGAATGCATGGAGAGTAAAAGATACCAGTGGTTTGGTGAACTCTAATTTGAGAAGAATCTGAAGATCACTGTCATGTTGGGAACAATTGGGAGTATCAGTCAATCTATGTTCAAACTTATTCTTCAAAAGAGAGTAAGACATCGTACTCTGATCCTATGCATCCTTTTATCTATATTAGATGACGTTATTCGATGCTCAATATTTAACTGAAAGATCGAAGCAAACATTAATCTTCTACCAATTGTAGCCATATATTTTTATATACCTGTTCGCTTTTCTAATTGAATCTGATGATAGGGTTTTGAAAGACCATTTCTAAATAGAAGTACAAAGCCCTTTGTGGAAGGTGTCCGTTTTTAAAGTGGTTTGCTAGTTAAACTAGTTCCCTAACTATTATAGGCAGAAAAAACTACTCGTCATGTTTCTACCTATTTCGTTTAGTATAGTTTGGGTGACTTTTCAATTTCAATCAAATATCCCATGGCTGTATCTTTTTAACCAAGTTACTAGCAATTTTAGTCAATGAATATAAACATCACTAAACTACTACACTGCTAAACTATTTAACAGATGAACTCAATAACAATACACATTGCACATCTTATAATAAAGTACTTTCACTTGGGCTGTGGGAACTTCATCTCAAGGTAGTTTCCCATCATCGCTGCTGAACATTTCTTCAGAAATATTATATTTGCGTTAGTTGAAATTGTAAAAAATATATAGGCAACCCCCATTGAAGCCATTCGATTAGTACGTCTGATTTTCAGGGCAACAATGCCGCCAAGCATACAAAAAACGGTGCAATTACGAACTAACAGAACTTTGTGAAGAGGTGGAAGTATACACCCAAACCATATATTGCAGTGGGTTGAACATGTGATTAGAATACTAGGCAAAAGGATACCAAAAACGATATACATAAAACCATTTAAAAAAGTAACAGTTAGGAGAAGGCTTCGGCGTTGATGGACAGTAAACAACATGAAAGATGCTGCCAATCTCTTACAAGTAAGAAATTGGAAAGCGTAACCATGAATAACGAGGAATAGAAGAGGCGCGAGTTCAGTACAGCTGCAGGGCCAAGAAGTGAAAGGGAGAAAGAAAAATCTGGTGTGATACACGCACACAACTTCCTTTTACAGTGATCTTATAATTAGCCAAAAATTTTATTTGAAATTTTTAAGCATTTGTCAAAATTTTAAAAAATTACAAATTCTACAAAAACGGTACAAAATAGAGTGTTAGTTCAAGAGACAAATTTTCTCTAGAATTTTAAGCTCAATTCAAAAATGTAATAATATACCGGGTGTTCTATTTAAAATAGGAGTTAATAAAAAAATAGAAAAAAAACAAAAGAAACCCATTCTAGAAGTATTCAAATAGAAAATCCCCTATCTCACATCAATACACATTAAAAATGTAATAAAAATGTAAAGTTTAAAAAAATCGTTAGAACCGTTTTTGAAAAAATCGAAAAAAACTGAAAAATCACAAGAGTAAAAACGTACTTCTGGTTATGCGATTTTCTTCAAAAGCTTGCTGTCGCATCTAAATAGTATACAAAACTTATATATGAAGTTTCAACGCCATCCTTCTTTCCGTTTTTGAGATATTCTGTTCACAGACACACAGACAGACAGACCAATGAAAAATATGTTTTTTGGGATAAGGGGACTCTAAAACGTGAAGATCTGTTGAAAACTCAATTTCGAATTTTTGGGGTGATTCCAATACTTCCTTTATTGTAAAAGGAAGTAAAAAGGGAACGACAGAAGAAGATGAAGCGAAAAGGCTGCAAAATATCGAATTATTTAAGAATGCTTTTATCACTATTAAGATGTTATCGTGAAGGATAGTTCTTTTCTATTTCTACTGCTATTATTTTTAAGCCGAAGAAGTGAAAGTGCACCTTTCTGCAATTATAAAATATAAATTTTAAAAAATCATTAAACATGCTATTGTGGGATGAATAGTTCAGTAGCTTAAAATTCTAACTGACGATTCAAAGGTCGCGAGTACAAGTTCGCACACGAGACTTCCATCGCTAGAGCCTACAACATAGGGTGGACTTACTGTATTATTAAAATAATGCCTGTATTTTTAAAATTGAATTGTAGATAAAAAAGTTATAGGAGAAAGAAAACGTCTTAACGTCTTTAATAAAGAAAACGCATCGCAACGCGAGAGAAAACACTTAGTAAGGAGAATTACATCAATTTTCAAATAAAGAAAACATTACTGCCGGTGGGATTTGAACTCCCGCTCCCAAGCAAAATCCGACGCTATAACCGTTAGTTCAAGCCCGCGCACCAATTATCTTCGCTTATAGCTGTATTATAAAGAACGCGGTAATCGCTGCTCATTTATGTTCCTTTTATAATGTTCACATTTTATCTTCTTAAGTTGTTTACTTTAAATACATTTGACAGAAAATGTATTCGGTTTCGAGCCAGGTAATCTGCATGCAAAATATTGTCTTTCTCCGACAAATATTTTTAAGCCATATGGCCAACAGACAGACCGGCCGACAGACAGATGTATGGACGAAATTTAAAAAAAACATATTTTTCATCATCTAGAGATCCTGAAACGTGGAGATCTGAAGAAATTTCGGAGTGTGGATTTATCACGATTACAATACCTCCTTCGCCTTTTATACGAGGGAAGTAAAATAATACAAATAAGAGCATGGAGGTGTTGTAAAACCGTGATACTCATTTGAAAGATGTCTTGCTGGGGTTGGACACCTTTTTCTCTGCAAAATTCTGGTAAGGTTTTAGTCATAAGACCATAGGCATTAACGTTTAAAGTACTTGGTATTGCATACTTAGGTTTTGTTGAAAACTAACTAAAATGCTAGTTACTTTTATATATACGGTTTCAGCGACTCGACGTCACGGATGTATTGAAAATACTAAGTCGACTACTTAATGTGAGTATATGTGTGCAACAGTCTATTAAGTTCTTTGCGAATCTTTGATAAACCGCCAGACGAAACCAAAATTAATTGTCTATTGAACAAAATCCATTTGCTGAACTGTATGTATGGCCGATGGTTAAATTTATTGCTCTAATTACTATCGATAGAACGTTAGGAACAATCGATTTATATTTCTCGTTAGTGACAATAATTAATCACAATCGGCGTACAGCATCGACGTCCACACAAAGAAGAAACTGCTGCAAGAAATATGTATTTCACGCAGCTCGGCCATATTATTAGCGAGCACCTGAAATTCGTTCGAACTGCACGCTACAGAGCTCGGCTCAACAAGCGATGCAATTTCTTGTAAGTTATAAGAAATAAAGGTGTGATGAATAAAGACGTTGGGTGTTCAGGCGAGCAATTAGATCGCCTTTCGCAATGGCCTAATGGTGGGTCACGCTGTCGGCTCTGGGCGTCACGCGTAGACCACCCAAGCCCATCGCATCGCTCCTGCCCCCGTACGGCGTTTGGGGTACTTTCTTTATTATGTTATTATATAGATATCATTGATGATTTGATTCCATATCAACCACCTGGGATGAGCTGACTTGCAGATGTATTGCTCGTAGTCGCATCATTTATCATCGAACGTAGGCAGACGAATTGGTGATTTGACCCTTTGTGATTGTCTACAGAATGGGTATGTCGAAAGTACGCCAAACAGTCACAATTAAAGCTGTATACAATTTCGGTCGCTGGCATGTTCCGATGAATACCGGATATGAGAGTGCTCTTTTGATATTGCCTTGTAATAGCGAGCCGTCGATTTAATACAGCTCGTTTGTAGCAGCTACTTTTAAAAAAGTGGAGTGAAATCGCGGTCACTACTTAATTATTCTGATTTTATATCTTGGTATAATAGTTGAGAGATTTCAGAAGTTTTGATGTAACGCTATTGTGTAAGTGTCCTCTCAAGGCGTACCCTAAAAATATGTACTTCAGATATAAGACACAAAAATAATCTTCTTTATCTTTGAATTACAGTAAAGATGAAGAGCTTCTTTTGATGGTCTTTTGTAGTCATATAGAAAAAACGCCAAATTACATAGTGTAAAAATGATAGGCATTCACTAATAGACATAATAAAATAAACATAGCATTCAACAGTGATATAGCAAAACTAGAGTAAACTACACTAAAAAAGTCGTCAGTATCATCATCATCATCATCATCATTATCATCATCATCATTATCGTCGTCTGCAATGGTTTAGTATCCACAGCAATTCTGGCTGCCTAACTAAAACGAAAATGAAAGATTTCAAATTGAGCACAGAATTAATATTTTATTTAGTGCAAGATAAAGTCAGTATTTTACACAAGTAAATGCACGTCATATGATTAGCAGTAACTATAATATGGTTAAGAAAGGTTAGCATTAGATAAGTCAGAATCAAAAGGATTACGTTAAGCGTTTTATTCATAATTGATGTTGGGGGTGGCAAAACGCGCAGCTTAATTTATGTAGCTGAAAGATTTGAGTTTGGGGAAATCAATACAATAATATAATTTTTAATAATACAGAGATGGTTTGTGTAGTTACAAAAATTATATGAGCGTTATTATTAAAAGTCTGTATCACCCGCAAACGGCAAGACAACTGTTGGGTAAAGAAAAGCAGTGCGAAGAAGTAAAGACTGCAAAGAGCAATTAAGCTACCTATCAAAGGACACAGATATTGTGCAGTGCTAAAATAAGCATGTAAAATAGTGCATTTAAAACTGAAGTGATTAAAAGTAGAGTAAAAGTGTTACTTTGGACGATTTCCAAGAAAAAGATAGTTTAGTTCCCAAGTTTAAACATTGCATCAAAGCTTAAGTTCTTAAGTAGAAACATTAAACCAAAACATACTTCATAAACAAATTGCAAAATTTGTGTTGGATGCAAAAGGTGCTCCCAGTTTTCTGTAATATTTTTATATTAAAAAATTTTCAGCTGAGAAAAAAAGTGGTTTTTCATATTCACCAGTGTGCAGAGCATCTTTGAGTATCGTGGTAACACATCCCATTGTATAGAGATCAGCTCGGTGAAGTATCATCCATGTGCGTCCGTTATCGGGGCCCCTTTTCCAATCGTTAGAAGTATCCACCAGCAAGAATCATATGTGTGGCATGTAGAGCAGACTTTCATGAGTGCCTGAGTGCAGAAATTTGAAGGAAGAAGCTATCACTAAGTTCGTAATTGCCGTGGCGTCCTTTCATTGTGCGAAGCCAGCCATCGAAGGTAAAATTCACAGGAAACCCGTTGCTGAAGGCCCACAAATTTTGGGTTTCATCAAGATTAAACATCGTACGAGGTCGTGAACGTGGTCTCAGCTGCATAGATTCATCCAGATTCAGGTAAAATGCAGAGATTTGGAGAATTGGCAGCAAGTTAAACAAATGCATATCGCGCGTCATTTTACGTCACTGAAACAAAACCAGGTTAGTCGGAAATTACGATTATTTGCACTGTATTGTACCTGATGTCATTTTGCTATTTTTTGGAGTTTGCAATTCAATTTACGCTATTTTATTGTACAAGCGAACAATTTGTATTTACAGTCAATTTGAGGTTAAAGCTGTCAGAAAGGAATTTAAACAATTGCCATACTGATAAATTTGTCTTGCACAGAAAAGTATTTGTAATACTAGCTATTGAACCTACCCCTGTGACTAGAGTTTGTCTCATGCTAGACCGGAGCTTTACTTTAATTAATTGCAAATAAATAAAATACAAAGGGCAATAAACCATTTATTATCAGGTAATTACAACATCATTTTAATGAGCCCTGAGATAACACAGAATTCTTGATTATAACTATTTGATCTAAAAATTGTGGTGATTTGACTTAATTATTTATAAGTTTTATTTTAAAAGCCTTATTTTAGTAGGACTATCATTATACATAATCTACATCACCGGTTCTCAAACTTTTCTTTTCTAGTATCCCTTTACGAAATTTAGCAAAGTAATTAATTGTACCCCTAACATCAATGAGTGCCTAGCTGGTTAGCACCCCTCACTTAACGTGCTATTGTGGAAGCCAATGAAGATTTTTCAATTTCAAGAAAAGTACTAATTGTGTGAGATGTTCACAACTAAAAAATCAAAAGAAGTTACAGGGTTATGTAAATTTTATATTGGTTTTGTGAATGGAATAAAAAATCACTTAATTCGCATTAAAACATTTCTCCAATGTGCAAAATATTAAGAGACACAATAACATTAGTAGTAGTTCAACGGTTGCTTAAATTAGTAACTCGTTTTGTGTTAATAGGGTTAAATATAAATTACATCACACTTCGGCATTTTTTAAGGTAAAAAGTACACTTGAAAACGGTCAAAGTTAACTCTCTGGGATGTTCATAATTTAATAAAATCGAAAGAAGTAACAAAGTTACTTAGATTTATAATTTGCCTCATTGGTGGTAACAAAAATTACTTATTTCGGGCTTAAAGATTTTTCTATTGTGCAAAATATTTACAAACGTTTGCACTTGCAAAACGAAATTTGTAAAATGTTTGAGACTTAAATAAAATTGGGGGCAAAGTAGGTCTTTTAGCACTAGCTTGTTGCACTAAAAGTGACGTTTTATACTTTAGCGTGTTTAAAGAGAAGGGCTGTTTACTTTTAGCGCATGTGTGATATAAAGTGAAGTGAGGTTATAAACCACAATTTCGAATTGGAAGTGACGTTGTAAAGTTATTCTAGTTACTTGCATTAGAGGTAAAGTGTTTTTTAAACAATTAAATCGTTATGTAATGAATACAGGCAGATGTGTAGTATTAATAATTACCTTTGATAACTGACTTTGACAGTACTGGCTCCACAAACATTCACCTCCGCGTCAAGGCCTACTGTTTATTATGACATAAATTATAACTGTCGTAGATGCAAACCTTTGTTAAATCGACATTTATGGATTAATAACAGTAAATTTAAGGTCTTAGAAAAAATATTGTATGCAACTCGTGCTAAAAGTAGTTTATGCGCAAGAGCCTTCGGCTTCGTTTCATAATTTTCATGTCTCGTGCATAAACCTCAACTTTTAGCACTTGTTACATAAATAGCTATTGTATCTAAAGGGCTAAATATAACTTACTTCACACTTTAACATATTTTCTAAAGGAAAAAACTATATTAGCCAGTTGGGATTTTCAGTTAAACATTTTTCTAAGAGAGGATATTAGTATGTAACTGAAAACTTGTCAGAATTAAATTTATAAGATGTTCAAATTTCTAAATTTTAACTTTGCATGTGTTAGCAGAAATTAACAAAACTTATGTCATACTGAATATTATTCTATGTGAAAAACATCAACAGACATGCTGTCGAAGTGAAATTTGAAATTGTTAAAAATTTAATAAAATTAAAACAGTTTGCCAGCTATTTAAATGTTATGTTAGTAGAGTTAAAAATAACCTACTTCACGCTTAAACATGTTTTCAATGTGCAAAATAATATACGACATTTGAAAACGGTCAGAATTACCAGTTGTTCAGAACTTAAAATCGTAAAAAGACAAACGATTATTGAAAGTTCGAAATTTGTTTGCGTTAATACCAAATATCTCACTTCACACTGAAACATTTTTTCAATGTGCAAAATCATAGCAGACATTTGCAATCAATCTAAATCAATTTTCTAAAATATGCAAGGCTTCATAAATTGAAAGAAATTAAATTAGTAAATTTTTATATGTAACTCCTTACTTAAACATTTTTCTATGAGAAAATACTAGTATGCAACTGAAAACTTGTCAGAATAAAATTTATAAGATGGTCTAATTTCTAAATTCTAACTTTGCCTGTGTTAGTAGAAATTAAAATAAACTTATTTCACACTGAAATATTTTTCTATGTAAAAAACATCAACAGACATTTGCAAGCTGTTGAAGTGAAATTTGCAATTGTTAAAAATTAAATAACACTGAGAAAGTTTACCAGCTATTTAAATGTCAGTACAGTTAAAAATAACTTACTTCACACTTAAAAATTTTTTCAACGTGCAAAATATTATACGACATTTGAAAACTGTCAGAATTGCAAGATGTTAGAACTTAAAATCGTAAAAAGTCAAACGATTATTGAAAGTTCGAAATTTGTTTGCATTAATACAAGTTAATTTACTTCATACTGAAACATTTTTTCAATGTGAAAAATATGAAGCTACTTACATTCGATAAAATTAATTCAATGAAATTAGAAATGGTATACATACAGTTATAGATTTATAAAATAACCTATAATCTATTTCACACTTAAACTTTTTCTCAATATGAGAAATACATAATTGCCCACTTGAAAACTGACACAGTAAAACTGTGAAGTCTACAGAATTTCGTAAAGTAAAAAGAAAGTTTATAATATTATTTATACACATTTTCAAAATGATTCACATTTAAACATTATTTATTAAATAATGATTTCGAAGGCTTTCACGGTCATTGTCATTAAATATAAAACGACTTCCGGGATTAGACCGTTTCATTATTGAGGTCGAAGAACAGTTCTTCAACCTCAATAATGGCACTTATTTACTAAATATTATGTTGCCAATCCTAATTTTAACGTAATTTATTTCTCATTTGAACGTATTTTCTACGTACCTTCACGTTGATTAGCAAAAGAATAAAGATCAGATTTAGTAATATTAGTATTTAGATATTCAATACCACCTCGCATATTTTTAGATTTTTGTCTTGTGCCAGTTTGTACTCGCTATTACGTGAATCAGGCTACGTGCCCCCTACAGCTAGCCGGCGTACCCCTAAGAGTACGCGTACCCCACTTTGAGAATTTTATTCAGTGCTTGACTTGTTTAACGAATACATTAGGTGCACTACTAAACTGTATTTAGTTAAACTACGAACTAATAAATATGCGTAATCAGTAAATGAGTATCAATCACTCAGGTTTAATTTTGAACAACGACGTTATTATCGCTCTTTGCCAATCTGTTGATGTATCTCCTTAAATTAAAACTTTATAAAATCCAGCAGCTTCTCTTCGCCGGCCTCCCTCATGCATTTGATTATCTCTGGGGTTATGTTGTTCACGACCGCTATTTTCCCAGTTTTAATTGTTTTATTGCGTCTTCTAATTCTTGGATGGTTATGTTGTTGTCGTTTTGTGTAACTGGTTTCCCTCCCTATTTGCTTCTGGTTGCATATCATTGTTGGTTTTCTCTTCTGTTATTTGTTTACTCACTCCTAGCAGTTCTTGGAAGTACTGTTTTCATCTATCCATTATGTTATCTCCCTTTGTCAACAAGGTGCCTTACTTATTTCTAATATTATTTAATATTATATTCTTTCTTTATCTTAGTTGTTTGTTTGTTCCGTATAGCAGTTTTTGGTTATCTGCAGAATTTTGTTGCAAAACTTTCCAGACTTTTTATTTCGCTTCTTTGTCAATTTTTTATGTTTGCTCTTTTATAACTTTCATACTTTTCTTCAAATTTTTAACGTATATATTTTTTCACGCTCTTTCCTTTTTTTTAGTTCATTTCATTTACTGCCCACCATGATGTTCTTCCTGTCATATTATTACCTACCTATTTTTACTACTTCCCAGGCTTTGCTGTCTCTAAAATATTGCATCCTTCATTTTCCATTCTGCTTCAATATTTAGTTTATTTTCTTCTGCTACTTATTTTCTTGTTAAATGTTCTTGGTGTTCTCTCTTTGTATTCTCTTCCTTTACCTTATGAATTTTGATTTTTTCTTTGACTTTATTCCTCATTTTCTCTAATCTCGTTTCTACATTAATTTCTGTTGTCTTTTGTACCACTTGGT
Organism: Agriotes lineatus; assembly: GCA_940337035.1. NCBI lineage: Eukaryota > Metazoa > Arthropoda > Insecta > Coleoptera > Elateridae > Agriotes > Agriotes lineatus. The sequence goes on from CALNHX010000939.1 coordinate 116,268, forward strand.
CTTTGCCAATCTCTGGCACTCTTCTAACTTCAACACGTTTCACTTTTCTCCAGTTTCCGTTATTTAGTAGAAAATAGTCTATGACTGACATTTTACTTCTACTCTGAATTTCTCTTTTGAAATTATATAATTTTCGTGCGTAAGCTTTATGTATATTATTGAATCGTTTTATATGCAGAAGTCTATTATTTTTGTTCCATTGCTGTTACGTTCTACCGCTTCCTGTTTCGTTAAATATTTTTCTATTTCTTTATTGTTCTTGCCAACTCTTCCATTAAGGTCTCCCATGATTAAGATGATTTTGCTTTTGGCTTGGATACTTATATTATTATTAAACTTATCCCCTATCCGTACCCTTTCATTTTCATTTACTTCTATTACTACATCCAATAGCCTTTGACTATCTGCTGTAGCCCGTTTTCCTTCCATTATGTTGCTGCATTTTCCAAAAAGCTTAGCTGTAGTTCTTACATTTCTCTTATTCTTTCCTCTTCCTTTCCATTTATTCCTCTTACATTCTTGTTTTCAATTTTAAGGTTTTTTGCCTGTATTTCCCTTTTCCCCATTCGTGTCCTTTTTCTTTGCATTAGTCGCCCTTTTCTGTTTTCGGCTTCCTTAATCTTTTTTTCCATATTAGCTTTAACAACTACCTTCTTCTTTTCATTACATTCAAACAGCCCTCTCTTTATTGCTATCTTCTTGTATCCCATTTTGTATGGTTTTCCTTTTGCCTATTTTCTCCCTCTCTATTTTCCCGATTTGCGCCTGTTTTCTTTTTTCTGCTAATGTCATCTCATGACCGATGCATATCTTCTTCTTATTTTTATAGTGAATAACCTTTTGTTTTTGGTCCTAGAATGCCCTATTCCATGTTCTGTATTTTCTTGCGTGTTTTTTTTTTTTAATTTGTTCCACCATCCTTTTCATCATACTTTTGACGACTTTGAAATCATACATGTTTACTCCGTTTTGCTAGTTTTGTTGTTGAATTTATGCACACTGTTTATATATATTCAATAGAGTTATACTGATATTTCAGTACGTCACTCAGATAAAAAATTATAAAGAAATGCATGAGTCTTACAATAAGTGATATATACGTAAATACGTAAAATATATAAAAATATTTTTAAAAATATAGACATGTTGCCATAAGAAAAAATGAAAACTGCGGTTTGTAAACCTTGTTTAAAAGCAAATGTTCTCTTCATTTAAAAAGCGTTATTTATTTTAGGTAAAACTTCGAATACGACAGATATTATTTTTTAGCAGCACATTGATACCTTGTAGATGTTCAAATAGTACTTCGTGGTTAAAATTGTTGGTAGGAAAACGTCGTTTGCAGTCGAGAACCTGTTTAAACAACATCAACGTGCGACCTCAACTTATTTTCATTGAAAAGTGACGGCAGGGCGACTTTGTTTTCTGTTCGTTCTCAGAACATGGTAGGTAGTACCATGAAGCAGCAAAGGCATGTAGCTATACGACTATTAATAAATCACACTGTATGTAGGTTATCACTAAAATGCAGAAAGTTAATAAGTAGAAAGGTGGATTTAAAGTCTTAGAGTTACACTTTTTTCAAATGTGTTGTATATAAAAAAGCTTAATTAACCGTTGGCATGGTAAAACAAATAACGTTGCTATGTTACCTAACGACATATACGAGAGATTTTCCTTACTACGAACACGGCAGACGATATGTCGAATTTACAAATGCCGAGAATTTGACTTTGACAGTTCGCGTATTTTGTCAGTAGATAATCTCTGCTGTCATTTCTATCTTAAAATCGATAACTACGAAGCAACGGATAAGTGAAAATTGTAAAATGGTATTATCAGGGTCCAACGGTCCGGGAAATTCAAAATTTGTTCACAACATTTGAAAATAGGCGTTCTTCGTCGTTATCAACGTTACATGGAGTTATTTCAAATTTTGGAAACTTTGGATGTGTTTCTCCCCAAAAACACAAAAGGCTTACTGCCTAATGTTCCCAATGAAGACAGGAATATAAAATAGGTTTGTATTACCGCTAAAGACTTTATCCAGATTATTCATTTAAATAAATTGAAGAACTGGTAGATTTAGCTGCGATATACTTCCTGTTGGCGTATTCAGAAGTATGGAATTTTGTGAAGCTGTGACAGAAATGCCTAAAACCTCCTCCGGAAAATTGTTTTCACTACAACTAACGATTTGAAGAACTGCGTTTAAAAGTTAAAAGGGTTGTTCAGAGTACTAGCACTAATACGTCGGCTAATGTGCAGAGAAGTTTCTATGATCGCTTAGGATATTGTTTAGCGCAACACGAGCTAATTTAAACTTCTTGAATTTTGTTGTTTGAAATAAAAATAGTTTTATTTTTTTTGCATATTTTTTTACTATGAGTTAGTTTGTTCAGAAGAAATTATTTCATTCTTCAGAATGCGTTTTACTTTGTGAACTAGTAAAAGAAGGTTACTCTACTGCTAATCTCTAAAAATCCTGTTTTTCAACCCTGACTTTATCACCTGAATTAATCACAGAATAACACAGTACCCCATACATTCTATCTGTGATATAATAATTAATTAAAAAAATTACACTAGGCGTGGATGCCTCATCTCCGTTGAACAACTACTTAAACAATCAACGCAGACGACCCGTGGATTAATATCAGAGTACCTTAGATCGACTGTCCATCGGCCTTGGCGTCTTTTTAGGCAATCGTAAATTCGCCTTGATTTACTCGTGTTCGCAGTTCATGAATTTTCACTGTAGTTGATCCTTTGAAATTTTTAACATTGCCTTTTTCCTATGTCGCACAATTCCGTTTACACTCTGGTAAGGATGTGGATTGTGGAAGTACTGAACACACAGACAAGGAAAATTCCAAGAGCACGTGTTAAAGGGTAATCGTACACCAATGCAGTAAAACAATAGCAAACGATTATTTAAAGCTTATTTCATTCATAAGAAATTAAACCAGCCAAGAACGAGGATATTGTGGACGGGACACGGTTTTACAGCAATTAAAGTTAGAATGTAATTTTCCAGCTTCTCTCAGCAACTAGACAGGAATTTCCTTTTAATAGAAATTTAAATTGACTTTTCACTGAATAGTTTTTAGTTGTACAGTTTCTTTAGTGCACTCATGAAATAATATGTATTGCTGTGGTGTAATAGCTTTCATTTAATTTTTATTTGAATTAATTCTTATTCTTTAGGGTATTATTTAAAATTTTGATTTCAATCTTACCTTTTGTCCACAGTCTTTAGCATGTAATTGTAATAACCTTAGTTATTCGATTCTGTCTCAAGGTTACTATTAAAATCAGATTAAGACATAAACAATGAATAACTGAATAACTATAATGCAAGATATAGGACAATTGTACTTATTAAGCAATTAATATCTGCCTTTATCATATGGTTAACACATTTGTTAATAATATTTGATAAATACTTAATTTCAGTTAAATCAATTTTAGATTAATATTGCTGTTTGTTTACAAATTTTATTATTATCTAATTTATGATTCAATTGAATTACATTTTTAATAACTCTGTAAGTAGCAGATATATTTTATATTACTACTTTCCTTCTATATGTGTCTTGTTTTAAGTTGAAAGTTAATTGTCTCACTTTGTAAACTTGTATCTTCGAGCTCTTTATCTTCTAAAATCTTCTATTTGCCAGATCTCTGCTACAGCTATTCTCCTTGTGGTTGGCAGCACATCCTTGTGTAGTAATAACCGATGCACTCACTAAGTTTTTAATTTTGCACTAAATATTGTCTATCACACTCTTGGTGTATGACAATATAAACGGGTACATACATTAACGTCTAAAATAGATTATTAACTGCAATTTCTATTGGGACGTGTGTCAATTCAATTTATATTTTTATACAACCCATTTGTTCTGTTTACTTTCAAACTACCCGCCAAAACCAATGGTTATCAAACAAATGATAATACAGTTTTCTTTTATTGTTTGTTATGACTTTTCTAATTGTCATAAATCATATGTTTAGGTCAATAGTTTTACATTGTGTATTTTTCAAGTACATGACCAAATATGTAAGAATTAAACTTTATATTACATTTTGTAATAATAATTACTTCTTTCAGATAAGTCTTGCAATTGCAATAAAAACTGGACTATTTACAAATAAATTGCAAATACCGTTGTAAGAAACCAAAATTCCAATGCTAAAACTCCTTTTAATACATTATTTTAAGCTGCTTTATTATTGTGTAGTTATTAGATGTTTTATCATTAATGATCATATCAATATAATACTTGAACTTTGAATAAATATAACTATTTAAACCCAAGATTGTTGCTGTAACTATTCGTATCAGAAAGTAACTCCACAAGTGCTCATGATTTTAACTTTAAAACTGACACTTGTAGTTACTACGCAACAGGCATTCATTGATAATTGTTTAATTCGAAGTTCTCGTTATAACTACAAATTATCTGTACCGTCTACAGTAATTAATTTATGAATTAAGTTTGTCCTCTGTGAAGTGTTTTCAAGGCACTAAGATCCCAACATTACGTAGTTACATTCAACTTAGTATTTCACTCGTACTAACCGTAAGTAAGTATAATAGTTATTTGTTTTTCTGATACAGCATTTCATTTCTTTCTATTTACTAATTATGCATATTGCTATGAACACATTTTAAGCCTTAATGAGCATAACAGCAATTAATAATATTTGAAGCATATCAAATAATATTTTACAAAATGTTACAGAAATGTGCTAGTTTAATTTTTGCAAATTGTATAAAATAACATTGGCCTCGATAATAATTTGTAATACAGTATTAAAATTGTGTTAGCTTTGATTTGAACAACAAAATGTAATCATAGCAGGCTTGGAAGTAATGTAAAACAATGTAAGATCGAAGATAAACAATTTGGGGAAAGGAAGTCAAACTGTGAAGTAGTGTTAATTTTGTCTGCCCCGATACCCTTTTCCCAATTCAGTGTGTTTGAAATTAGTTCTATATCCTTTGGGTAAGTATATAAAAAGTGTTTAATTTGTGCACTTAGTGGTAGCTGGTTTTTCCGAGATTGTGTACGAGGTTCTAGCAGTGTAATTGGAGCTTTGTGAACTAGAAGTAGGCTCCGACTTTCGTGAAAAGCAGTTGTAGCCCTAGGTGCAAGACAACTGCTGAATTGGAGGCATTTCTGGAGCGGTCAAGCTACTGGAGTCATTCTGGAAGTCATCAGCGGCTTGTATCTGCAGCTCAACGGAGAAAGAGGGGCTCAGGCGTAGTGGGACTTGCTGGGGGCTAGAGTTAAGTCCTAGTTTCCATTGGAAAAGCGACAGAAAGGTTAAGAACGTTTATCTAAATGATTGAATTTTGTTATTTCCAAGTGGAGTCGGTTTTTGTAAATTTCTGCCAGAAGCATTATTTGAGTGTCTTTTGTTTGTGACATGTTTTCACTTATTACTATTTATATCACCTAGGAAACGCTTTAATTACGTAATCATTGTCGAATAATAGCGAATTTGTTTTGCGAAATTGTGAGGTTGCATCGCCATATTTGAAATTGGCTCCCATTCGTATTGTAGCGATCTCGGTGATTAAATGAGCATTGTTCAAAACGTTTACAATTAATTTATTGAAAAAACACCACAATATTTAAGTTGATAGCAAATGTATTTCCAATAATTTATACTAAATGAAGATAATACTTGCTAGGATAAAGAAATTCAAGCCAATGCGGCTATCATAGTCCTTTATTTAAATAAATAACAGCCACAACAATATATAGGGGTTGAATATTAGAATAATTACTATCCCTTTTTGAAAACGTACTTTGCCGCTACAAAATAAAAAATAAATATTTTGTTGAAAATTCTAAAACAAGAATGTTAAACTTCTCGACACTGATATAACGCCCTCCTTATTTTAAATATCTGCAACTAAACAACATCATTATAACTTTTAATTGCCCCAGTTGAATCTTGTAGTTTCATTCATTCTTAACTCAGCCCATCTGCTGAAGTTTTGATATCGATAGTGACTCTCTAAATGGCAAATGTAAATTTTTATCACGGAGGATACATAAATACGTTATTCCTAAAGACAAATTTAGAAACGAAAACTAATGAAAACAAAATTGTATCACTCATCTTTGTATGTCGGTTAATCAAACATTTCCTGAAAAAGTGGGAACCAAGCCAGCGCCGGTGGATTCTAGCCAACGGGAAGTACGCAATGAGTGGTTTGATGGAGAACAAATGTCAATAAAGTTGCTTTGCTACGTAAGTAATAAGGAAAATACAATCTTAGCCATGAGACGCGGGAATTTGAAGGATATAGAACGGGAAAGAGCTCCAGTATTTCTTTAAAATATAATTTTTTAGTTATTTGAGTGTCTATTTTGATACCACGTCTACTGCATTGTTTCCAATCTTAGAAAATGTCGAGATACAGCACAAAGGTGTGACTTCAAACTTTGACGGTATTTTTAATTAATTTATGCATGCATAGCACATACAGTATGATAACATGGTGCAACTCTAAGTGTAATAATGCTATCAGACAGATGATACCTAAATAACTGTAACTGATAGCGTTTTCAATCAGATATAATTCAAGAATACTCGTCCAAGGTCATAAACTAGTATCAGCAATTTATATGTGAATTATTACATTGAACTATTCGAGATTGAAATTAAATAAGTTGCTTCAACAGTTACAATAACCGAAACCACAAAGATTCTGACGATGACAGCGAATAGATATATAATTGTTCAGTCTAGGTTTATCGTGAGTTTCATGAGTCGAGTGCGAGCAGTGTGAAACAGTGCAGATACAATACATATACTCAGCTATCGATGCGATACGTTTGAACTTTCAAGCTGTTTATAGCTTTACCTCATCTGCGAGTACAACTCAAGTGTTTAGTTACACATCAAGAACACCAGGAACGCCTAAAATATACCAGTTAATGAGACCAAAATACAAAATCAAGCTCAAAATAAGCACAAGTTACATGAATTATTTATCACCACCTGCTAATGAGGTGTAAACACGATATGTACGGTCACCCAATAGCTATTTAAGTAACAAGGAATATAAGAACCTATTAACATTTGAGGTAAGCAAGTACAAGCCAAGGCAAAGCTGCGGCTTGTTGCCTGCCGAAAATGTTAATAGGCGATATATTCCGAGTTATCTTATTATATTTTTCCGGCTGCTTATCGAAATTTTCCTAGATTTTTGAAAAAATTGTTTAGTTTGTCACCTGTCACCAGGATTAATTTTCGTGAGTCGTGTTACCTGTGAGTGTCACATGTCGCATAAACACTTGCAATTATAAACTAAACGTCTAAGTCTGCATCTTGCTTTGCTAATTTTATTATCCTAGGAGCTTAATAATAATATTAAGTTCCGTTGTCAACGGAAAGTATGCAGAACAATTTCCTGCTAGAAACGTACCGAATCGAAGAACCTTTTTGGCAGAACAGAGATTACGAGAAAATGGTTCGCTTAAAATAACGAACGCAGATGGAGGGCGTCATAGATAAGCGCACGAACGGTAGAAGTTGAGGAACAAGTTTTGGAAACCGTTTTTCATGAGCCTACAATTAGTTCACGCAGATTTGCATCAAGAACTAATATTTCCCATGCAAGTGCGTTTAGAGTTTTAAAAGAACAGTAACTGCATCCTTACCACTTTAGGCAAGTGCAACATTTACTACCAGAGGATATGTCATCAAGAGTCGAGTTTTGTGAATTACTGCTTGAACGGAAAGCTATTGATCCAAATTGTTTCAATAAACTCTTATTTACGGACGAAGGAACGTTTACAAGGGCGGGCGTTTTTAATTATCATAACTCGCATTTCTGGGCTGAAGAAAATCCAAGAGTTACTAGAGTGTCTCACTATCAACATGATTTTAAAATAAATGTTTGGGCAGCTACTTTAGGAAATGAATTCGTAGAGTTTCACATGTTTCTTGGTACCTTAAACGGAGATATGTATTTCGTTTTTTTTTTTAGAAAACGATCTATTTCAAATATTGGAAAATGTACCCTTACATCTTAGAAGAGACATGTTCTTTATGCATGATGGTGCACCTCCACATTTTAGTAGAAGAGTGCGACAGTGGTTAAATATTAATTTTCCAAACAAATGGATCGGGCGTGGCGCAGATCCACCAATTCACTGGCCAGCCAGGGATCCCGATATGAATCCACTCGACTTCAGTATTTGGGGATATCTTAAAGCAAGAGTGTAATTTATGTATTGAAGAAAACGGGGGACGTTTTGAGCATCTATTGTGATTTATTAATTTTAATAGTTTATTAAAGAAAGAAATCCCTCCTGACATTAACAACGTGAATGTGTTAAATAAAGGCTTTATCGATCCTATACCTAAATTACAAGCAAATAATGAACATCTAAGGAACTTTTACCTCACACACTGTTAAAAGTTTACTGAAATTCAAACCGGTAAACGAGACTGATATTTTAAAGATAATTCTTTCCATCAAAACAACAGCAAGCGGAGGAGACGGTATTACAATTTCTGTTATTAAATATTGTATCCCATAATCGTTACCGTACATAACGTATGTTGTTAATTATTGTTTCGTATTCGGTATTTCCAAGTGAGTGGAAAAAGCTATTATTACTCCCTTGCCCAAAACATCTTCAGTAAAAGAAATAAAAGATTTGCGACCAATAAGCATATTACCGGTTCTATCAAAAATTATTGAGAAAGTGATCGAGCAGCAACTTCGTTCACATTTAGAAAGTAATCAGATTATACCAATTAACCAGTCAGGCTACAAGAAGAGACATAGCTGTAGTACTGCACTCTTGCATATAACTGATGACATCATTTCAGCTACAGACCAAGGCAAAATAACACTTCTTATTCTGTTAGACTACTCCAAAGCTTTCGATACAATTGATCACAGTGTATTGTTGTCTCTTTTACGCTGTATAGGATTGGGTCCAGATGCAATCATACTCATAGCTAATTATCTTTCCGATAGATATCAAGCTGTTCGAGTAGGTGGTGGTCTGTCGGAATTTTTAAAGATTGTCTCAGGAGTACCACAAGGTTCTATTCTCGGGCCCATTCGGTTCAGCATTTATATTTCTAATTTTCCACTAGTGTTAAGTAACTGCCAATCACATTTTTATGCCGACGATTCTCAGTTATATTTTTCATTTTAGCCGCATGATGTCATTAATCTTCACTAAGAACTACAGCATGTAAGAGATGCAAGGTCAGCAAATACAAAATTATTTTTTTCAGTTACTGCTACTCGAGGGTTAAGTGGTAGAGCGGGCTATAGCCCGAACTTCGCCCTCTTATGCATTACAATTGTCAATATATCTTTTATTTTAATTATATTAAAGGGAATTTTTATTATTATTATTATTGTTATTAGTATTAGTTATTAAGTTTTCTTCGTTTATAAATAATCCTAAATTTGTTTCAGTTTATGTTGTTTAAATATTATGACAATTTCAAAAGTTTGAAAAACACGTCAACATTCAACTGCAAATTACACGAAAACGGTAAACTTTAAAACATTTTAACAAGAATGCCTTTTTTATGTAAGATAAATCAAGCTTTGCGATTTTTGATAAATGTATTAAATAAAACCACGGCCAAAAAGGATACAGTAATTGAACCATTCCATCCCCATTGTAAATTACGCCCCTGGATAAAATATGGAGATTCTAACAAATTAGTAATATTTCTCATAAAAAACTACGCCCCTGTGCCAATTTCATTAAGTTTTCTGAAACAGTTTTGAAGAAAATGCCAAAAAATCATTTTTGACAGTTTTCTTCTAGGGGCTGTAGCTCCTTGGAAGTGCATTTTCGGAAATAGTTTTATAGAATAAACTACACTTATTTTTTGATGTACTATACGTCCTAGAAATTTTGCCAGACATTTTTTAAACACCTTGTATATTTCTAAATACTAAGACAATTTCTTTATTTGGTGATAATGATATTTATCATCATTGTCGGCATAATCCAGGATACCATTGATGGTGAGCTACTTATTGATGTGGCCAATATATTTCACTTAGTCTAAGAATTGAAATTTTCATCCTAAAGGTTTCGTTGGCAACGTCATGTATTTCTATTTGGTATATGCTGTATACACTCCAAAATGCTATTTTTAATTTATTGTAAGTATTTAATGGGGAGATTCTAAACACCGTTTCTCAACTTAAGGGGTGTTTCGAGCTGTATAAGATTGTTTTGGGAAATAATAGATTGGTAGTTTCTCGTAACTATTAAAGTTTGTTTCTATGTCTAGTCCGTTTAGAGATTTTCCCATCTGCACTAGCTCGATAGCGGTGTGTTGTCAGGCCAATTAATTCGCGATATTTAATTTCTCTTACACCACCCATATCTGCAACGCATTCCCCTATCCGCCATCTGGGGACGCGCCCTCATGCGGTTACAGTGATAGCGATGCTTGACCTAGTGTGCTTGCCAAGCAGAAACACAGATACATGACGGGCGGATATCTTTCCGCTGTAGTTCAAATATATCTTTTAAGAACAAAAGTACCCTTCTTGAAGTTGGATATTCTGAATTTACGCTATTATTCCGTTACTTAGTACTATAGGTAACCGGGGCTAGTATTGCTCATCTATTTATTTAAAAAATTATTTATAATATTACTCCGTTAACTTACAGTACAGCAGTATGTAATAGAAACTTCTATAGTTTTTTGCTGCTTTAGAAAACCGAGACAAAATTACCAAATATTCTTTGTGCCCCTAACCTCTATCGTTACCCCCGCAACTACTTCTCATTACTTCAGAGGGCTGAGGCGTCACTTAAGCTAACCTTACCGAAGCAGAACCTGGAAAGCCCGACCTCGGAGTAAAATCAGCTATTAAATGTTAAGTAAAAGCTATATTATTAAAACTGATTAGAAGAAAAAAGCTGAACAAAGATGATTGCCAGATTAAATTCTTATAAGGCATTTATGAAGCCGTGAATCAATATTTTACTTAAATTTGGTTCAGGTTTTGATAATACGTTACTTTCTAGTCACTAATAGTGACACTAATTCTTAACGTGACGATCCAAGCAAATGTGATCCGAATCTAAAGAATTAAAAAAAAGGTAATGTCTATATTAACGAGATATTGTAATAACTTCTTTCATAAAATTACGACCAAATTTATTAAATATTTCCAAACAATTTCCTCCTTTATTCAAGCTTTTCCACATTGTATGTAATAATCGTCGACGTTTGTGTTCCTGTATTAGGCGCTTTTTTGCCGGTTTCGGCTTGAATTTGTCACTTTATTGTAGATAGGTATTCCTAGGTTTAGTTTTTTCTTAAGGGTGTTTTCTAATCAAAATTACTTTTCTAACCCATTACCTACTACTGCTATCTTATTAATGTTTCGATACCGAGCCCACGCGTCCTAAATGTGTAGCTTTAGAACGCTCTTTATTTGAAACAATGTAGCACATTCGCATAGCATCCATTTGCAGCTCGACTTGCACGTATGGATATCACCATATAATAAAATGTATGACACATTTTGTTCTGATTCGTTACATGAATGTTAATTCGCTACTTAGCCGGACTGTGTGTGATGGTGTATCTGATAGAGGCACGCACGGCGGCGTTCCCATGCAGTAAAGCAGCGATTCGGCGGTGTTTCACGGCTCGTAGTTGATCCTGATGGATATCAGGAATTGTGTCAACTCGCCAACGCAATATTTTACGTTTTATTACTCCTATTTCCATTTCACTCGAGCTTTAACTTCTTTTTTATTTCTGAGAACGTATTTATATTAGCAGATGTGTACAAGTACTTGCAATAAGTACAAAGTGCTTCATTTAGCAAGCTGAAATAATTTCCTTATTTTGGACGCAGTAACTAGGGAAACACTTTATTAACGGCGAGCGTTGTATTTAAAGAATCAGAAATCTATCACAGTTTAACAGGTATGGACAGTAAATCGGAATATTAATTCCCTGTTTTAAACATTTTTAATACTGAATTTTTTTGAAGAAATGGAGCATGTTTTGGAAGTATCTTAAAAATGTAATATTTTCCATAAAATGCTTGGACTTCAAAAATCATTCCGACGTATTTGTTTTATGCAAACAGTAGCTACTAAGAATATATATATTTGAAAAAATATGTTCTTGTCTTACTGTAATATAGTATTGATTGTTGCACTTTAATAACAGCATAAGACAAGAAATGCGTGTTAAAAATCAGGACTTTGTGGATGAAAAACAACATTTTTATTAACAACTCCAAGTATTGGATTCACCCCAAACATTCTAAATTGAGTTTTCAACAGACTTTCACCTTTTAGAGTCTCCTGAACCCAAAAAACATATTTTTGTTCATTGTTCTGTTTGTGTGTCTGTCTGTCTGTGTGCCTGTGAACTGAATATCTCAAAAACGAAAAGAGGCATGGCGTTGAAACTTCATATATAAGTTTTATGTACTATCTAGATGCGACAGCAAGGTTTTCAAGATAATCTCATAAATGGAAGTATGGTGTTTACTCTTGTGATTTTTCAGTTTTTTTCTGTTTTTCAAAAACGGCTCTAACGATTTTTTCAAAATTTACATTTTTCATGTGTATTGATGTGAGAGAGGTGATTTTCCAGTTGATTACCTTTAAAATGGGTTTCGTTTTTTTTTTTTCATAGATATTTTTATTAACTCCTATTTTAAATAGAACACCCGGTATATTATTACATTTTTTAAATCAACTTAACATTTTAGAGAAAATTTGTCTCTTAAACTAACGCTATATTTTGTACGGTTTTTGTAGAATTTCTAATTTTTGAAAATTGTTAAATGCTTAAATTTAAAAATCAAATTTTTGGCTAATTATAAGATGACTGTAAAAGGAAGTTGTGTGCGTGTACGCACCTTATTTTTAGTAATCCAGTACCTTTTTGTAGATTGAGTATAATTTTTAAATGGTTAGATACTGCATATGTATCACTGGATACTAATTAATTCCATTTGTAATTTTTCGCCTCAACCTGCTTTGGACCTCGACAATTTTTACAAATTTACAAGTAATCAGTAGTAGACAATAAGTGACCGCGTAACTACCCGGTCAGGATTGTGTAGAACCACAGTATATTCTAGTGAATATACTGTGGTAGAACTGCCAAGCTTGAGCGCGATTTCGAATCTCAGTTCCGGTTTTTTCAAGTTATCGACAGATGCAGATGCAAGTTTATATTTTTTGTTACCTTTAAATCTGAAATACCTAATTTGGTGTTCTTTATTCCATCAGCGCTCCGTTAATTATATTTATATAATCTCCTACTCGTTCTTAAACAAACTTTGATCCGTTTACGTTTTGCAACAATACAATTTCGTCTCCTTTCAACAAGTCGTCACACATATGGCGCGATCATGTGTATAACATAATATGATAGCTGCCATACCATTTTGTTTTAAATTACGCTTGATAACTTCTTGAATTCACTATAGTTCGATGCATCCGTACAAATGTAACACCGAAGTTCAAATTCTATAACTACTTAAAAGCATTGTATACATATTTTGGAGCAGAAAATATTGACATTTCTTGATTATTGGTGATTCAAACGGAGATGGCAATTTCTGGTATATTACAATTTTTTATTCTAATCTATTAGTTCATGTCTACAAAAAACTAATGCAACAAATGTACCAACTCGTTGGATTAGTAATTAATGAATACTTAACTCTGATATAGCTTTGCTTAACCCATCACGATCTTGTGTAATAGTTGCAAAACTAATATCGTTATAGTTAAATTCTGGTTAAAAAATGTAAAGAATTCAGTGTTAAGCAAGTGTATAATTTAATAATAAGAAGCGAGCTATCAATAAAGGATTGAAAGAATTTAAAATATCAAAAAAATTGATTAAACTATTGAAGATGTGTCTATCAGAGTCTAAAGAATAGGTAAGAATCCAAAACTAAATCTGGGAAAAATTCAATTTTACGCTAGCGATACGAAGATTTCCAAACAATCCAGAAGCTACAACTTTAAATATACAGTATCAGTTACTGGCATGTGCCGATGATATAGACCTTATCAGCAGAGGAAAGAATGACTTAAAACAAATTTATAAATATCGGAAAGAAGCTGTGGCAGTGTCAGCACTGTTAATAATTGTCCGAAAATACTAAATATATGATAACCACCAGAAATAGCCAGAAACGAGGCGTTGTTACAAATATAGATATAAAGGAGCAGTATTTTGAAAAAGTGGACAGATTTAAGTATTTGTGGTCGGTGATTACGGGAAAAATAAAACGTCAAAGGATGTGAATGTAGTGTAATGCAGGGTAATAAATGTTTCTACGCGCTACAAAATCTACTAAAGTCAAAAACCATCCATAAATTTAACTATAAAAGTTTATAAAACTATCATCAAACCAGCAGAGACATATGGAAAATACACGGTGTAGTAAAAAGTCGCTAATGATAAATAGAGAAGGAAATAAACCACAAGGAACACCAAGCATTAGGTGGTCAGACAGTATGGAAAGAAAGTTGCAGAAGCTCCGGATTAAGAATTGGAAGAAGAAAGAAGTGGACAGAAATTGTTAGAGAAGCATAGAAAAATCTACAAAGTGATGTGTATAGTCGAGTACAACTCATTGAGCGTAACCGTTCAGTAAATGAAAAGGACAGGAAAGTTTCTGCTGTCAGCGACCAGTAGGGATGGAGGAGCGGACCGCCACCACCGACCATAAAATATAGGCTTCGAAACCTGAGACGGAAACTAAAACCCTTCAAATTCTATCACAAGCCCAGGAGCAGGTGTGTAAAATGTATTAACTTAATTTAGATTTCTAAAAACGTCAACATGGAAAAAGGATTTATTGATTCAAGACTAGAACACCATTATTAAGAAATTATCAAAACAAGAAAATGTGTATTTGTTGTTCTGGAAGAGAAGAAATTAATAGAAATTACCATCAAAACAATGTTGTCTAGAAACAGCATTAGTTACAATCTGTTCATAGTTTTATCATAACAATTTGAATACATGGGAAATAATCGTAGAAAATTGAATTTTCAGCTAAAACCTATTTTAGTGGATATTATTGACTTACATGGATAAGTTGACTTTGAGGTATGTAAAACTTAAGAATAATAATAAGTCTGCCTCATAATAACGTTTAAAACTCAGCTAGTCATGCACAACTCAATAAATCCAACAGACAAACTAAGAAATCAACCGTTTAGATAACCAACATTAATATATAAAGACACTTCTATTTATATTTTGCTACACTGAGTATAAATGAGAAACTATATGATATAACACTATTGAAAGCAATTTACCAAACACTAAGAGAAAGTATGCAAATAAAATAATAGAAAATGAAAGTTTTAATGCTGTTAGAAGTATAGTTTAGAATAAAAACAAAACATTTTGGAAAAGAAATTGGAGAGACCAAGGTGGTAAGATCAAAGTATGAAGTCCTAGAAGATGATACATAAATGCATAGGAATACAACTTTAGAATATTTTCTACATTAAGAAGCTCCTAATTTTGTAAGTAGTTTTAAATTTGTACGCTGTTCGGGATATCATACAACACGGTGGCGATGCTCTCTCTGAAAGTATATTCTTCTTGTTATTTCAAGGAGTTAGATTAACCACTTCTCCTAACCATTATTGTCCTCATACCGCCACTCCATCTACTTTTGGAGCGTCCAACCTTTCCGTTTCCGGTTTTCGGTTTTCACTCTAATACCAAATCTCTCATCTTTTCTCCTCTTTATGTGGCCTGTCCTTAACCTTTTCACTTTGCTTATACTTGCTGCTATATCTATTACTACGGTCTGTGTTTTCACCCACTTCCGTGGGATTCGTCTTACGACTTCGGCTTACAGCGTCCCATAGCTCTTTGGGCTTTCCTTACTAAATACTACAGTTTCTTAGCGGTAGGTATAATGAGCAATTGCATGTATTAAAGACATTTGCTTCTTGTTTTTTTGAGTATTTATTTGATTGGAAGATGAAAAGAAGTTTTCGAAAGCCAACCCAGTTAAACTTCTTTGTCTGCTTGCTTCAGCTTTTTGATCTTCGTAGCTTTATGTTATGAGAGAAGTATGTATAAGGATTCGCTTGCTCGATTTCTTCCACCAAGTCTAAGTAATTATCTCAAGTCTGCATTTTCGTTGCGCCCTTTGTGAATAGTAAAATGTCATGTACGAATCTTAAATTAGTAAGCTGTTTCTTATTAATATTTAAACCATTATAGGTCCTGCTCTAGTTTTTGTATGCTTTCTCCAAAGCTACAATTTCAGAGAGATTGTATCTCCTTATCATTTCTTTAGCAATCTGAACTTTATTTGCACCATCGCTGTTTTCTTTTCTTGTTCCATTACGTTGTTATACAGCGGTGGGCAAAGTATGGAAACACCTAATATTCTCTATACTTTTGAAGAGCTTTCTATCAAACTTAATATATTTTATTTTAAGTAAAATGCTCAAAATTGTATTATGACTTCCGGTTTAACCGGAAGTTGGACATACCTTAACATTTTTAAATACAACACCCTGTATATTTTTTATTATTCGGGTAGAGAATTTGATTGTGAATTCAAAAATATGTGGTTTCGTATATTTATTGAGTTTTCTATCAATACGTACATACTTCAACATTGATCAATCGCAATGGCCTTGCAGAACAAAAATAGAGCATGATAAAGAACAATAGTTTCTGTCAACTAATGCAGTTTAGATTTTGTACAATTAGTTTACGTTCAAAATGGCCCTGACTCATGAATTTCGTTGTTATTCTCACAATTTAAATTTTTAATGCAGAGTAGTTAATAATTTATCTTTTAATATTTTGATATAAACGCTTAAAATATATACAACTGTACGTTTTTAAATTCAAAATAAAATTATCTAACCGAACACTGAAAAATATGCAGAGTGTTCCATTTAGAAGTTCGCACTCGAAAACTAAATACGGCTCTGACTCCAGTAGCTGAAATCAGCTGAAGTGATATGTCAACAAGGCAATGCCAGCGTTTGACCTGGCGCGCTGAATCTGCAGGGCGCTCGTTGAGGCCATTGCGTAATTTGCTGCAATTCCTACGTAAATCGCTATTATGGTTCGATTCTCAGTTTCAAGTGAATTTTCCTAAACCTTGTTGCAATAAAGTTCAGCTTGGAGCCTTTGGTAGTTGCTACCACAGGCTTCTGGTGTTCTCAAGTCGGTTACCTTCATTGAAGCTCAAATGGCAGCTGGGATAGCAGCTTATGGCTATAAACTGCTATATCACGGAGAGGCTTTCCCAAACTGGCACTCATAATACTTCGCGTGGCGTCCCTTTTGCTTCGGGTGATACGCACAACTCATATAGTGCTCCCCGCTGCCTACAACGCTCTAAGTTGTACCAAACCGTTACGTCACTCCGAAGCCTGCAGTTTTAATAATAGCACCTGGGATCAGCATTTAGCTAGCTTGCACTTCACTATTCGAATGCGCAGAATATTGGTTGCAAGTTTTAAATACACAATACGTTTTAATCTAATCACTACAATGTAAGAAATACAGTTTAGTTTTATTCCTAGCAAAATAGTGGTTAAATACCAAGGTAATTATTAAATGTCAAGGTGACACGACCTCGGGCGTTACAGGTTGTTTTCAGGCTTATTAACTAAGAGTACCTTATTTTTGCGTTTTTTAGTTACCCTTCAGATAGTAACCTAATATTTAAAAAAAATGTGACAGATAACAAAGTTAAAGCTAAAAAAGATTTTTATGATAGGTAAAGTGCTTCTTGCAGTCAGGCCGAGTTTACAATTTTTTTCATTACTGCACTACATAGGAGCAAGTATGGGCACAAAAGTTGAAATACACATCTTTACATTTGCGGAAATTGAAATAAAAAGTCAAAAATAAACAATTGAACTTCAAGGCCCTATGAGTTTTTATTGAAGAGACTTTATACTATTAAGCGGTTTATTATAGCCTAGGGAATATATGACTAATTGGTGTCCCATTCTTTTTGAGACACCCTCTATATGTAATATTCAATGGTATATTGTATTCATTACTCTTCTCAGTGGCGATATCTAAAATTTATAAATGGTAGTTTGTTTCACAGCCCTTCCCCCTTAATTGTGTTGCTTAGTTTGATATGAGTCAAGTTTTGCAGACAATATGTTGGTCTTTTTGTATGTTAGGACCATCCGTGCAATATTCCATTCATCAACGATTTTAATTTCATGCAGATATTTGTTATAAAGCGTTTCAATAATTTTTAATAATTTTTTGCCTCCTTTCTTTATTTTTACTTCCTTCGTATTTCAGACGAAAAAATCTTAATCTGAATACTTTTATATATCATTCATGATTTCTACCAAATTTTTCTATTATACGCCCTTTTATCAGTTCCTACTGTTCTTCGAGTTAGTATGCTTTAGCGATTTCCTTTAGGGGTTGTATTTCTTTGGTTGCTTTTGCCATTATATCTTTAATGTGTGTATGATAGTTTTGTTATTCGTTTATTTCCCTTAACGCATTTGTTTGCTTTTTTTGTAGGTACACTCTGTATTTTGTGATGGTATTATCCTTTGTAAAGGACACATTCTATAAGAAAAAATCTGTAGAGGACTTTAGTCAGAACTTCCCTCGCAAGTGGAAGTTGTGACACATTTTAGAAATCAAAGAAAACTAGGGGTAAAAATATCTTCACATTCATAATAATACTGAAACAATAAAAGAAAACACTTGGTAATGCGAATTAAATCAATTTTCAAAACAGTACTGACTGGGAGATTCAAACTTCAGCGACTGCGAATGCAATTTCAACGCTTGGCAGTGGACTGCAAGCAAACCGCCAGTTCGCTGCATTCGGCCACGCATCTGTGAGATGCGGCTGCCATAAACAGAACACTATTATCGTTGACATTTACCCTGTATCTGTTGGGTGCCATTTTCGTTAAGGGCAAAGCCTGAGTTATGTGCAATGTAGGTATGTACTACTTTTATCTATTTCCCAGTTCAAACAAACATTTAAAGAAAAACTATTTTTATGGCGGAGGGAAGTACAAAGCACAAAAACTGGACATGAGGAATGGCAACGGAATGGCAGAAAGCGAACAATAAATATCAAAAGTGTCTGTCCTAAACTCCTTTACTACTATTAGTGATCACAAGCTAATCAGTGTTAAAATTAATATTAATATAAAGCTAGAAATAAAGAAACTATTTAAAAATGACAGTACTATCATCTCCTGTATGACTAAAAATAATTTTATTTTTAATTCTGCATTTAACCTGAATTTTTGCAATCTTATTGGAATGAAGGAACAAAACATTTTTTATTATAAAATATTAAATAGAAAGTAAAGCATATATTTCCTGTTAAATATAAGATACTTGACACGCTTAAAACATGTTCATATAAAGCATTGGAATATTTGTTTACAACATAGTTTAACAAACTTAAATTAGCTTATACAATAATTTATGTACTTATTTAGTTTTTTTTTGTAATGAATCAGGGTTAAACAGCTGTGTTATATGATTATTTTTAAAGTTTTGTTAGTTCTAGCGTTTTTCAAAATCGTTAGACATGTTCTTTTGAAAATCACTGTCTGGTATAATATGTCACTGGTTAGGTTAACTCCAGTTTAAATCCAAAGGCGCCCGGTAATCAATGGCCTTCTGGCATCTACTTTCCAAATTCCTGCTTTTATATCAAATCATAAAAAATCAAATTCCGCGTTATTTTTAATTGGGCGCACACAAAACAATAAACTGAATGTCTAGCGTTGCTTCGTGCTATAACAATAATTTACGTCCAATTATTTTAAGCAACCGGGCTTTAAAATTGTCACAATAAACAAAGAGTGGAAATGTCGCCGGAATTTTTATTAGTGAAATATTCGTCCAGATATTCTCCTATAAAACATATCGATATAACAATCTCAGTTTTTGGCTCTGATAATTACTTTCCAGAGTTATATCGGGCTAGACCGAAATTTTTGTACAAAGATTTTTTGTGATAAAGCACGTGGAGCATTAAAGACGGAATCTTAGAAGGCTGCTTAAATGGCGCACTAAATTCTTATCTGTAAGACCTGCCGCTGTTAAAAGCATAACATGATACGTAAGCAGAGTGGGCTTAATAAAATTTAATAACTTTCCCCTTTAGCTACGGTTATCTTGCGTTCCGTCACTTTTTAACTAATCGATGGCTGTTTTGCTATTTTATAGCTCGCCGCTTTGTTTCACCGAATAAAATTCGGGCTAACAATTTACCTTTACTGCTGCGGTAGAGATACTAAAGTAATTCACAATAATTTGTATTTTTAGTAGCTTCTTATAACGAAATAATGACAGTTTAAAGTTCAAATTAAAAAAACATCGTTTAAACCACAACTTAAAATAATTTTTAAATAAAACGATCCAGTGCAATGGATAGCCTTTTTTGAAAAAAAAATATGCAATATAAATAGTAAATGTAATAAGTAATAAATCCCTTAATAAACATTTCTGTTGAATGAGAAAGATAATAATAACCTATTTTGCACACAACAGAAAATCGTAAACCAATTATGGTTATTAGAACAAACGGCTGTATTTACAGCACTAGATGATTTCATAATTTGTAAATTATACATGGTATAACAACTCTTTATTGCCCCTCAATTAATAAAGTTATAAAAGTCTAAGTGCACTCTAGAGTAAATGTAAGTTTTTAGTATTGGGTGCATTTGAAAGCGTGATTGTCACTGATTCGGCATAAACGCATATTTTGTTATAATCTATTGCCAGTATACAGTATTACAACAATAACAACGACTGCAAATAACCTAACAAGCTCGATGGGCTGCAGCTGCTTTGTAATGCACTGGCGCGACGCTGTCAGGACGAATCACAGAACCTAGATGTCATTCGCCATTTTATTTTTAATAAGAAAGCGGACATGCAAATTTGGGAACCTTTCTTCATGTTGTCAGCCGATATTTTGACATTAAAAAATGGTTGTCAAATCTTGTGTTTGAAATTGCACTAATGCTGATTTGGAAGAAATCAATTAATTTCTTTAGCTTTCCTAAAAATAAAGTTCAGTTGCTTAGATGGGAAGAAAGCATGCATTATCTTGACTGGAAAATAAATACCAATTCCAAATTATGTGAAGTAAGTACACTATTATCAGGCCGGTATCTCAGTGCTAAAATATTCTGACTACTGATCTAAGGGTCACGAGTTCGAAATTCGGTCGCCGTGAGGTTTCTTAATATAAAAAAAATGCGTATGGAAGCCTCTACATAATGCATTCATTAGGAAGTTAGGTAAAACCGTGGGTTCTATGTTACTACGATGTGTATGTAGCATGTAAAAGAGCCCTTGCTAGGGTTGGAATTCTTTAGTCTCAGCAAAATTCTAAGTAGGAATTTGACTATACGACCTGGTATCTAGTACTTTGCATGCGTCAACCTTGTTCCTCAGAAACTAACACTGTTATATCAGATTAGTCAAACCGTTTTAGGTTCATTTTTTGGGACCAGGGCTTGATTTTTTTGTAGTTTTCGAGTTAAACCTTACACGATAATCGCTTAAAAAGTGTGGATATCGGCCGTCTTCTTTTCGTTTTCAAGATTTGTATCACAACACTACAAGGAATATATTGAATAAAGTATATCATTATTGTTGTATTACTTTGTTTTATTAATTATTGGAACCAAATAGTGATTTACTTTAAATATTTTATTTTATCTTATTATGTTATTATGACAATAACTCCTTCGCAACGAGTTGCGTTAAGATGCATTTAACAGCACTAGTGTTGTTAAGAAAAATAACATAACGATAGCATTTAATCACATGTTGACAGCACTGAAGTGTGTTGTCAGTCTATGTCAAATTCGATGTTAGTAGGTTAGGTTTTGTTTGTTACTTGACACAAACTGACGCAAAACTTAACCTGAAAATCTCAAATTTAATATAACCTGACAGTGCTACCAACAATACAGTATTGAGTTTTTATCTTACTAGTGATACCACCACTCGCTGTTGTAAGTGTCATTAATAACCATTTTTCCTATTTTTTAAAAAGATTAGTATTTTAAGATAATTTAAACCGTGTTACTATATACGTAACATTATCTGCTTTCTACATTACTCGAGAATTAAAAAAAAACTATTCCCTCGTAATGTAAAAAGCTTGATAACGTTACTTGCATCGTAAATTACTATTATCTAAAACAGTGTGTAAAATTGCCTTTTAGTTGGCAGTTTCAAAAAGTTTGTAAATCGACTGTTTAATAACATGTTTTCATTAGTTTACGTCGTCAGTAGTAACATGTTTAAAAGATTTCATTAGGCACGTTGTCAATAGCAACATGTTTTAAAATTTTTAAAACACCCAAAATTACGACCGGTTGCTGGTAATCCTAATTTACATTACATTTTTTTTTATATTTGCCGTGTTTTCTAGATTCTATCGTAGATAAAATATTGTACGATACACATGCGTAAAGCATATTTAGTCACTCGCGGGGCTTAAAACGCTCACTCACTCGCGTTTTAACTCTACCCCACTCGTGCCTAAAGAGTATCTTTACCCACTTGTATCGTAAATTACTATTAATTAATTGATACGTATTTTACTTTCATAAAGTACGCCAATATACTGCCATCTTAGTCTAACCTAAAAATTTTACTTTGACATTTTTACTACTAGAAAGAAGATTTTCAGAATTTGGCAAAGTAGATTTTTGCAATTTGGCCAAAATACACGTTGCA
The DNA here is from genome assembly GCA_940337035.1 of Agriotes lineatus. Taxonomy (NCBI): domain Eukaryota; kingdom Metazoa; phylum Arthropoda; class Insecta; order Coleoptera; family Elateridae; genus Agriotes; species Agriotes lineatus. The sequence continues at coordinate 139,047 of CALNHX010000939.1, forward strand.
ATTCAATCTCGCGTCATTTCTCACCAAAAAGCTTCTATGGCAAAAATTTCATCTAGGTCTAGGTGGACAATTTGAGGTTCGATAATAATTGCATGGAGTCTGGCGTGCACCTAGACACTTAAATATAATATTTACAAAAATTAGTGAATGTTGGTAATGTGGGAAACTATATAAAACAGTTAAAAGGCTAAATGTGTATAATATAGTATTTAAATTTTGAAAGACAGCTGTGTATGTATTTAAGGTTACAAGTAGGAGAAAAGTCAGCTATAAGTTGTATTTAATTAGTTACTAAATTCATTTTTTAAAATGTAAGATATTTAAAAGAAAAAAGAACCAGTATTAGTCAATTCAGCAATTCATCATATTTTATTAAAAGGGTAACGTTTCACTGAATGGTATCAGCTTCATCAGATGAATTAAAAAGAGGAGTACATAAAAGGGGTGAATCTGCTTTGAAGCAAGTTATTTTTTAAATCGGTAATATCTTTTAGGTATCATTTTCCTTTAATTTCATCTCTTAGTATAATTTTTTAATAAACAATTTTCTTAATTTTAAATGTTGGTTTTGAAATAATAAACAAGGTTAAGGCAAGGAGTCGAAAAGACCATTGTTAACGATTCATCCTCAGAGGGTGTTGAGTTCCATAAAATAATAATTTTTTATTTATTTTAAACATTATGTAGTGACGATAAGTTACTGAATGGAGCGTAGTTCCAATTAAGTTATTTTAGGTTATGGTTTATAATATACACTGCATTTGAAGTGTGGTTAGTGTTGATGTTTAGCCACTAGTGATGTGTTTGGAACAAACACTTTCAACCTTGTTTATTATTTTAAAACCAAAATTTAAAATTTAAAAAAATGTTTATTAAAACAATTTATACCAAGAGATGAAATTAAAGGAAAATGATACGTAAAAGATATTACCGATTTAAAAAATAACTTGCTTCAAAACAGATTCCCCCTTTTAATAAAATTTTATGAATTGCTGAATTGACTAACACTGATTCCTTTTTTAAATCTTACTTTTTTAAAAATGAATTTAGTAACTAATTAAATACAACTTATAGCTGACTTTTCTCCTACTTGTAATAATGTAGTATATAGTAAGTATACAGACATAGGTCTGAGCAAATTCAGGCTTAAAGTGCTTTAGATAATTACTTTAGTACCGTTAAAGAAATTACTGTAAACTGAATATTGTTCATAGAGCCGGATTAAAAGGAGAACTAAGTCGGCAACAACTCTCGGACGCAATAGTGAATGAGGTGCCATAAGCATTTTTAATCTAGCTAAGAGAAAGTACATCAGAAAGTAAACAATTAAAACCTTGGCCTGTATTATATGCACTTCCAGCATGTAATCAAATGTGACGCGCATTGTATATTAAATTGCCTAAGAAGTCTGTATGGCTATAAAATACCTTATACATAGAGTTTATTATAACGCCCAATGTGTAAATGAGTTTATTTTAAAATGCAATATAGAAACTTTAGTGAGTATGAAAAAAAATTCTACGGAGGAAAGAATTCTGTTGATCAAATGGTACTTATAAAGACTTCAGTTTGCAGCAAGTATGTGGGTTATTACATGTTACATTCCTTCTTGTTAGTTGTGATGCTACTTTTTCAATAAAATTACGGTTCATATATTGCATTTTACAATAAACGTACTTACACATGGCGTGGCGAATCCTTAGAAGCCAATAGTAATAATCAAGTCCTCATGGAAACGGGAATATCACATTGCGCATTAAAATAAATGCAGTGTATATGAAAAATTAGAAATATAGTTTGTTTCAGGGATCTTTCTCTTGACGTCATGTGCGTATGACGCAACTACGAAAATGATCTAAAATGTTTTCTTCTAGTAACGAGGGGAGCAAACACAATCTAAAATAATTTTCGTGGTTACCTTATAGGCATATATGTATTATACATATATGGCTAGCAGGGCCTGGAAACGGCCGAAAACATTACGGCGCCGACATAATCCCACTCTGAGTATAACGCGTTTCGTGCGCATTCCTGGAAATTCGAACGCCTCCTTTAGAAGCGAATTTTAAGCTTGACTGGGAGGTTCATTTCCCCCACCGCACGGACGACGCCGACGCGCTTGCGCACAGCTCACCATATACATTGAAGAGTTGGTTGTCTATCTCAGTTCCTTCGTGACCCCCCAACTCATAGCCGCTAGCAATATACTAGTTATTAAATATATGCTTATACGCACATGACGTAAGTGAAAACAATCCTGAAACGAACTGTACATATATCATTTCGTTATCTAAAAATAGGTTTTTTAAAGTAAAATACATAATAATCAATCTTAATATATTGTTATGATACATGAGGCAGTGTAATCAATTACAATAAAGCAATATTTAAAACGAATAAATTTGGAAGATTGCTATAATTAAATCTTGATGGGTGTTAAATTTTAAACATTATTAATAATTGTAATTGAGACAATGGGAGAGGAGATTTTGATATTAATTGAATATACTAATTTAATGGTTACAGAAAATTTTAATAAAGTTCAAGCCAAGGTTACAATTGACAAATGTATTTGCTAGAATGATAAGAATTAATAGCATGTAATAATAGGATATTTAAAATAAATAAGTGTGCAATAAGAATTGTATCTAACATGAATGGAAAATTTTGTTTAATTAGTTACAAAAACAACTCATGTACAAGCAGACATGTATTTTTCAAATTAACAAATTTGGTGAATAAAAACATGGAATTTAAGCCTTATTTTATCTAATTATTGATAAATACAAATTAAAAGGGGCTAATTACCAATCCGAGTGGTGTGATAGGAGAAATTATAAATTGGACTCTATGGAGACATATAATCGGTGAAGAGATTATACAAATACTAGCAACCCAGTGAGACAAATGTCTCATTTAAAAAACAAAAAAGACAACAAATGGAACGCGTATTAAATAAAAACTGTACCCAGACCTGGAAGCTGTCAAAGTGGTTGCCTAACCGATCGAGGTTTTAAGGCGCAGAGGGTCGCAGCTCCGTTTGGCTGCTGAAACAGCGTACTGACACTTCCGGTTTTCGAAAAATCACGTGATTTCTCGAAAACCGGAAGTGTCACGTGACTGAAATTCGGTTCCTGACCTGACATGACCATTCCAAACATATAACTTTCATAACTTTTTTATCTATCTCTTACGGTTTGGCTGCTGAAACAGCGTCCCGGACGGACGGACGGACAGACAAGTCTATTAGATAAAGGATACAACAGTGGAAATAAAGAAAACAGAAGGTTACATTATTTGAAGATATTTGGATTTGTTCGTGCATGCAGGATGTTATTGGAGGTTCTTACAAGTAACTGATTGATTTGGATGATTTTGTGGGTTTTGCTGGAGACATCGTACTATCTGCAAAAGGAGCAATGATAGATTTGGATCATCATAATATTGGAACTTACCAGGAGCTAATTGGTATGGTGATGACATTTGAAAGGAAGAAGGATTGGACTCTAGGAGCAAAAGGGGTTGTTGACGAGGCGGATGCAGTGAGCAGTAGGTGTTACAGACGGTCGACATCAGGATCCATTCTTGGTTGGATTTTGGCAGTAAAAAGCAAAAGAAGTTATTAAGGTTTGTGTAACAAGGTTATGAAAGTATTTTAAATAACAATCAGTAAAAGAAAATATTAAATTAGACTTGATATAGTGCTTACATAGGTGAATTGATTAATATGTGTGTTAAGGTAATATACAATTGTCAATACCTGGAGTTTTGAAAATCGGTTTGCAGCAAATGTTGAAACAATAAAGAAGTCGACCTGCGATTAATTAATAAAATTGATCGATGGTAGTAAAAATTGCAGATCAATTCCCCTACAGTTTGTACACCACGGCAGCTCTGAAAACTCTTTACTTACCGCGATGGCCGAACTAACTCAAATTTCGGCGGCCTTGGGTCGTAGGTTCAAATCATCAGCTGTGTACCCTCGAATGTCTTCAAAAAAGATAAGGAAATGGGCGCCATAAATCAAAAGATTTCAAATAATAAGAGGAAATAAACTGCAAGAGATTAGCGTTTAATTAATAAATAGTATAAAAGTCTTGTAGTGTCAGTAATAAATAATCAGGATAACTAAAATGCACATAATGTGATAACAAAGTTGTGTACGTTAACTGAAGGTTGCGACACGAATAAAATAAAAAAAACCTTTCGGGTTATTCTAATAACTGTAAATTCAAATTATTCATGGGATATGCATACCTCATTTATTTAATAATTCCTTCTGGTTAGGCTATTCAAATAAAAAGAGTGACTGTACCTTTTACAGAGGATCAATACACATCAAAATTGCAGCTTTAAATACTGAGCATAATTAAATATAGGCATAAGAATTTAAATGTAAAAACAAGAGCATGTATGAAATCAAACATTACATGTTAATCATTGCAAAAAGTATGAATTTAAATTCCAAATACTGACGGGTTTAAAATGCACAGATGTGAATTCCTGGTATTGAAGATAAGTTGATATTTAATCCCGGAGTAGCACTATCTAACCTCGAAACATATGCTGGACGTGAACGGCTACACACATTGTTGAAATCACCGTGGATTCACCGGTAATTGCAGCGGAAGCACCCTCAAATGGCCGCAAATACCAGAACGCCAGCTAGTGTCGAAAATGCGATTAGGCTAATAACTTGGCCTTTGAGATAAACTCGTGGATGAAACTGTTAATAAAGAGCTAAGAAAAAATGTAATTACTATGGAGATAATAAGACAGAAAAGCGCCATCGTACCTGACAATTGTCAGCCATAGGAAACATACTGCTCATTAAATTAATTGAGCGCACGTAATTTGTCTTAAACAAATAAACCTTAGCCGCGCCGGTGACGGCGGGCTCAGGTGAGAACATCAAGTGCCTCGGACGAAAAATTCGTTTTCAAAAGAAAGCTCGCACTACAACGACCTGTAATAAGAGATAGCGAGGGTCAAAAAGGGCATCGCGCAAACGAAAGGAACTCGATCCTATTTATTACAAAATAAGCTGATTTGGAAAATTTAGGAATTCGAAATGCAAAGGATTTATAATTCAAATAAAAATATACAGGTTAAGCCTGAAATAATTGGATAAATGGCGAAACAATTAGGCGACGCCAAAAAATTGTTTCAATGTCATTAACTGTAATATTAAAATTCAATTAATAGAGATCTTGATTTGGCGAACCACCTGAGATAAGAGAACTTGATTTGAAAGGAATTATTATTTAATTAGAAAGGGCATTGCATTAATATAGGGCAAGTTTTAAGTAAAATATCAAATACATGATAAATGTTATGCAGTAGTAATAGGAGCTAGTATTATTACATAATATAGGGCTAGCTTAAAGTGGAGCTTATATAGCATTGCATAATAATAAAGTCGCCCAACGTGGTGCATTACATTCCATAAAAATATAAAAACAAATACCATACCTGACTGACTCATCAATGCCACGCTCAAATCGCTTGCCTTAGAAAGGTGAAATTTGAGAATTGTGTTGAGGTTGAAGCAGTCCCCCTTCCTTTTTATGAAAAGCGTGTTAAGCTAGTAAAAAATATATTAGTAACTAGCTTTTGAGCCCACACAATTATTTAAATTAAAATAATTTTTGCATTTTTAAAACTAAATTGTAAATAAAAACGTTTCTAACGTCTTTAATAAAGAAAAATTACTTTTTCTTGATAGAATATAGTAAAATAGGTAAAAATATCTTTTTTTTTTTTAATAATACTAAAACAGTAAAAGAAAGCACTTAGTAATGTGAGTTACATTAATTCGCAAAAGAGAAAATCGCA